>NW_004624916.1:308342-352878 GCF_000247695.1 Heterocephalus glaber
AAATTCCCTATGATGAATGTTATCATTATATATATCTAAAATGTACCAATAAATTTTTTGTAAAATAAAAAAATAAAAATAAAAAAATAAAATAAACAAACAAATAAAGGGGAATTGCCAAGATGGGAAAAAAAAATAATTGACATCTTCAATGAATAAAATACTCACAATACAAGAATTGGTTGCTCTGAGAAAGGAACAATCAGAATAAGAAAGAGTTCTTGAATAAATCCAGGCTGAAAGGCAAAATTTTAATTTGAAGGGTAAGTCAGGGAGCTCTCCAAGACACAAAGTATAATGACAAAAAAGGACATATGCAAAAAAGATTAAGATGGAGGTCCAACATGTATCTAACTAAAGGCCAAAAAGGAAAGACACAGGCTGGAAATATAGTTCAGTGGTAGAACACTTGGCTAGCATGTACAAGACTCTAGGATCCATCCTCAGAACTGGAGGGGAAGAGAGGGGAAGGAAGAAAGCAAGGGGCAGAAAAGTGGGATAAGGGAAGGGAGCAGGAGAGGAGAGGGGGAGAGGAAAGATAAAGATATAATAGAGGAAAATAATTAGTAATTTGAGATTCAAATGTTTATTTTGTGTGCAAAGATTCATAACAAAAGGGAGATAAGGGACACATACACACTGACGTGTAACATTGAAATTTCAAAACTCTAAGGATAAATAAAAACATCTTAAGCTCTAAAAATGCATCCTGTTCTTGGGTGATATACATGATAATGCATTTAGGGGCAAAAGTGTTTGGGAAGAGAAGAGAAAAAAGTAGAGAAAACCATTATGGCACAATGTTAACAATCTGTTAATTTAGGTGAAGGGCATATGGTATTTACTTACTAGTTTTTAATGAACTTTTCAATAGTTTTTTTTTAAACACTGGAGAAAAAAGAAAAAAAAGGCCCCTAAGGAGGAGTGAAATAAAACAAACAAAAATAGCTTTTATACAAAAAGAATGAGATTTTTCATTATAAACACAACATGTTAGAAAATAATAGAATAATATCTTCAGAATTTTCAGAAAAAATGATTTTAACCTAATATTATAATATTCTATACTGAAATCTGAGGGCAAAGTAAAAACATTTTCAAACATTCAAAGGCCAGAAAGGTTAATTTCCATAAACTCTTTAAGAAAAAAAAAATACTGAGTTTGTGCAACTTACACGGCATGGAAATGAAATACCTGAAAAACTAGTCAAAACTGCATCTTCATTACTATCACCCTAGACCAACCACTTTATCATCTAGTGTTGCAACACTGCAAAAGCCCTCTTCTTGGTCTTTATGTCTCTACTGTTGTTTCCTTCCCATCTGTTTCCACACAGAAGCCAATGTGTTTATTTTATTATGATTTAATGTTCCATTTACTTAATTTTAAATTTAATAATAGGTTCACATTAAATAAAATACATTCATATGGATTGAAAATAGAAGGTACAAAGGGAATTATGTCCCTGAGATGTGGACAGTGAGATCCCTGACATGCGGACAGTGAGTCCCCTGAACTTTAGAGGGCCAGCCATGGACCTCCTTCAGTTGCACCCTTTCAACAGACAAGTCAGCAAGACTAGGGCCTGTGCCTAACCAGAGATAACCTTCAGGTACATGGAATCTTGGGCGTCTCTGCCCAATGGACTGAGCCTGCACCCAGTGCCTATTCATGGGTTGTCCTCCCTATGGCTGACCATAGGGTCATAGCCCACCCCTACACCCAGGGAGAAGACAAAGGGCAGATGTGGGGTAGGACTAAATGGAGTTGGGGTTGGAGTATGCACAGGCCACATGCTGGGCAAGGCTCACCATATCAGAACGGGCCTGTAAAAAGATATATGATGAAAACCCTTGGTCCTATTACTGTCCCCAGCCAGATAACCATTGTTTATCGCACAAGTGATCACTTTAAATCACAAATCTGAAAAACATAATATCCAAACTAAAATATTTTGGTGGTTGTCCATTACTGTTAAAACCCAAAGCCTTTAAATGGTCAATACTTAACAAACTATAACATGCATTAGAATCACATGGGGATTGAAGAATGATTCAATGGGGTGGAGTGGGGCCTGAGATTGTGTGTTTCAAATATCCTTCTAGTGATATGTACCCTGCTGGTCCATAGGACACATCTTGAGTAGAGAGGGTCTATAAGAGATTCATATTCCTTTTGAAGCTATGACTTCAGTTACCCAGTTAGGGAAGGAGACTCCTCTTGGCCTACCCATCCCATTTAAAAAGAAGCAGCTGCAGCTAGTTCAGGCAGATGGGAGGGAAGGTGGGCAGGAACTACCAAGTAATAATAGCTAACATTTATTCATTCATTCATCTGGCATTTGTATATACTAGCACTGGCCTAGAGGGTTCAGCAGTGAGCAACAACAAAATAATAATCATCATGGAGTTTTCAATCAAGTAGGACAGATAAAAACTAACTAATAACTAATTAATAACTAACAATATTGGTCAGGTGGTGTTTGGGGCTAAGAAGAAAAATAAATCAAGATAAGGAACTGAGGGTAAGAAGAGGTACTATTTTAGACTACTATGGCAAATTTAAGGATAAAGTTTTTTATCATACTAAAAACTAAGGCAAGCAAAATGCTAATTGCCTTAAAGGGATCAAAGTGCTATTATCATTATTTTCCTGGTGAAAAAACTGGAACTTAGTGGAGAAAGAGAGGGACAGGGAATGGTTGATCAACGCATACTCAGTTACAGATAGAGGAGCAAGTAGCCCTATTATACTCTTGCAGAGTATGGTGATTATAGGTAACAATAATGTACATACATTTCAAAAAGCTAGAAAAAAGTACTTTGAAAGTTTTCACCATAAGGAAATGATAGATCTTAGAAAAGACAGATACATTTAACCTGATTTAAACCATACACAAGATATACATATGCAAAAATATTACATGGTACTTCATTAACATGTAATTTTATTTCTATGCAAGTTAAAAATTAAAAACAAACAACCAAACAAAACACACTAAAGCTTAGAGATATTAAATAACTTACTTAAGGCTAAACACTTGGAGAAAACCAAGATATATATCCCGACAGACTAATACCAATTTTAATATTAATATGTATTTCTTTCTCATGTTACACGAGGGCTACAACTCTGATATGCTCAGCTGGGATCCCTGCATCTTCATATTCTGGAAGCCAGTCTTGAACTTTTAACCTGTAAACTGTCATGTTTGGGCCATCCACTTTATGACTAGCATCATAAGAAATCCACGTACAAATAATCACCAGACACATTACAAGATTATCAGCAGACCGACAGGGATGAACTAATGTTTAATCAATAAAATTCCCCTCTATTGGTTTAAAACTCCCAAATTTCAATCACTTAAAATTTTCACTGAAATTTAAGAAAAGTAAGTTTTACATGCAGCAGTCACTAAAGGTTTAGCAGTGGTTCTTAAATTTCTGGGGATCACAATTTCTTTGAAAACGTGAAAAAACTTGGCCTCTTTACCCCTAAAAGGGCAAGTAAGTATTCACAGGGTTTGTTGTTATTGTTGTTTTGTAGCACCGGAGTTCAAACCCAGGGCCTTGTGTATGTTAACAATGTGTTCTACCACTGAGCTACACCACCAGTCCTGTATGCAGTTTTGCATGCAGATAAAAGGGCAGGATTCCTTAAAAAGCCATAATCCTCAATTTGAAAACCCTTAAATTGTAGCATCTTTCAAAATAAATCTGTTTTGAAAATGTTCTTCTATTCACTAGTCAACATGAGTGTTTCTCTTTTACTAATTACTTCATTTAATTCATTAACTAATTGTTAGCACATTGAAAAGCTTTTTCATTTAAACAGTTTTGCAACAAAAAAAGACAAAGGATCTAGCTAGTTGTTAAGAACTACTTATTTCATCTTTCCTGAAGGCAAGTTTTACTTATTGATTATGTATGAATTAGCCCTAAATATTTTTACTGTATGGTAAGTGATTTGCCTTGTTATACGTAGTGGCTTGTGATAGATATATTTTGAATACAACTCTGGTCCTTGAGAAACACAGATATAATTTCACCAAACCAGATATAACTTTTTTTAGAGGAAAGTAAGTTGGTCCCTTGCTTACCAAATCATGAAATGCAACCCTAGACTAAGAAATTTAGAGTTCTGTACCATTTTTCAGTTTCATGGCATACTGTTGAACTTAGTCTACTTTTTAACAACGAGTACAGTACTACCAAAATACATAATCATATATTGAGAAAGCAATTAAAATAACTGTTGGTATTTGATGTGCTCTACATTTTCTTACACAACTGAAACACAATCTAGTAGAGGTTTCATTGACATAACATATCCAATTATTAAACAGATAATACAGGGAGTTTAAAATAAATAAGGCTATAACAATGTCTAAATATATACTTGAACAAAGCCAATTGCATTTGTGACTTTATCTACATTATTTTATAAGCCAAATATGATATAGTTGACTACGAAATCATTTCAAAATCCAAGTATTTTTTCTAGTCAATATTTTTCAATAAAAATGGCAAAAATATTTGAACTGAACAGATCTAGGAATAATTATAAATGGTAGATTTATATTATTTGCACTTAACAGATAAATAATAAAGTACATTTTAGCTTCAAGAGGCAGTACAGCATTGAAATTAATAGAACAAATTGAAGATCAAATGCCTGAGTTTGAATTCTAGATCTGCTACATGAATAGGGGCAAATTAGATAAATTCTCTATACCTGCTTTTATTAAGTGGATGAGATAAATAGTGAATGCATGTACACAAAACTTAGACTGGCACCTAGAAAAAATATCCAAGCACTGGAATGTAAACTCTGAGGATAGTGATTTTCATCTTTTTCTCACTCATGTAGATGACTAATTAGAACAGTCCTAGAGATAGTAAGTGTTCCATAAATAGTTGTGGAATTAATGATTGACGTGATTATTAATATGGTTATTTTCTGGATGGATGAAAAAATGCAACTGGTTAAGTTTGTATATTTAAATTCAGAATCTTTCCCTTTCTCCCCTAAACTCCCTCCTAACCAAAATGGAGCATAAGTGTTCTTGAATTATAAACTTGTCTTTTCTTAAGGCCCACAGCACCAAAATATGATAAACTAGAGTTTAGTTGGGCAAGAGTGCCATCTAGTGCTCATAAAAGCTACAAGCTGAGAATTCAGAGTAAATTTTTATTCAAGATGAAGATAAAGGGGTGGGGGAAGCCTCAAAACAAAACATACACAAATGTAATATTCCGTGGAGGGGGGAAGAAAACTACTCTCCCTTAACAGTTAAAGTCTTGGAAAGAAAGGCATTTCTAAAGGAAATCAAAGAACTCCCACTTTTAAAGTTAATATATACCATATTAGAGGAAACATTTCAGAGTACATGAAGTTCTACTTATCCTAAAGATAATTCTTCTACAAATAAAAAGTGGTGCACAGGATTTCCCTTTTATTTATAGTTTTTCCTCCTCTGTTTTTAGCTACCGATAGCCACCAATGGCTGAAGATATTAAATAGATAATCCTAGAAATAAACAATTCATAACTTTTATACTGTTCTGAGTAGCATAATGGAATCATGTACTTCCTGCTTCATCTTCTCTGGAACTTGAATCATCCTTTTGTCCACCATACCCATGCCATATATGCTACCCACTGTTAGCCACGTAGTAGCAATCTCAAGTTATCAGATCACTGATATTGCCTACTGCAGTGCTATGTTCAGAATTCATAGGAGCCTAATGCTATGTCATAATGCCTATACCATTCACTATCATCTCATGTGGGCACTGTAGTATTATCTGACATCACAAAAACAATTGTGAGTACTGTACAATAAGACATTTTGAGAAAGGGAGAGATACCACATTCATATAACTTTTATTACAGTACATGATTATAACATCCTTTATTGTTTTGTTAATCTCTTAAATTCTATCATAGTTTTGTATAGGAAGAAAATATGTGTAAGATTTGATATTATCCAAGGTTTCAGGCATCCACTAGGAGTGCTGAAAAATATCCCCTGAAGATAGGGAAAATTATTGTACTGAGGTTATTTTCTTCTTAATAGCATTGTTTGGGCTTATAAAAAGGGATGGACTCACCATAAAAATTTTGAAAAGAAATGTTGGAAAGTGTAAATCATTGCTGAGATAAACAGCATTTTGTGTGTGTGCCTATATCTACCTATTGCCTTCCTAGCTTAAAGTATACATAAAATAGTTCAACAATGTTTGACCAAGATACTAAAAATGAAATGAAAATATTATGATAGTAAAGTATACCAACTTGAGTTTGGGAGATCAGAATAGAAATTTGAGTTAGCATAATATTTAATCTCCTCCATTATTCATTTGAGGATGCTCACAAAAACTTTGGGATTTGTTTTTAATTTCTTTTCACCCTAAATCATAGGTACAGATGAGATTTGATTCACAGCTCATTAGGTAATACTTAAGTGATGAAAAGAAAGCTGTCTGCCACATTCCTACCTTTTGGATAAATGCTATTTTTAATGCAAATAGGAAATGGGAAACTTCCTAGGATTGCATAAGAATAAGGGAGAAGGGCCATAAGGGAAAGGGAAGAGGAAGAGGAAGCTGCTAGAGGCAGGCAGGCCTTTTCCACTGAGGTTTGGGGGATGCCAACAAATGGAGCAGAGCCCAAGGATGGACATCCATTAGCCTGAGTATTCTGTGACATCTTTATCTGCATACTATTTGTAAGGATGGGAAGAAGTCAGAGACTAAGTTCACACAATTACTTGCAGCCACATATTCTCTTTGTTTGTTAGGTTCCTGAGCACATAATCTAAATCATGGCTCTCTTCACAGTATTTGCTTCCCTCTCAAGGCCTATTAGTCACCTATCCTATTATTGGCACTAGTACTTGATACACACACCTTGAAGAAGGATTTTTTTTTTCCCTCAGTTTCAGAGGGTTCAGTCCATAGGTGATTGGCTCCAAAGCATAAACACATTATGGTGGAAGAGCTTGATGGAGGAATGCTGCTCACCTCATGATGGCAGGGAAGCAGAGGTGGGGAACAGAGCCACATAGAAAAAGGGCTAGAGACCAGATATAAACCCCAAGGTCTATAACGATATAGCTAGACATACCCAGAAGTGTGCTTTACTAATCCTCCAGGCAGATCCAAGCCAATCAAGTTGACAAGTAAGCTTAATTGACACGATCTTGCTTCAGGAGATAGGTTTCATGGTAAACTGCTTTAAAAATCACTCCTAATAATTTCCACCTCTTAAAATTCATTCCTTCATGTAATCTCCTTCCCTAGAGTACAGGCTAGACCTAGTGATCTGCTTCTAATGAGAAGATTAAGGCAAAAGTGATGAGATGTCTTTTCCAAGATTAGGTTAGAAAAAACTCTAACTCCTGTCTTGCTAGTATTCTTTCTGGCTCTTCTCACATGTTTTCTCTAAGGAAGCAAATGGAGAGGCTCAAGTGGCAAGGAACTGAGAAAAGCCTTTGGCCACCTGCCAATAAGAAACATTTCTTCACTTTATCAAGGAACTGAATTCTGGCAGTGATCACGTGAGTGTGGAAGCAGATCCTTCCCCATGAGCCGTCAGATGAGACCATGGCCTTGGCTGACACCTTAATTCCAGCCTCATGGGAAACTGAAGAAGAGATCTCAGATAAACCATAGCAGACTCTTGACCCACAGACACTGAGATTAAAAAAAAAAAGTATTATTTTAAACTACAAACTTTGTTATGATTAGATACTGACTCAGTTGTTAAACAAAAGCTCTTCAAACTAATCTGAGGAACTGAACCTGAATGTTCCCCCACCCCTGGCTTGTGGCAGCCCCCAGTCATCAAATAAGCCTAAACCCTGCTTCTCTCTTTGGCATAACTGACACTTCTTTTGTAGGCTTACAGATTAGATCTTCCCCAGTTTACCTTCATTGTCTCTATTTCCTATCCAAGGGCTTTTATACCTTTCACATCTGAAATAAACAATCCGACACCTGAACAAACTCCTAGCTCCATCTTTAATAACGAAATCAGCCAGGCATGGTGACACATGCCTATAATCCCAGCACTTGGGAGGCTGAGGCAGGAAAATCACTGCAAGTTTGAGGCCAGCCCGGGTTACATATTGAATGCAAGGCCAGCCTGAACTACATAGTGCGATTGTGTCTTAAAACAAAAAACCAAACCAAACAAAACAAAACAAAAAACCAGACCAGTTTGGAATCTAAATGCCTGTGTAATTTCTAACATAAACCATACATTTCAGTTATATATTATTAATTGCATTGCTTTGTGCAATTTCTATTTACTCTTTGCCAGCTGGTATGGAAATATTTCAGTAATTTAACAAGGATTGTTGTGCTACGCATACTGGTTGAACATTCATCCTAGTTTAGGCTGTAAGATTTGATAAGATTCAAGATTCTAGTTCTATGGGCTGGGGATTTAGCTCAGTGGTTCTGTCACTTGCCTCGCAAGTGCAAGGACCCAAGTTCGATCTGGTACCAAAATAAAAAAAGATTCTAGTTCTATCAGTTCTATCATCTATCAATGAGTTTTATAATACAGCATGAATGCATGAATTTGAATGCCAAATATAGTGACATTCTAGAAAAATATCAGTTCTCTAATATAATTTTTACAACTTCTTTTAACCACCTCAATCTTTAAATTATGATGGTATAATAATGTAGTGAGAAGGAGCCTTGAAAAAAGTTATGGCTCCAAGTTCACACATCCCCTGACAGATGGCACAAAGAAAATAAAAGTGGACCACAAAAAGGAAACAAAAATGAGGCCAAAACTTAAGTCTGCAGGAAAGAACAACAGAGCAGTAATTACTTCCAGCCAGTCATGAGAGGTTTAGTTTGGGCTTGCAGGGGATAGAAGCAGTTCATGCTTGCATAAACTGGCAGCTAAACTGAGAAGAAAAGTTCAATTATTAAAACTTGCTTGCTCTATTAATCTGTCCTTATTATTCTAACCAATCCTGAGCATTCCTTGCTCTGAATTACTGTAACACTATCTTCTCCACATTGATTTTAATTTCAGTATTAAAGTAATATGCTCATTGCAAAGAAAGGAGAAAAACTGTAGAAAATGGTAAGTGTTTAAGAACATAGAGTTAGGAATCATGCCTTGTGACTTCAGTGTTCACTACTTGATTTAAATTACTTAATCTTTCTGAGTTTGCTTTCTCACCTATAAAATATAAAGCACAATATAAATTGTTGTAGGTATAAAACTAGAGGTTTCAGGGCAATAGGTCTTCGATGAAAGTATATACAGAGTTGAATAAATTCTTCCAGAATAACCCAACTGTGAAAGACAGTAGTATAGCAGAAATGACTTTCACAGATCTCGTGTGTCCCTATGTGTTCAGAGGTGTCACTAGCTATTATACCCCCTCTGGGAACTCTGGGGCTCAAACAAAGCAGCTTGAAAGGAGGCTACAAGTGCTACTTCCCAGTGACAATGCACAGATTCTGAGAAGTTCCTGGTTCCTCGGCTAAATAAATCAGAGACTTCATCTAATATTATAGTGAGTGAGCACATGTACATTTTTATATGTATTCTGTTTGGGGAAGATCTCTTCTTCAAAACCTGTAATCTACCAAAGTGCTGCAAATGCTATATAAAAATGCTTATTGTGATGCCTGGCAAATGGTAAGCATTCAATAAAGTTATGTAATGATTATCATAAAAAAACTCAAATCACTAATAGTCCCACTCCAAACAGAACTATAGTATTTTAGTGTGCACAGATTTCCTGACTTTTCCCTCCTCTAAAAATGTATAATTTGACACATATTTTAAAGCTGCTTTTTCAACTTAAAATGTATTTTATGTACAAATGTTTTAAAACAATATTCAATAGCATAATTTCGATATGTCAATAATATTTTCAGTAAGGCAATTTTCAATAGCCCTTTATACACATATCATTATTTATTTATTTATTTATTTACTTACATACTTACTTATTTATGGAACTGGTGATCAAACTCAGGACACTGCCCTTTCCAGGCAGGCACGGCACCACTGAGCTACAACCCCAGCCCCACATATCTTAATTTAATCACTTTTGTTATTGGACATTTAAATTATTACCTATTGTATATAAAATACATACAGACAAAACACTTATATCGTAAATAGCATTATTGTGATTATCCTTGTACATAAATCTTTTTTAGCTGATTCCTAGAAGTAGAACTACAACACACACTTTTAAGGCTTTTGACTAATATCCAAATTGTCTCTGGAAAGGCTGGCTGTAACACTCCCACCAGCAGTTACAGTTATCAACATTCTACCATAAAATTTTACATTTTAGCCACAACCTTGATTTGTTCTTAAAATTATATCCAAGTCACTATAAAACTCTTAGGGAGGTGGCTGTCTTGTACTTAAAAAAAAAATCCCTCATAGTGCTAGAAGAATGTCAAAGCAAAAGGATTTAAAATGAATTCTTATTTTAAAAAAGCATATTCAGTTCAGCCTTAAAGAAAGGTGAGCTATCAAGGTGTTGTGGGATTTTTTTTATTAAGTATTTTAACAAAGGAAAAGGAATTAACCAAATTTAGTTTCATCCCAATCAGTAAAAATATATATAGTATGACAATGAAAGAATATTTACCTCAAGGTTTAAATTTTCATATATTACTACCCATTGATTTCCAAATTCAAAGAGGAAGCCAGCAAAGATTATTGTAGATTGGAATTAAGATAGATACCACTTAAACATAATTACCAGTAACAGAATAATAAAATATACTTCCATTGCTTGGTTTAAAACTCTAGCCTAAGATCAAATTTTTGTTTAGAAAGTTTTCTACATAAACTGAACAACAACAGCAAAGAAACAAAAGTGCTTGCCTGACATTCGTATTACAAGACTTGATACAGATTAAATCATGAGACATTTAAATCTTCAACATCTCAGGGAGATAAACTGTGTTAGTGTAATGTAGCTGTCCCTCAGTACTTGCAAAGGATTGGTCCTAAGGCCCCTGTCTGCCAAGGATATCAAAATGCACAGAAGTTCAAGTCCCTTATATAAAACAGTGTAGTACTTGCATATAACCTATGCATATCTTCCTACATACTTTAGATCATCTCTCAATTCTTATAATACCTAATATAATGTAAATGCTATTGTTGTTACTCTGTATTGTTTAGGGACTAATGACAAGAAAAAAGTCTATACATGTTGAATATAGATGCAATTTTTTCCCAAGTAATTTTGATCTGGAGTTGGTTTAACAGCACTGATGCAGAACCCATGAACAGAGGCAGAATGCAGGAAAAAAAAAGCAAAGGTAATAATTTGTTAGTAATTGCCACTAATGAGGAAGTATAGTATTTAGATTTTCCATCTTTTTTTTTTTGGTGACAGGATCATTTGCCAAAAACACTATGTCATCATTCTATAATAGATTTTTAGTGTACATGTCATGGATACCAAAACTTAAGAAGTGGTATGCAAAAGCATATAAAATAGCAGTTACGAGCCAGGCATGGTGGTGCACATCTATAATCCCTTAACTTTGGGAGGCTGAGGCAGGAGGATGGCAAGTTTGGGCCAAGCCTGAGCAACTTAGCAAGATCCTGTATCAAAATAAAAATTTTAAAAGGGCTGAGGATATAACTCAATGTGCAGGTCCTGTAGAATTGTACTTTTCTACACTCTTTAAACATAAATCTTTATGATTCTAATGACAATATTTCATAACTAGAAAAGGACTCTAAAGACTTTAAAGTATACATGGAAGACATACAAATGGAATAATCATTTTTAAATGAGCTTAGTGTAATTATAAAATCTGAGCTTGAATTCTAAAAAGACAATGGAGGGCCCTTTTCTTTAGCTGTAAACAACTTGCTGGATGACTTGTAATGCAATACCATATTTTTGGAAATTTCAAACATTCATAATCCACAGGAAAAATACTCAACACTCCTACACTATTTTTTTAAGCTCACAATAGTGCAGTCTTTCAGTTGCAAAGCTAGAAGCCAGCTATAAAACCAGTATTTTTCCACTAGAGTTACTTGCAGGGCGGGTAAGGGGACTTTCAGCACTGCAAACGTTAGGGTCTAAAATAAGATCATTGCAAGGAGTTACTACAACACTCACACTGCCAGCACTGTCATAGCAACAATGAACTAGCTAGGAGAATGCTTTCTTAACATTCAAAGCTAATCTTGAGTCTATTACTCATGGAAATATACCAATTTTTCTTTTAGGCAGTGCATTGAAGAAATCGTATTACTTGGAATTTAATGTAAAGATATGCCTTTTATACACCACATTTCCATGATCACAGTGCACAGACTTGTCAGTTAGCTGATATTTATAATGACAATATGGTGAAAATTATATACCACAATGAAATATGAAGATACAGTAGGGTGCAAATGCAATTTCAAGATAGGTCATGGTCTAAGTAAGAATTTGATATGCAATTTAATAATATCCTTCCCTCTAGAAACAACAAATTTTAAGTTTCATCTTCAAAGTAAAATAATTTGGAAAAGAAAGCAATATATTTTCATTACTAAGGATATTTTATTAAATTTTTATCCAGACAATATAGTATAAGGATGAAAAGTACAGACTTTTGAGTCTCATAACCTGGGTTTAAAACCTGGCTCCTCCTCTAACTGGTATGATACCGTGGGCAAGTTATTTAACTTGGGTGGGCCTTGATTTTTCTTCATGCATGGAATGGAGATGATAATGTACCTACACCTTTGTAATGTTCTTAAGATTCAATTAATATATGATAAGGGATAAAAACTAAGCCTGGCGTAAAGAATGGCTATTCTATGTACAGGTACAAACACCCAATAATAAATGTAAACGAATTGTATACCTAAAATGTACCAATAAAAGAACAAACAAACAAACAAACAAAAAGAATGCCTATTCTCCCTATATTCATGTTTCAAAATTAAAACTTTCTTTTAAGAGCTGAGGGTGTAGCTTAGTGGTAGAACATTTGTGTTCAATCCCCAGTACTTGGGAAAAAACAAAAACCAGATACAGACTGCTGCAGATGATTTAAGATATCTTGGTCCCAATCCCATGGCACATTTTGAAGTAGACAGGACAGTCTACTACTCCCTCTGCTCCCACACCCTTCAGTGTTCATCCCCAGTCTGTAGACTATGAGAGGGGCAGGCATGAAACCTCAGGGAGAGTAAAACACTATCAAGCAAATTTAAGATATCAAACTTGGGTACAAAATTTCATCAAATCCCGTTACCTCTTCTGGGGTATCTTCTTGGTAATATAATACTATCTACCTAGTTACTTTGTTCTAAATTATATCAAGCTCTCTGGGTGGAGCCAATTATCAGGCAAGAGTGAAAGAACTATTTGGTGGGCTTTGTGCTTAATATGCCAGGATTCTACTGAGGCACACAGAGCAAGACTAATAGGGCAGCTCTGTTGTCCGCAGACCTTCAAGGCAGTCAGTCTCAGTAGGAGATAACTACCTTGGAATATAAAACCAGGATAGACCAGGTGCAGAGATCCAGTTGCTTACTAACTACATTAGCATACAAGCTATCACCTGTTTTCCTTAAAAACATTTATTTGGCCGGGGATTTAGTGGTTCTGGTACCTGCCACACAAGCGCAAGGTCTTGAGTTCAATCCTTGGTACCAAAAAAAAAAAAAAAAAGAAAATCCAACTTGATTTTTAAACCACTTTGAAATAGTATCTCCGAAATTCAACATGAAACTACAGACATTTAGAACAGGTAGTTAGAAAATAAGCCTGAAAAAAATACAAGCTTCATTTTTTAAAACAGAATGCTTACTAAAACTAAATTTATAGCCTTTTCTTTCCCCTCTCAATGAATAGGTAAGCAGTTTTTGGCATATGATGTACACAATAAATACTGGATAAATGAAATGAAATGAAATAATTCACTAAGTTCAGTGGTGAAATCTGCCAGGTGTGGTGGTGCATGCCAGTGATCCCAGTACTTGGGAGGCTGAAGCAGGAGAATCATCACGAGTTTGAGGCCTGTCTAGGCTACATAGTGAGTTCAAGGCCAGCCTGTACTACATAGCAAGACCTTTTCTCAAAAAACAAACAAAAAATAAGTATCAATGGTAAAATCTACACTGTCTCAATAAAATTTTAATTATTTTTCATACTCAGCACTGTGTCATCAGCAAAAACAAACAAATACAGGTTTTATTTATAATTTAGGTCTGCAGTATATACATCAACTTGTTAGATGAAAAAGTAGATATACTTAATTTGAGGTATGACAACTTTGAGAGATTTTATTCTGTGAGAAAATCTGTCTTCCTGTCATTTAAATTACTTTTTAATTTTGAATGGCTTTTTAAAAATATGTCCTTCAGTATCACTGAAAAAAATCACTCTACCACTATTTTGCAAGGCTTGATCTTTATCACATGATTGGAAGAATTTCTTGCTGGGTTTAGGCTATGAATAGCATTTGAAAAATTACTCAGTTATAATTACAGACAGCTAACAACTGCCAACTTGCTAGAAAATGAAATCACGTAAAATTTAAAGACAAGTGTGCAATGCTTGTCAAACACTGAAGTATCAAAACAGTAAATGCTCACTTTTAGTAGAGTAAACCAAGATTCTAATTAGACTTTACTGAATATTACACATAGAATTAGTAAATTATTTTAGCCATGTGGTTACCTTTAAAAGCATGTATTTATATCAGTTTGTCAATTTAAACACTTCACTAAATGACTGAGTATGTTTATCAAATGAATAGATGTGATTAATTAGGGTAGTATAACTCACAAATCTCATATCATAAATTTTATTTCCCTTTAGTATGACTTAAAAGCTCAAGAAGGGTTAGGGATGAAGGTCAATGGTACAATATTTGTCAGGTATGTGCAAGGTCATGGGTTCAATCCTCAGCACTAAAAGAGAAAAGAAAAAAAAAATAGGAAGTTGTCCTAAGGCAAGTTTATAATATAAGTACTAATAATTTAAGAAAGACAGCTGTGGATTTAGCTCAGTGGTTCAGCCTCCTGCCTCGCAAGCGCAAGGACCCAAGTTTGATCCCCAGTACCAAAAAAAAAAATTAAAATTAAAGAAAGACCTTTCAACTTTTAATTTTAAAAAAGGTGAGATTTAAATAAAATACAGAAGTAGTTTTTAAAGATAATTCTGTATGTCACTACAGTCTATTAGATTTTTCCATAACTAATATAAACTAACTCTTGTGTTAGCAAATTTTATACTTTAAAAAAAATTATAAACTGAAACTTGTTTTTAATCTATTTACTTGAAAAGCGTGCCACAAACAGTGTACTAGAAATATAGACATTTAACAATAAAATGCCTGGATTTTAAAATGCATGTATTGGATTGGAAAAATCCAATACATGGTACTATAGATATGCTACAGAAACTCCCAAAATACTTCTGGTGGAAAAGCATTCTAAAGAAACAAGCATATTTTATCATATTTCATACAGAATGAGGATTGAACCCAAGGCCTTCACACTGAGTTACTTCACCAGAACTTTATAAACTTTTTTATTCTGAGACAGGGTCTCACTGAGAAGCCATTAAGTTGCCCAGGCTAGGTTCATGCATGTGATCCTCCTGCCTCAGCATCCAGAGTGCTGAGATTACAGGAATGTGCCACCATGTCTGGCTCAATAAGCATTTTTTAATTAAAAGTCTTTCTTTGTATACACTAATGGTATTTTTATCAACAGTGGTTTAACTGAGTATGATAACCAACAGGTAGAAAGCCAAGGATGGTTACATTTCCAGTTTCTTGCTGCCTTTAGAAATACAATCACCTTACTAAATAGGACACATGTGTGAATACCGAAGTTTCTCTGGTGTGAGAAACTGAAAGTGTAAATAAGGATCAAAATGTACAATAGATAATGTGAAATATGAAGAAATGGTCCAAAGGGGAAGTGGGAGGGGCAGGGGCAAGAAAAGGTGGGAAATGAATAAATATGAGAAAAGGAAAAAACTGAAACAAAGCCTTTGTAAATAGGGAGGGGTGGAGGGGTTGAAGAGAGGGCAGGGGAATGGGGGAAAAATAAGAACCAAGATATATCATGTAAAGGTACAAATTCCCGATGATGAACGTCATCATATTGTATACCTAAAATGCACCAGCGAACTTAATCAATAAAAAAAATACAATCACCTTGTGGGGTGTGGTGACATATGCTTGTAATCCCAGCATTTGGGAGGCCAAGGCAGGAGGATTGCCCCAAGTTCAAGGCCAGCCTGGGCTACATAGTGAGTTTAAGGTCAGCCTGAACTACATAGCAAGACCCTGTCTCAAAAAAACCAACCAACCAACCAACCAACCAAACAAACAAAAATATACAATCACCAAAATGTTCTTAAGAATCTTCCCAATCTGATTTCCCGAGTGTACTGTTCCAGTATAATTATAGTACTAGGTAATTTCTTTGAAGTCAAATTAAAGTCTTATTCACTTTATTTAATAAATAAGAGCTTTTTTAAAAAGTCAGATTAAAATAAATTGTATTTTCCATTAACTTCCATATAAATTTTTAGATATTCTACCCATGGTGTAAAAACAGACTGAGAAGTTCTGACAAAGAAGAGATTAAAAGTGGTGGTAGGCTTGTTTGGTGCTGATGTACTTCCAGCAGCTTTTGGATTCTTTCATGCATTTTAAGTGCTGCTGCCTTCATTCCCAGCATCAATTCTGTCCTTCCACAAAATCTAAGATTTTCCCCACATTTAGTTTTTTCTGCTAATTTCTACAACATAAACACTGCCGGTTTCTAATTACAAAAACTAGGATTAATACATAATCCTAAACTGTGCTTGTCTTACCAAAATCTTAAGTGTTTAAGAATCCTTTAATACAGCCAAGACTCAGATAAAAGTTTCAATAAACATTTAAGTTAGTTGTATGAATTATCAATTACTTATTCGAATGGTAAAAAGATATTTTAAAAATGTATTATGGCTTACCAAAAGAAAAATAAATATAACTCTAAAAGAGCACATCTATTTTATACTTTTTTACTCTGCAAATGTTTACATATAGCACACTAAGGGCACAAAGCATTAAAGATAAGAAAACATTCTAATTAAGTTAAGCTTGCTTTAGAGGACTTTCCTTGCTGTTATGTATAACTCATAACCTTAAACCGGAATTTAATACTCAAATGTCTAACCTTCTGTCTTTGTACAAAATACTACATCCCATTTATAAACAAAATAACAATGTTAGAAAAATGTTTTTAATTAAAGTTTTTTAAATTAGAGGTTATCTGAAGCACTATAGCAGGAATATATAAAACTTGAAAACTTTTTTAAAAAGAGTACCTTTGTTAGTTTTAATCTTTTTGAAGATTTACAACAGAGGACAAGGACAAGGACAAGGACAAGATATATATGTATAAATATTATAAAGAAGACACTGAGGGTAGATTGAACAGATAGGATTCATCCTGTCAGCCATAAGGTAGGGAAAAAAGCTCTATGTTTATCCTCCTCCAATCACTTGGGGGTTTGAGGGAGATATGCCTTCAATTTCTCCATATTCTCTAAGAAAGTCCAGAAAACCACAGAGTAAATAGAGTTCTCTCTAAGTTCAAAAGCAAGGCAAGAAAGTAGTCAAAGATAGGAATAAGAGAGCTGAGAAGTAAGGCACAAGTCTTTCTGAGGGAAAGGGACTGAGTTCTTACTGTATCAATAAAATAAGAAAGGCCAGAATATAGTGGATATGAGAGAAGCTTAGAGTAAATATTGAAAGAGAATGTTCATATTTGCTGTGATACCTAAGAGTCAGCAGTGAATGTTTGAGATACACTACTTTTGGCTTTGACTACCTGGCAGTAAAAAAGAGATCAAAGTAAAACAATCATTAAAACAAAAACAAAAACAAAAAACTGAGCTGGGTGCAATAGCACACACCTGTAACATCAGCTACTTGGGAGGCTTGAAGCAGAGGATTGTAAGTTTAAGGAGGCAACTTAGCAAAATCCTCTCTTGAAATAAAAAAAAAAACAAGGCCTGGAAGGTAGCTTGGTGATAATGTGCCCTTGGCTTCAGTCCCTGGAAATATAGGAAGAGGGAGGTGAAAGGAAGGGACCAAATCTGCTTCTATTATAAAAACTATCTGGCCGGGGATTTAGCTCAGTGGTTCTACCGCCTGCCTCGCAAGTACAAGGTCCCAAGTTTGATCCCCAGTACCAAAAATAAATAAATACAAACTATCTAATCTAATAAAACCCAAATTATAAATAGACCAAGTGAAATATTATTTAGTTAGATATCAGTACAGTTTTAAAGAACATCTCTAACTAGACTTGACCTCCTCCTGCCCCAGTTCTTTTTCACCAGCAGAAATTCTCTGTTCAAGGGGGCAGGGACAGGGAGGGAAGTGTCTTCCTGAGTCTTAGAGGCTGAACTGTTCTTTAATCAAAACTAAAAATACAAATGCCCAATTTCCCTGCCAATGACTAGTTTAGAAAAGAACATATGATCCAATCTCGATTAACAGAAACTTAGAGGGATCTATTGGGGGTTTCTGGGGAAAGCTTTTCTTCCCTGACAGAAACATGAGAAGAAAGTTTTCTTTAGGCTGCAGATGGTTGTGACTGTGCTTGGTGCCTTGAACCGCTATAGCAACCTTGCAACCATGAAGGAAGATTTTATTTGCTTTGCTAAGGAAAAATACAGGAAACAAAATGGTATCATGGTTGAACAAATGAATCAATTAATCAAGCTTGGAACTGTGCAACATTCAAATTTATTATGTGAAATAATAAACTTTTATTGTTAGATGTACAAACCCATATATTGCCCAACTGGATACCAACTATATACTCTAACTCCAAAGTGCAATTCTAACAACTGTAAAGTGCATCATACCTAATAATTAATTGCTTCTTGGGTGGGTACTTATCTAATGAAGATAAGTATTTTTGTAATCTAATCTAAATTTCCTACCTTAAGCCAAATTACTTCCACATGGTGTTAACTGCTAGTAAGTTTATAAGAAAACTTAACAGTTTTACCTTTCATAATACAGAAATAAAAATGATGAAATGAGGGCTGGCAATGGAGCTCAGTGGTAAATTACTTTTCTAGCATGTTTGAGGCCCTGGGTTTGATTCTTAGAAAATAAATAAATAAATAAACAAATAAATAAATAAATATCATTCTTGAAAAAGTACCTATTTGGGATTTTCCTTATAAGCTTCTGATATGCACTCACATTTCCCACCTTATCAGGTAGAATTTTCAGTGATAAATCAGAAAATATTCTGGCTGGGTGTGGTGGCTCACAGCTATAATCCCAGTGCTTGGGAGGTTGAGGCAAGAAGATCCCTGTGAGTTCAAGGCCAGCCTGGGCTACATAGTGGGACCCTGTCTCAAAAGATAATTTTAGATAATTTAGGCTGAAAAAATTTATTAAAAATACATTTGCTGGAGGGCCAGGGATTTAGCTCAGTGGTGCCGGTGCCTGCCTGGCAAGCACAAGGTCCTGAGTTCGATCCCCAATACCGGAAAAAAAAAATACATTTGCTGGAGCCAGGTGCAGTAGCACTTGCCTATAATCTCAGCTACTTGGGATGCTGAGTAAGGAAGATCACTTGAGCCCAGAATGTCAAGACCAGTCTGGGCGACATAATGAGACCCTGTCTCAAATAAACAAGCAAGTTCACTAGTGGGTTGTATTAGTAAAGTGAGCCTCAGTTAACATCTTTGTTTCTTTGTTTATGATACTAAGAGTATCAAAATGGTGTTATAGGGACTTGTGTTGAATAGATTTAAATATGTTAATATGAACTCAAATAGAGACCAGGTGTATAAACCAAAGACACTGTCTCTCAATGTGCTAGTTTTTTACAGGGTTAGCCATTTGCTTGAATTCATCCTAGCACAATCTCATCATTTTTCCCTTGCCAATTATAGTCATCTGAGTTGACCTAAAACAAGCATCTCAGGGCCTTCAGGAACAGCTGCAAGAATTGCCTATCCAGTTCAGCTTTTGCTGCTTTACTAATTTTAACAGGAAGCATTATGGAGCACCACATTTGAATTACTATTTAATCTTCCATGTGAGGTTGATGCTAAGGAGTGAGCAGTGAGCCAGAGAGGTGGGTGGAAAGGTAAGTTGAAGGTAGACGATGCTAGGCATCATGTGACATTCTAACTTGTCTATTCTATTCTCTTAAAAAAGGCTTCAGGCAGGAAAGTAACATGGTTAGATTTTCATCTTAGATAAATAGCTTTATGGCCAGGTGGAGGATAGACAAAAAGGTGGAGGATGAGTTAAATCTGGACAAGTGAGAGACAACAGAACTACAACAGTGGTAGCAAAGACAGAAATCTACTGAGCTATTTCTACTTGGATATCTCATAAGCAACTTAATCTCAACATGTATAAAATGGAACTCACTTTCCTCCTAAATGGACCCCCTGCCACTCAGTGTCATGGGAAGTGATTGCACTATTTGATAACTAGTTCAAACCAAAAACTTTAGAGCCAATCATGCTTGTATTTTAAAATCTAATTAAATACTATTATCCTGTGGTTTCTAATTCCCTGATATCTCCCAAATCCATTTGTTTTTGTCACCTTCCCCTACCACATCATGCTCTACCATCATTTTTGCTTTTTCTTCTTTTTCTTTTAATTTCTTTTTGAGACAGGGTCTCACTATGTAGTTCAAGCTGGCCTTGAACTCCTTGTATAGCCCAGGCTGGCCTTAAACTCTTGGTGATCCTCCTGCCTCAGCATCTAAGAGCTGGGATTATAGGCCAGTGCTACACCTGGCTTCCACTATTATTTCTGCCATAGATCCATGGAACAACCTCCTAATTAATGTGGTACACACCACTGACCCTACACTTCCTTCTCCACCTTGCTTCCAGAATGATCCTTCTAACTCACTATCAAGCTTATCATCATCTCTTTCAGAAGTCCTCAGTGACGTCCCATTATTCCTAGGACAGAGTCTACACTCTTTAACAGGGCCTACAGGCCCTCTGAAGTCTGGATCCTACCTAACAACAGTTAAGAGTACCTAACATTACTGAGCAATTCTTTTGTGCTATGTGCTGCAAACATTATTTCACAGCAACATTGCGAGGCAGGAACTATTAACATCATCCTTTTGTTGCATATTTGGAAACTGAGTCAAGGAGAGATTATGTAATTTATCCACAGTTGTACAACTAATATTGGTTGTCTGACTCCACAACATCTGCTCTTAAATTTTCACACTACTGTTAAACTGTCTACCATATTGAACCACTTTCAGTTCCTAGAACTCATTCTCTCTCTCTTGCAATGAGGCCTTCACACATACTCTCCCCTATATCTAGACAATATTTATTCATTAAGTCTCTGCTTAAATCATTGCCTTGGGATAGTCTTTCTTTATTATCCACAATTAAAGTTTTTATTCATTTACTTCTTTATAGTCTGTCTCCTTCCAGTAGAATATCAAAATTGTTACCACTGGTCCTCAGTTCTTAGTATGAGGATTCGCCAGGGGTTCACTTAACATTTGTTTCAGGAATGCACACATGATGTGAGGGTAGAAACTCCCTAAAATGGAAATTTCATCTATCTAGACTGAAGAGAAACAGAAAGAAGGCAAAGATAAATTTGGTCATCCACTGGATATTTATTTTGTAGCTTTCAGGTCCCAGCCAGCACTCTTGAGAATTTACAGACCTCCTGGGGGAGACAAGACACATAAATATGCAATTATAGCACAATATACATAAAGTACCTCTTATAATCATGGGAGGAATAAAGTACATTAGATGCAGAAATGAAAAAGTGTAAATCTATAGGAAATCTTCACAGTAGAGGAAATTGTTGAAACTTTTGCAAGATGAGTGAATCTTGAAATATATTTCACAATAGTCCATGTATTTTACTTGTGCAAGGGGAGAAGCACCATTTACTACATATCTAGGCACTTTATATCTCATTTAATTCTCACAACAGTTCTGTTCTTATTTCTACCTTATAGATGAGAAAGTCCAAGCTAATAAAGATCAAGTAACCTGTCCAAGGTTATAGAAGTACATTAATAAAGGAGTAGAATTTTGAACCCAAGACTGACTCCAGTGCCCATTTATTACCATTTATATTGCAATCCTTTGACACAGTACTCTCCAGAGCCTGTTTACTTTTATTTTCAATACAATTCTTAACAAAATTGATTACCTAGTTTTCACTCTAATATAAATAAGCAAAAGGTCAGGAAGAGACCGAAGTATACTAACAGCAAGAGAAAGGAGAGAAAAACTATAAAAAATTGGACACAATTTTAAAACACATGGGCCATAAAGTTCTATATGTTCTGCAACAGTATTTGATGTGTATAATGATGACCCTACTATGAAAAAAATGATTGTTATAGTGACTACTGTCTACGAGACAGAAAAATAACTTTTTATACTTAAAACAGTAAACTTTAGGTATCTATAAAGTTAATTCGTCTCTGATAAAATGAATAGTAATGATTGTTTCCAAAGTATTCATGAGAAAAAAAATCCCAGTATCCTAGGGTTTTCATTTTATGGATATGATGACTTTTTTGTTGCTTTAAATTAAATCCAAGAGGGCTGGGGATTTAGCTCAGTGGTTTCATTGTCTGCTGTGCAAGCGGAAGGACCCAAGTTCGATCCCCAGTACCCAAAAAAAACCCAACAAAAATAAATTAAATTCAAGCCAGTACAGAAAAACTGTCAATCTAGCTTAAATATACACCCAAGTAAATTATACATTTAAGAAATTTCTCAGGCAAGGGATTTAGTTCAGAGGTAACGTTCCTGTCTTGAAAGCACAAGGTCCTGAGTTTGATCCCTGGTAACAAAAAAAAAATATTTCTCATACATTACCCTGAACAACACATATAGACTGACAAACATAAAAGTGTCACTGAACAGTCTTTAACATTTTCTAAAAACCTAATAAAACAAGATAAATTGATTAAATACAAAACAGGGGTGAGAGGGGGACCCTAATATTTTTAATCTGCTGCACTCCGTTTAAATAGGTATTCATATGAAAAACAAAGGAACCAATCCAGGCAATCACAGACAAAACTAGTTGAGTAATTTACCATCAATGTATTTTGACTACACCCTACCCAGGCCTGACTTTTCAACCTGAAGATGTCAGTTTCTTTATAACTTAACCTTTTATTACTTTATATAGTTCCCCCCACCCCCTTTTTTTTGGAAAAAGAAAAGGTTGCATTTAAAGAGCAAATCCCGTTTGGTTTTTGTTTTGTTTTTAAGAATAAGAGAAAAGTGTTCTACAAGCATCTTCAAGAAGCAGGCTAGAAAACATTTAATATCCTTTATGATTTTTAGAAACTTTCCACACAGAAAATAGTTTGTAACAATGTGAAAAGCACATCTGCTACTTTTTTTTTTTTTTTTTTGCTACTCTTACAACATGTTAAAAGAAACAAAGAAAAATCCTACAATTAACTCTGTCACATACATATTTTTTTAGGAGCAATGCAGTTTTTGCCCAACTCTAGAAAAACAGTGCTGTACTTGTTTACTTATATTCTTGTCTAATTTTGGCCCCCAATTCAATGTTCTACGTAACGCTCTAAAGTAGTGAATTCACTGTAAGAGTTTATACAGTAACTTATTAGAAACAAAATCAATGTGAATAATCACAACAAAAATTTTTGCTCTATAGTTGTACTTCTAATACTCTTCCTTACCTGGACGCTCTTCAGAATAAACTCACTTTTCTCTCTTACATCTTTAAAGGGACACCTCTTAGACAGCATAAGCAGATGTGCAAGAAGCTTATTCAACTCATCCAAAGAAACAGCATTTGAAAGCTCGTCTGAAGGACGGTAAGTTGTCTCTTTCACTGAACGAAGACACTCGGTTTTTCTCAAAATGATTTGCCTAATGGTTTCCAGTGCTGTCTCTCTAGTAGTTGAATCTCTACTGCACAATCCATCCCATCTCACTTCATTCTCTCCTTCAGCCATGTCAATCAGTTTTTTCTTTCCAGTCTTCAGTCACCCTTCAGCATGCCCCAAAAGCACTGAGTATTTTTTTTAATGAAATTTCCAATAAATTCAGAGAAATCGAAACGTCACGAAAACACACGTCTGGGTTTCATTTAGGAATCAGAAGTGTCTTTTAAATTGATGTTTTGAACTGATCTACAAGATTAATCATCCTCTTACTCTCTCGTACACGAAGGGGCGGTCTTCTGGACAAAGATTGAAAAAAACAAAGTTGGAAAGTTGCAATCTTACAGCGCTGGCTTTGCTGGACAGGTAGTCTCGGCGAAGTGTTCTCTGTCTCGCCGGGTCAACGGATATCCTCACGGTGTGGAGCTGTCAAATCTGTGCTCTGTGCAAAAAGGCTGGTAACAGTTGAATGCTCTCCAGCCATTCGGTCTTTCCTTTTTTTTATCAGTGCAGCCACCAGTTCTCTCTGGTGTTCCCACTCCGCCCCTCCTCTGGCAATAGTCCCCGCCCTCCTCAGCTCCTCCCCAAACCTCAGCAGCCGGCCAGGCGCGGGCGAAGTGTTGCTGAACCCTAGAACCCTGGCTCCGGGCTGCGGCGGCCGAGCCTCAGAGCTCCTGAGGGGGACCTGAGGGAAAGCAAAGCAAGTCTCCAGCAATCCCTGTCTGGGTCGGCGGCAATGAAGAAGGGCGTCCTTGGCCCCGCCGCTTCGGTCCCTGTGCCCTCGCCAACTGCTACTAAGCCAGAGGGCACAGGTTAGCCCCGACAAACCTCGAGCACCGAGCTGGAGGATCTGCAAGGCCTGAGGCGCAGAGCCCGCCCCTTTGCCCAGCCCCATCGGTGGGATCGGCCCAGAGGGCGGGAGCAGGGAGGAGAGATGGGGTCCTTGCCCCCAGCCCCTCCTTTTTCTCTGCCGGGCCCAAACCGGGAGCTGCCTCTGCCCTAGGGCCTTCTTCCCCGCCCAGGCAGACGCGACCCGCCGAGGAAAAACCATTGGAAAAAGCCCCGCCCTCCGGCCGTCTACCTCCAGACCCTAAATCCGCCGTGCGCAGCCACCAGTCGCGGTAGATTGCTACGCATGCGTGAAAGCGAGCAGAGCGCCTGCGCCTTCGAGGTACTTAGCTTGCCGCTGAAGGCTTTTCGGTTCCCGGACGTTTTGGAGTCGTCGCCCTGGAGAATGGGAAGGAAAAGTAAGCAGTAGAAGTACAAGTACACTGAGATTTTTATCACAGCAGACAAGCACGCACATAAAGGGCACGACGACACTCCTTGAAGAAATTGAATCTAAGTTTAGGATTAGCCTAAAAAATACAGTGACGGCTTCTTTATTATGTTAAAGTCCAGATTTAAGTGGTGTAGGCAGGGTTAGGCTTCGCGTTGGCTTCTGGGAAATGTAGTTTTGCTACAGCCTGCGCTACTGTTTGCGACGGAAACTACAACCCCCAGGAGCCACCGCGACTTCGCCTGTCGCAGCCTGCAAATCAAAGGTTCTGGAGGCAGGAGTTGAGTCGGTCGGTCTGGTGAGTATTGTAGCCTTCGTTATTATTTTTCCTTTGATAGGAATGTTTCCTCTGAGATTTTGGAGACGAAGCCATATAGGGTTGCTGCCTTTACGTCGTTCTTTTGGGACTTTTTCCAAGACGTCTTTATGTGAGAAGGACTATTACACGTGCCCACGCCTGCGGGTGTGGTAAGGCGAGGATTTAGGGGCGAGGCAAGGATTTAGGGGTCGCGACCCCGGGGGCCAAAGGGAGCAGCCTAAGGCCAGCAAGAAGGATGCTGTGGAAATGGGGGCCCCGCGCTGCTACCTCTGCTTCTGCGCTTTTCATGTGGACAAGCGCGGGATGGACGGGGTCCTTGTGTACTTGCAAATTTGTTTGCCTTTGCATAGGATTGTTTTGATCTCAGTCAAATGAAATCCTAAACAGGGTTTTGAAAGCAAGTGGTCAAGTCCGTTTTGTATGAAAGAACTCCCAGTATTCTTAGATATGACTTATTGCAGGCTTTGAGGATACTTTGTGAATAATAATAAGTGCCCTATAAAAATCCCGAGTTTATTATCTTTAAACGATTTAGCCGTTTCTTTAAAGTTACTCCTGTGTTTTTCAAAGTCAGTATATTTTTTTTTTTTTTTTTTTTTTTGGTGCTGGTCATCGAACTCAGGACCTTACGCTTGCAAAGCAGGCGGCGGCACCACTGAGCTAAATCCGCGGCCCAAAAGTCATTATTCTTGAGAAGATTCACGTTTGAGTGGCTATAAATGGATTGATAGATTAGGTTTTAATTCTTCACATTGCAGAATTGATGTATTTTTAACTTCTGGGGACTGAGTATATACAACAGTGAAACAGACACAGTCCTACCTCGTTAAAGAAACCAATGCTTAAACATAGAATTTGGCTAGAAGGATATCCCTTGCCCACTCTTGGGAAGATAGGGAAATCTTCATCCCCAGGAAGGGTGAGGACCAAAACAACAGCCCCTGTGTATTCAGTCAACGAATACCTGTTGAGTCCCTGCTATAGCAATATTTTGAAAGGTAGCATTGAGTACAGTACTGTATATCCATACTGTCATAGAGCTTGCATTCAACTAAGCAGGGAGAGTAAAAAGTATGTAAAATATATACTGTAGTAAGTGGAATGAAGGCAGATCCAGTAGAGAAAAATAAAAAACAACTAGGAAGGGGAATGAGGAGTGCCAAGTTGTGGGGAGCAATTTTCACTTTTAAATAAAGTGGTCAGAGAGATGAGGTAGGAGGGGAAGTAACCAGGTAGATTTCTGGGAGATCACTCAAGTGAAGAACAGCTATCACAAAGGCCTTGTGAGCAGCAGCATTCCTGGCCATTTGAGAAATAGCAAGGAGACTAATGAGACTCAATGATTGAGTCTCATGAGTAGACTCAAGTTCACTGAGTGCAGGAGAAAATAAGATGAAATCCCAAAGCAATACTGGTAGGGGGTCATGTAGGTGATTGAAAAGCCTTTGACTTTGATTGAGATGGGAAGCCATTGGAGGATTTTAAGTGATGAAGGTATGACCTGACTTTTAAAAATAATTTCTTCTTTTAAATTGTGTTTAGCATAACCATGGAAGCAAAGGTAGAAGCAGAGAGACTGGTTATGAATCCAAAGTAATAATCCGGGTGAGAGATGATTGTGGTGGTTTGAACCAGAGTGGTAACAATAGAAGCAGTGAGAAGAGGCTAGAAGCTAGATTTATTTGGATACCATAGCCAAAAGATTTTGCTAGAAGATTGAAGTGAGAGTGAAAGAGTCAAAAATGAGTCTGCAGTCTAACCTGAGCAAATAGAGGGAATCTGTTGTCCTGGAAAAGTGCAGATTTGTATGTGGAGCAAGGAATAGGTCAGTGATTTAGTTTGGCTATGCTAAGTTTGAGATGCCTCTAAAATATTAAAGTTGAGGTGTGATAGAGGGAGTTCAACAAATGAATCTGCAGAAGAAGGAGAAGATCTAGCTATAGATGTAATTTTGGATATCATACTATTTTCCCCCAGGACTGAGGATTGAACCCAGGGCCTTCACAGCAGGGCTCAAACTTGTGATCTGTCACCCTTAGCCTCCCAAAGTGCATTAGTGATGTTTTAGTATATGTGCTGTTGAAGTGAGCACTTAATTAGTCATATTTTGATAGTAGTTGTTGATATAACCAAAGGAAGCAGTTCATGGGAGTTTGCATGTACTTTATTTGAAAGGTGGTTATGGAGGAATAGTCAGTGAAGGAAGGAAAACTTTTTAAGTGTGGTATCCTAAAGGCCAACTGATGAAAAAGATTGAGAAAAGAGTGATGTTATGTTAAGTGTCTATCTAGGTCAAGTGAGATGAAGATTAATAATTGACCACTACTTTTACCATTGTGGAGATTGTTAAATAAAAATTATAGGAGACCATTTTCTAAAAAATTTTATTGGTAACATAATGGTAACATTCATTATAGGGAATTTGTACCCAATTCCCCTCCCTTTCAACCCCTCTTCCCCTCCTTATTTAAAAAAGCTTTGTTTCCATTTTTTTTTATTCCTTTTTTTTCTTGTCCCTTCTTTCCTTTTCCCCCTCCCCTGCCTTGTTCTCCTTCTCCTCTGAACATTTTCTTCCTGTTTCCCTACATGTATTATACATTTTGGTCCTTATTTATGCTTTCACTTTCTCACACCAGAGAAACAATGTGTCCAATTTCTTTCACTTAAGAGTATGGTCTCAACATGCATCCTTTTAGGTAGAAATGTTTCAAGGTTATCCTTCTTTATGTCAGAGTGGTACTCCATTGTATAAAAAACCCCCACATCTTCTTTGTCCATTCATTGGTTGATGGCATTTGGACTGTTTTCAAGATTTAGCTATTACAGACTGTGCTGGTATAAACATGGGTGTGCATATATTGCTCTAGTATGATGCTTTTAATTCGTTCAGGAAGATACCAAGAAGGGGAACAGTTGGGTCAAATGGGACCTCTAGTTTTAGTTTCTTGAGGAATCTCCACACTGATTTCCACAGTGATTATACCAGTCTACACTCCCACCAACAGTGGAGAAGGGTTCCTTTTTCCCCACAGCCCCTCCAGCGTTTGTTATTGGTTGATTTCTTGGTGGCTCTCATTCTTCCTTTTGTGAGATGGAATCTCATTGTTGTTTTAATTCGCATCTCTCAAATGACCAGTGATACAGAACATTTTTTCATATATTTATTTGCTGTTTTCACTTACTCATTTGAGAAATGTCTATTCATTTCAGATGCTCATTTTTGGATTGGGTCTTTAAATTTGGTTGGGCTGATTTTTTTTTGAGTTCTTTATATATTCTAGATATTAGTCCTTTGTCTCAGGAACAGCTAGCAAAAATTTTTCCCACTCTGTGGGTTGTCTCTTCACTCTGTTGGTAGTTTCTCTTGCTGTGCAAAAGCTTTTTAATAAGATGAGATCCTAGTTGTTGACTCTGTGATATTTCCTGTGCGATCAGGTTTTTGTTCATAAAATCTTTTCATACACTAATGTCTTTAAGGGTTCTACTTATTCTGTCTTCCAGCAGATTAAGAGTTTCTGTTCTAATATTTAGATCTTTGATTCATTTTGATTTTAGTTTAGTGCATGGTGAAAGATATGGGTCTAGTTTTAATCTTCGGCATATGGAAAGCCAGTTTATGGTATATGGAAAGCTACCACCATTTATTAAAGAGGCTTTCTTGCAGTAAAGATGTTTGACTCCTTTGTCAAAGATAAGAAGGCTGAGTATATTTGGAGTTGTTTCTGCATCTTCTAATCTGTTCTATCGATCTTGTAGTCTTTTTTTGGGCCAATGTCATGCTGAATAAAATAAAATAAAAAATAAAAATATCATGATAGCTTTGTAGTATAATTTAAAGTCAGGGATTGTAATGCTCCGTCTTGCCTTTGTTGCCCAGAATCGCTTTTGCTATTCTGGATCTCTTCTGGTTCCAAATGAATTTTAAGATTGTTTTTTCTAATTCTGTGAGATATAGTATTGGTATTTTGATCGGAATTGCATTAAATCTATATAACAATTTTGAAAGTATGGCCATTTTCACTACATTGTTTCTTCCTAACCAAGAACAAGGGATATCTTTCCATTTTCTGATATCCTCTTCGATCCCCTTTTTCAGAGTACTGTAGTTTACAATGTAAAGGTGTTTTACTTCCTTCATTAGATTGATTCCTAGATATTTCATTTTTTTGGATGCTATTGTGATAGGTGTTGTTTCTCTAACTTCTCAGTGAGTTTGTTATTTGTGTACAAGAATGCTATTGATTTTTGAGTGTTGACTTTATATCCAGCTATGCTACTGAATTTGGTTATTAAATCTAGAAGTCTTTGGTGGAGTTTTTGGAGTCTTCTATGTACAGTATCATGTCATCTATAAATAATGATAATTTAACTTCTTCCTTTCCTACCTTATTTCTGCATCTATTGAGATGATCATGTGGTTTTTATCCTTGGATTTGTTAGTATGGTGTATTACATTTATTGATTTGCATATGTTGAACCATCCCTCCATCCCTGGGATGAATCCTGCTTGGTCATGGTCTATAATCTTGATAATCGGCTGCGTTCTGTTTGCTAGTATCTTATTGAGGATTTTTGCATCTATGTTCATTAGAGAGATGGACCTTTTTTGGTTGGATCCTTCTCTGGTTTTGGAATCATGGTAATGCTTGCTTCCAGGAATGAGTTTGGGAATATTGCTTCCCTTTCAATTTCATTGAATATTGCTTCCCTTTCAATTTCAAGAGTTTGAGAAATAGTGGCAGTAAGTCTTCTCTAAATTTCTTGTAGAATTCGGCAGGGGGTCCATCAGGGCCTGGACTTTTCTTTGTTGGTGGGTTTTTAATTACAACTTCAATTTCATCCCCTGATACTGATTTATTTAGAATTTTTATATCTTCTTGATTCAGCTTTGGTAATTCATATGTATCTAGGAATCTGTCCATTTCTTCTGTGTTTTCCATCTTATTAGAATGTAGGTTCTAGAAGTAGTTATTGATGATCTTCTGGATTTCTGCAGGATCTGTTGTGATTTCACTCTTTTCTTTCCTAATTACATGGATTTGAGTTTTTTCTTTCCCTTTTTAATAAGGTTGGCTAAGGGTTTGTCAGTTTTATTTAATCTTTCAAAGAACCATCTCTTCAACTCATTGATTCTTTGTATTATTTTCTTAGTTTCCATTGCAGTAATTTCTGCTATGATTTTTATAATTTCCTCTCTCATATGAACTTTGGGCTTGAATTGCTTTTCTTTTTCTAGAAGCTTGAGGTTAACATAAGGTTGTTTATTTATCCGTAAATTCTGGTATGTTGTTTTGGCATTATCATTTTATTGTAGAAACTGTCTAATTTCTGCTTTAATGTCATCTTTGACCCATTGGTTGTTCAGGAGGGTGTTATTTAATTTCCATGTATTTATGAATTTCATATGATTTCTTTTGCCACTGATTTCCAACTTCATTGCACTATGGTCTGATAATATGCATGGGATAATTTCAGTTCCTTTATATTTGCTTAAGCATGGTCTGTGAGCTAGTATGTGGTCTGTTTTGGAGAATCTTCCATGTGCAGCTGAGAAGAATGTGTATTCTGATGTTGTGAGGTGGAGTACTCTGTAGAGATCTACTAAGTCCATTTGTTGAAAAGTGTGGTTCAGTTCTGACATTTCTTTGTTGATTTCTTTTTTGTCTAGTTGACCTATTTGTGACAGTAGGGTATTGAGGTCCCCCATTACAATTGTATTAGTGCTTATTTGATTTTTAGTGTCCATTAATATTTGTTTTATATAGTTGGATATGCTGGTATTTGGTTCTTATATATTTTTAATTGTTATCTCTTCCTCTTGGATTGTTCCCTTTACAAGGATGTAGTGACCTTCTTTGTCTCTTCTGATCAATCTTGGCTTGAAATCCACTTTGTCTGCAAATAGCTACCCTGCTTTTTTTCCAGGTTCCTGTTGCATAGAATATTGTTTTCTAGGCTTTGACTTTCAGTCTGTGAATTTGTTTTTTATTAAATGTGTTTCTTGTGTGCAGCATATTGTTGGATCTTGCTTCTTGATCCTTTCTGCCAGTCTGTTTCTTTTGGTTGGTGAATTGAGACCATTTACATTGATGATTATAACTGATATGTATTGACTTATCCTTATTGTGTTATTTTCCTGTTGTTGGTGTCATCCCCCACCCCACCCCATGTAATTTCTTGCCTTGCCTGGTGGATTCATTATTTTGGGGTTCATGAGTCCTTGTTATCTCTTTCTAGAGTATCCTTCAGAACATTTTGGTGTGCTGGTTTGGTGGTCATGAATTTCTTCAGATGTTCTTTGTCACAGAAGTATCTTATTTCTCCATCAATTTTGAAAGACAGTTTTGCAGGGTACATCAGTCTGGGTTAGAGGTTGTTTTCTTTTAGGGCTTGAAAGACTTCACCCCACACTGTCCATGACTTGAATGTTTGTTTTGAGAAGTCTGCTGTGATCCTGATGGGCTTTTCTTCATAGATGATTTGTTTCTTTTCTCTAACAGCTTTTAATATTCTTTTCTTGTATTGAATTTCTGGAATTTTGCCTGTTATATGCCTTGGTGTAGATTTTTTTTTTTCAATCATGGCTAATTGGAGTTCTATATGCCTCACTTATCTGTATGTCAAATGCTTTTTCTCTGCTTGGGAAGTTTTCTGCCATTACTTCTGTGAACAGGTTTTTTATACAATTTGCACTATCTCCTGCTTTTTCAGTGACTCCAATCCATCTTATGTTATTCTTTACATCATCTAGCAGCTGTTGGATTGATTTTTAAGAAATCTTTCTTTTCATGATCGCTGTGATCCTTTCTTCTATATCTGATATTCTGTCCTCACATTGATTCATTCTGCTGTGTACACTTTCAATGGAATTTTTTCTCTTTTTTTCTTTTTGGTACTGGGGATCAAACTTGGGACCTTGAGCTTGCAAGGCAGGTGGTGGAACCACTGAGCTAAATCCCCAGCCCTCCAATGGAATTTTTAATCTCCTGGATATCTGTTTGAATCTGTTACATGGATTCCATTTTCATGGTTTCCATCATTTTCCTAAGCTTCTCTGTTTTTGTTTTTTGTTTTTTAAATCTATACCTGCTCTAGAGTCACTAACCAAGTCTTTCATTATGGTCACTGTCCCTGTAATTATCTAAGAAATTATTTCTGATTTGATTTTTTTTTTTTTGAGAGCCTCATTCATCTGCTTTATTACTTCTGCTCTTACCACTTCAGAGAGTTCAGGTGGGTGGCTTTCATATTGTACTACCTCATTGCCCTCTGGGTTTGCCTTTGGTGAGCTGGAAGTCTGGGGTTGCATCTTGTTTAAGTGTCTTCTCATTTTTTTTTTAATTTATTTTTTTAGTTTAATTCCTGGGTTGATTCTTGTAAATTGCTTAAGACAAGTAGCTTTTTTGTTAATATTTAGAACCCTTAGGAAATAACTACTTCTCAGAGATGTCTTCCAGGTGTAGTTGGCTTTTGGGTTTTGAGTGTGTTGCAAGATCCTACCTCTTCAATTTATTGGAGATGAGAAGCTGCTGCCTATTTGGCCTAGCCCCTGGTTCTTTGGTACTGGCCTATAGTATTGTTTATGACCCTGAGGCAGTTTTAGTCTTGCAATACCAGGAAGAACAACTGATTAAAACAGTTATGTTACTTTGGCTAAAGTAGTACAGTCAGCAATAACAATAGCATCAAGCATAGCCTAGAAAATGACACACTGGTAACTTTTGATTTTCTACCTTTAACCATGTGAACTATATTTGTGGTTATACAACAAAATCTAAAACAAGCCAGAAAATTGTATACAGTAAATATACCCTGAATATGGTAATTTTACCCTCAGGGAAGAAAATTTTAAAGGGGTATGTTACTTTTCTCTCATTGCTGAGACAAAATACTTGACACAAGGGGAAGGGGTTTATTTGGTTTATTTTGTCGAGGTTTCAGTGCATAGTTGGCTGGCTCCAAGACAGGAGTGGCAAACAGGCATCACAAACAATATAGTGTGCACAAGGTAGCAGAGGCAACAATGTACCTTCACTGTGTCTTTCTGCCTCTTTTTTCATGTCCAGGCTACCAGGATTAGCATGGTGCTGAACCACTCACTCATGTGTAATGGTTTAGTAATCACACACCCTTCCTTAATCACAGCATCACACATTCGATTCAGCTACCTCTGAAAAAGAAAGTCCCACCTCATCCATATGAGGCTTTTAGGGGACATCTAAACACAAACCCTAACAAGGGGTTAGGGGAGAAAGTAGAGAAATAGAAAATGAAGAAGAGATTAGAAGCAAGGCTGAAAGACAAAGGAAGATTACCGAAACTTTGGGAATCTGGTGAAGAAGACAGGAGGGGTAGAGAGAAGGCTGAAATATATACAAGAACAAAACAGAACAACAACAAAAAACCTAGAAACTGTTCACACTCATATAAAAACAAGAACAAACAAGAGAAAAGAAAACAAAACAAAAACAAAATAATAGCCACTTCAAAGTGTGTCTCCGCTGTCACTGGTAGATAGATTGGGCAGACAGAGCCCAGCTTGATCCCAGAAATCCAGCTATAGATTTATAGTTGGGTAATGGATAATCCCAGCAAATCTGCACCTTTAGTTCCACTGGCATTCAGGCTGATTTCTGGCTGTGAGTGTGAGACTGGAAACTGATTTTTTCTGTCTGCAGCACTCCGTGTGTCTCCTGCCAGCTTGAACTCCCTCTTTGACTTCCTGCTGACTTGGACTTAGTTCCATTTCACCATAACACTGGGTGCTGCTAGTTGCTGAGTTCCGAGCTCAGTTGGCCACTCTCCAAGATGGTGACTGGCCAATCGCCCTTTCCTGGGGGACATCTGAACCCAGATAACTCAATAGCCACTGCAGTCTGCTGGGTCCACTGGTGCATTTCTCCGTGGAATCCTCTGGGGTTGCCAGTAGTCACCAGGCATCTGTAGGTTAAAGCTGCCCTTCCCACGCAGTGAGTCAGAGCTCAGGGAGAAAGGGCCACTTGCCATCTCCTATGTTGAAATCTCTCTTTGCTCTCCCTGTGGGTTTCAATTCTCACTTCCGATACTTGCTGAGTCCCGGAGTCCCATTTGCCTTCTTCTTTTCCTCACATTGCTGTATTCCAGTGTCTGGATACCAAATCTCAGACAGGCTGTTTCTCTGCTATTCGACCCTTCTCCATTTTCCAAGGCCATTGTTTTGGACTAAGCTCTTGCACTGGGCCAAAACAAATAAGACTAAAATCAAACTAGAGTCACCCATGCTGAAGTGTCACATCACCAAGCCAAAACTAAGTTGTTATCTGGCCTTCAGAGAAATAGGCTGGGAGAGATCCAAATTTTCCAGACATGCTTGACAGTGAACTTCCCTCTGCTTTAATCCCTTCATCTTTAACCTTTAGAAATAGTAATTTGAAATAATTTGATACTAATGAGTAATTTTTCTATTGTTCTGTCTCTGGTCCCCATGTTACAAGGACAGTAACTTTGAAATGACCAATTTGACTTTTGTTCTTTGTTTCTGCTCTCTTCAGCCCTTTTGTAAAACCAGCAACTTCTCAGCCCATTGGAACATATATTCTGTTTTGTGGAATTAAGTGTTGCCTGATTCTAAAACTAAAGATCTTTAAATTATAATTTTGTCCTTTGACAAGGTCATTGGAGATCTTGATATGAACAGTTTTGGTGGACTGAAGGGTCCAGAAGGCAGATGAACATTTTAAGAGAGAATGGGAGAACTGGAGGTAGTGAATATGAATGTAGCACCTCTGCTACTCCTTCTTTGTGAAGACTGTTCCAGCTTGATTTTGACTCTATTTCATGGAAATCTTAGCTCAGATATCATTTTCTCATAAAAGTGACCCTGATCTGAGAGGTAAATGTTTCTCACACTTTTGACTCTGTTGGTTTCCTTTGTTGTGTAAAAGCTTTTCAATTTGATCTGAACCCATTTGTTGATTCTTGGTATTATTTCTTGTGCAGCTGAGACTCTGTTCACAAAGTCCTTGCCTACACCTCTTTAGGAGTTTTACCATTTTGATTTCCAGCAGATTGTTTCTGTTTTAATATTTAGATCTTTGACTCCATTTTGATTTTAGTTTAGTACATGGGGAGAGATACATATGGGTCTCAGTTCATCTTTGTCGTGTGTCATGTGTGAGTCAAGTGTTTTTTGAGGATCCACCTAAAATGCAGTGTAACATGTATCATCTTCACATGAGCAGTTTTTCCTGGCTACTTTATCTTTAACAAAGGGGCCAAATACTTTCACTGGAGGAAAGATAACCTCTTGTTTTTGTTTCTGTTGTAAAATTTCATGAGAAATCATCAGGTTACCTAAGAACCTGTAACCAGAGCAAAAGAAATTAGATATATAATGTGGCAACTTAATAGATAAACTACAAGAACTACCACAAAAGAACCTTAATGGCACTTAGTTTACCTCTTCTTGAGTCGCTTTTTCTCTGTTCCCATTTCTAACTCTTGTTTTTGATGAAAACATTCTCCTTTTAAATAAGTTAACGTGTTTATTACAATCTCATTCCTGGCTGGACCTATGGCCATTTTGTTTCTATAAACTAACTTTGCATATGTATCTCCATTCTGGTCCATTATACAGTTGACCCTTAAACAACACAGGTTTAACTGCATGGTCTGTGTAGTTTCTTTGTTTTTGTTTTTTGAGATCTGTGACAATTTGAAAAAATTCAAAAATATTATAGCCTAGAAATATTGAAAAAAATTAAAGAAGTGCATAAAATATATGTATAGTCTATAACTTAGTACCATAAAATATACACAAATCTATTATTAAAAAGTTAAACTTTATCGGGCTGGGGATTTAGCTCAGTGGTTCCACCCCCTGACTTGCAAGCACAAGGTCCCGAGTTCGATCTCTGGTAACAAAAAAAAAAAGTTAAAATTTATCCAAACTTATGCACACAAACCGTATGTGACATAATTTGCTGTCAAGAGAAATGTGAACCAAATAAAGATGCAGTGTTAAGTCAACTCTGAAAGATTAACTGTAGTAATGCCGCACTATTTTAATAATTTTGTAGCCACCTCCTGTTGCTATTGTGTGAGTTCAAGTGTTTTTTGAGTATTGACCTAAAATGCAGTATAACGAATCATCTTTGCATGAGCAGTTTTTTTCTCCAGTCAATACACTGTCACAATAAAAAGTGATCTCTTGAAGTTCTTGTCTGTTTTTCACCTTATATAATGCATACATTGTACAAAATATATGTTAATTGACTGCTTATGTTATTGGTCAACAGGCTATTAGTTAAATTTGGAAGGAGTCAAAAGTTATACAGAGATTCTTGATTGTATAGGGGGTTGTTGCCTATGTTGTTCACTGGTCAGCTGTATACCACTTTAATCCTCAAGAGGTGTCAAAAGACAAAATTTCAGTGAATTTAGTTAAATGGTCTAGTTGACTTTCATTTATTATTCATGAATTAGGTAAAAAATGGAGGTGCTATCCTGGGCATAGCAGAATGATGGGTGCCATGAATAACAACAAAGAAACAAAAAATGGATTGGTTAGTATCAGATTACTTCAGGTTACTTTCCTTAAGGGTTAAAGCAAAGAGGACTTCTTTATACTGGCTAAAATAGCCTGTTTGGGGATTTGACTGTTATATCTTCTCTCAGCATAAGAGCTCATGTCTTTTTATTTCTGAATAGCAATCCATTGTATATCTATACCATAGTTGTGTTTATTCATTTGCTTTTTGAAGGATGTCTTGGTTGATTCCAGCTTTAGGCAATTATGAATAAAACTTGTAAAGATTCACATGCAGGGTTTTTGCGAACTTGTTTTCAACTCATGTGGATAAATAATTAGGACCGTAATTGCTTGTTCACTTGGTAACCCTGTATCTAGTTTTTTAAGCAACTTGCAGAACAGCTTTCCAAGCCACCATTTTGTATTCTTATACCAATGAATGAGAGTTTCTGTTGCTCCGTGTCTTTGTCAGGATTTAGTGTTGTCAGTGTTATGGCTTATATCTAGATGTACCCCCAAAGTCTCATGCAGTCATAGGTGGGACTTTTTCAAGGTGGCTGGATCTAGAGAGATGTTAGGATCAAGGGCACTAGGATTAAGGGTGTAAGCACTACACATCCTAAGTAGTCTGGATAAGATATAAGGGATATAAAGAGCTGTGATCGTCCTGTGCTTGCTTTCTTACCTTCTACCCGCCATGAACTATTTATTTCTCCTCAGTGATGCCTTACCTTACCTTAGAGGCAGCCAATTATGGACTGAAACTTCTACAACTGTGAGCTAAATAAGCCTTTCTTTCTTAACTAGTGGTTGTTGGGTATTTGGTCCCAGCAAGGAGAAAAGTAACTAAGACACTCAGTTTTGGATTTTTAACTAATCTCATAAAAATGTAATGGTATCTCATTATTGTATCTGTCATTCTCTAGTGACATGTTGAACTTCTTTTTATATGCTTATTTGCTGCCTGAATATCATCTTTTTTGACTAAAGATGAGGCAAGGAAAAGCATCTGGAATCCATCTGGAGACAAAACTAACCATTCCACTATAGGGCTACTTTTCCGTTTATTTATTGTTAACACGTGAAGTTGGCTGAATGCTATATGTACAAATTGTTATGGAATTTCCTTCAGTTAGATATTATTCTCCAATTTAATTACCTTGTTATTCATCCACATTGGTATTTATTTGCTACTCTTCTATCTCCTCATACATGTTTGTTAAAGTCTACCCATGATTTTTCTCCAATATTTTGATTTTTTTATACAGTGTAACACTGATGCCATGAGAACTTAAAATATTCCTTTCTGTATTGACTGATTTCAAGTTTTTAAAGGAAATTACTCTAATGTCTTGTTAATGTCAAGCAAGTATTATACGTGTATCTTTATGTGTATGTGTTGCCCAGATGAATCATAAAAAATAAAAAAATTTAAAATTTATTTTCAACATTTCCTTAACAAAGAATTTCTTAACAGAATTAACTTGAATGACATTCTTGTGAGCCTTCAAAAGCCTACTTTCTGAAAAACAGCCACACATATTCTTAAAGTACAATCCCCCTTTTTTATATTATTTTGCTTCTATCCTTCAGGAATAAATAAATAAACCACTAAATCAAGTTCACTAATATTTTCCTCAATTTTTCTACTGTTGTGTTTCCAGATTCATTGTAGTACACTTTTAACATCTAAATCTACAGTACTTCTGGGCATAGTTAATGGCTAGATTTTTTTTAAAAACAATAATTGCAAAAAATCTATATTTTACCTTCCTTGAAAGATGTCTGAGCTGTCTCTTAAATATACTACACAGTTTTCAGCCTGAATTTTATAAACCTATCTTACTGGCTTTATTTTTACTTTTCTACTTATTTTCTTTATCCATGCTTTACATGGATATATACATATATAGAAGTGTAATGCATTAAAATTTCATGTCATTAAAAAACATTATTCCGCTGGGGATTTAGCTCAGTGGTTCCGCCACCTGCCTTGAAAGTGCAAGGTCCCGAGTTCAATCCCCAGTACAAAAAAAAAAAATTATTCCAAATAAAAATAAAATAACAATAATATAATAAACACCTTTTTTTTTTTTACTGCCTCCTGGAATGAACAACTGTAACATTTGTCTCTTTTTTTCAGTAAAATATTTCATATATTGTGGAAGTGTCCTTGGCATAGGAATTGTCTTTGTGTTTTAAAAAATTTTACATAGATGCCAGGCATGTTGGTATATGCCTTACATAACCCTGGTACTCTGGAAGCTGAGGTGGAAAGATCATAAATTTAAGGCCAGCCTGGGGGAGATAGCCAGATCCTGCCTCAAAAAAATTGTTTTTTATGTAGACGGTATCTTACTGTACCCATCATTCTATAACTTGCCTTTTTTCACTCAACTCACGTACTGTTTAATAGTATGAGTCTATTGTGGGCAGGAGATACTTTTAAAATATTGGAACAATGAATATATTTTTGTTTTCATTTCTTTTTTAAGGAGAGGGGGTGCAGATATATGCACACCAGGCAAACATTCTACCACTGAGCTACATGCCCAGCATATATTAAATATTTGTATGCATTTAGTTATTTAGTTCGTCTTTACTGAGCCCCTGGGAGCTACTAGAAATATAAAGCTGAATAATATGCTGTTACCGCTCTAACCCTGATTTAATGGGTCAAGGGAATCATCTATCGTATACAGCATAGGGATGCTTCCTCACATTTTTGCATAGTTGTAAAGATCCATGATCACCACTTTACTTTTACCTACGTATCAAACAGCATGATAAAAATGTTTTTAATGTATATTTTTGTAAAGACTTTTTTCATTAAATCTAAGAAATCAGATTGTAAATCACAGCATTATTTTATATTTTACAAAGAAAGAAAAAAGCCACCAAATATAACTTAAAGTGAATCCTGATTTCAGAGATGTTAAATGTGAAATATGATACAGTACTAAATATTTATTAGCTATTAGACCTAGATGTATTTTGTTTTATCTATTTGTACTATATAAATTGAATTAAGAATAACAAAGTTTTATTGAGTGACTGTTACATAAGAAAGAAGTCCACTGGATAATAAGTTAATGAATTAGATGTGGTCCTTGGTCTTAAAGAACTATACAAGGGGTAAATGTGTACAGAGTTGCTAAAATAAAGCTGTGTTCGTTAAAGCACTATAGTAAATCACATACACTAATAAATACATTAAAATCAAATTAATGACAGTTGTTGGCTTTGTAAAAAAGTATAAATTACCAACTACAAAAAACATTTGTTAATTTTTTATTATTCCATAATGAGAGAAAATTGAGGGAGGGTTTGGTAGAGGGAAAAATGGAAGAAAATATTTATGGGTGTATATGTGTTATTTTTATAAGGAGAAAATAGGGTTTCCTTGAGTGTCATTTTTAAAATATTTTGTTTTCCTCTGCAGTAGGTCTATTTGTAGGCAAAACAACTCTAGTAGTTGTAATATTTGTTTTTCTTTGGAAAATTTACAATGAATTATGCTCAGCCATACATGTTACTCTGTATGTGGATTTACACAATGGAAATATGTTAACTTTAAGCTGGCATCTGTCAGCTATGAGCATTTGTATTAGTTGGCCCACCCACTGTCAGTATGTCCACTTAGGAATGTAAACTTACTGTAATTTTGGCTTAAATAAATACCATTAACAAAACAAATCTGATAAGTTTTTAAAATCTGAGGTCAAAACAGAAGACATAGGATTACCTATCATTTATGGAAAGCACAGTGCAATAACAGAAAAGACATCAAGTGTAATGCCTGGAGACCCAAGTCTGGATTCTGTCTTTGGTATTGTTTTAGACATTGTGACCTTAACCTAGTCACCTAATCACTTTGTATATTTCCCTATGTGTTAAAAAATGATTGTAATATTAGTAATGGCACTTTTAAAGGCTAAATTTGATTTTTAAAGCTTTGTAAATGATAATACTTTTTAAATACTTTTTAGATTTTGCCTTTTAGTGTAGATATAGAGTTATTTGTACTGTACCTCTTTTTTTTCTGAAATCTGTTGCCTTAATGCTTTTGAGAAGAGGTACTCAAGAGATTTTTTCTAAAATAAAATATTATTGGCTGTAAAACTAATTTTAGGACATTGGAAGAATTAGAACTTTTGTCCAAGTTCCCAAAAGCTCCACTAATGCCTTAATTTAAAACAGTCCCAAAGCATTATGACAGTTTGGCAATAAGTAGCAGAGCATTACATCTATCATTGATTGAACAATATAATTTCAAACTGTATCTGAATAAAAGTGATAATTTACATAAACATCTATGTGCTGTCATTTAAAAAATCATTTTAAATGAATAGTGATACAAGAAAATGTTTACCATGTGATATTAAGTAGAAAAGCATTGATACCAACATAATCCTAACTTTACTTAAAATAATGAAAGACTGGTTTAATATAAACCAAAAAAGTTTAAAAACATTTTAGGGCTGGGGATTTAGCTCAGTGGTGCCATCACCCTGCTTTGCAAGCGCAAGGTCCAGAGTTCAATCCCCAATACCAAAAACAAAAAAAAAATCATTTTAGTAAATTGGTAGATTTCATAGTGATTTTTAGTTTCTACTGTAATTTCCCAATTTGTAGAATGAGCATGTATTCCTTTGGAATCAGGACTATATATGAATATATATATAATTTATTTTTTTCTCAAATGTCTTTAAATACTTAGTATCTCAGCTAGCACAGTAAAATATCATGAACTTACATAATTATAATTTAAGTATGAGAAGTTATAGGCAGTATTCATATATATAAAAAGAATATTATCTATGAACTCACTGTAGATACCTTTGGCTATACCTTTTGGCTTTGCTCTTTTGCAACTATGTTCAATGCTTTGATGGACTAGAATTTGCAGCCAATAAGTTTTTAACTAAAGGATAAAAAATGATTACATTAGACTGGGCGTAGTGGCACATGCCTGTAATCTCACCTACTGGGGAGGCTGAGGAAGGAGAATCTTAAGTTTTAGGCTAACCTAGGCAATTTAGGCAGACTTTATTTCAAAATAAAAAAGGGCTGGGGATGTAGTTCAGTGGTGGAATGCTTGCCTAGTATGTGGGAGGCCCTAGCTTAAATCTCTAGTACATAAGGGAGAAAAAAAAGTGGTCATATGTTTTAGCCAGGGCTAGTCAGATTAGTGGTCATATGTTTTAGACAGGACTTTGCCAGGACTAGCAAACTAGACCAACTACTGTGATGACAGCATTGGAGGTTCAACACCATTTTTCATGGAGCACCAAATTCATAATAGTGTAGAAGAAATTCACGGTCCTAGCCATTGTATTTGTTTCCACCCAGACTATGACTTTTTCCTCTCTTAGCCTCCAGCTGCCAGCCATTTGGCACATGTTAGGCATTGTTGGAATTGAAATGGAATAAAAACTGAAAGTTTTCAGATTCCTAACATTAACATTAAATGATGTAAATTATGCAGACATTGTCCTAGGCAACCTCTGTAGATCAAGGGATGTTTGGGGGAACAACAACAATCTCTTATATTTAGCTATTTCTAAACTTAGGGTTTCATGGCATCTTTTTCTGTTTTTTTTCTCTTGAGACAAAGTCTCAAGAGATGCCAAGGCTGGCCTCAAACTAGTGGGTCCAAGTGATTCTCCTGTTTCAGCCTCCTAAGTGCTGGGACTACATGTGCCTGCCACCATGCCCAGCTCTCATGGAGTCTTTTCAGTGCTTTTCAGATTGGTTGCTAGGGGTCCATTGGAGGCCCTCAGCACTTTGCACAGTCAGCTGTAATTAAAACGGGCACACTTAGAAGTGAAGAACTAAAACATTTAATAGAATAATAGAAGTTTTTGTAGATAACATTTAAGTAAAATGTATTTTGATCAGTTTAACTAAGCTTCTGTTTCAGGTGGGAAGGAAAATTAGGTTTTGTCCTTTTGCCCTAGGTGATAGGCAACAACATATGCTATTCTTCAAGTTAGGACCTTAACAATTGTGCCAAGTGTAGCTGGAGAAGAAAAAAAGAAGAGAAGTGAGGTCTTACTGGTGTCTCTGTCAGTATCTCTGTTCATCAGTTGATTACCTCAGCCCTTCAGACAACTGTTGATCTCAGGTATATGTGTCAAAAGTTACTGTAGTTAGGATGCCACAGCTTGTTACTACAGTAATACCATACCTACAGTAGTACCATATCTCAGTTCACAAATGCAAACAGAAGTGTTCAGGCAAAATTTTGCTTCTGTTCACGAACTATTCATCAGGTAAGAAATATGACTGTGACTATCTTCCCCACATGAACACCAATGTGTCCATCTTCTCCACTCTGACATGTGGTTGTGGCTTCCTCTGGTTGAGATCGCAGTTGCAGACATACCTGTGCACACTTGCTGTGAAGCTTTTTTGCGTAATTTTTAGCACATACAGTATTCTACAGTTATTTTTCAATCCAGCATGGCTCCAAAGAAAGTGCAGAGCAATCATGGTGGTAAAAAGAAAATGCAGAATAGTAATGGAAGTAAATAGAATGTACAGGGTGGTAATGAAAGTGACAAGAATGTGCAAAGCAATAATGAAGGTAACAAGAAAGTGCAGAGCAAAAATGGTAGAAAGGAAGTTTTGAAGAATATAACCATTGAATTGAAGAAGGAAATTGTAGAAAAGCGTGAGTGTGGTATTTGTGTGGCTGATCTTGACCTCAGTACAAGATGGCAAAGTCGACAGTCTGAACTATTTTGAAGAATAAAGATGTTATCAAAGGAACTGGTGTGGCAAAAGGAGTAACAGTGTAAATGAGAGGACACAAGTGCTGGAAGAGGTGGAAAAATTTTGTTAGTATGGTTTAATGAGGAAACAGCTGGCAGGTAATAGCATTAGTGAAGCTATGATCTATGAAAAAGCCAGGAAATTGCACAGTGATTTACTATAAGAAAATCCCTCTACAGGGCCGGGGATTTAGCTCAGTGGTTCCTCCACCTGCCTCACAAGTGCAAGGACCCTAGTTCGATCCCCAGTACCAAAAAAAAAAAGAAAATCCCTCTACAAGTGTAACAAGTGATACATTTAAAGCCAGTAGAGGTTAGTTTGATAAATTCCATAAGAGCTAAATCCCTGGCCCCCCTTTTTTATTTTCAAATAAATAGGGTTGTCTGTCAGAAATTAAAACTAGACCCATACCTATCACCGCACACTAAACTAAGATCGAAGTGGATTAAAGATCTAAATATTAAGTCAGAAACACTTAACTTGCTGGAAGATAAGTTAGGTAGAACTCTTGATGAAATTGGCATAGGAAAAGACTTTTTGAACAAATCTTCAGTAGCACGGGAGCTAGCACAAAGAATCAACTACTGGGATCTCATCATATTAAAAAGCTTCTGCACTCCAAGAAAAACTACCAACAGAGCTAAGAGACAACCTACAATGTGGGAAGAAATATTTAGCAGCTGTAGCTCAGACA
>NW_004624916.1:354098-364447 GCF_000247695.1 Heterocephalus glaber
TATTTATTTTGGTGTTGGAGATTGAACCCAGGGGCCTTCTACCACTAAGCCACATCCCCTATCCCCTTGGTACCATTTTAAATTAAATTGTCTGCCTGAAAGATTTTTTTATTCATTTTGTTTTGTTTTTGACCCCTCCCGGTAGGATGAATTCAGGTTGGAAAGCTGTGTGATAAAATTTTTTACCATACAGATACATTTTGGATAAGATTCTATCTGGTGACCATGTTGAGACTTTCAAGTTTCCGTTTTGTCTCTTTCTGAGCAGTGGATTTAATTTTCATTTATCCTTTGTTGCATTTGTAGCCCTTTCAATATTCCAGCTTTTCAATTTTAGAAATTTTTTTCTTTGATATATAATAAATGATGGCTTTAATTGGATCAACCTGTCAGATACTTGCCTAGGACCTACTGCTCCCCTTTCAGAACTTTTTTTACTCTTTTTGTATGTACTTCTAATAAACTGAATGTCATGTTATACATTCTTTGCTTATTCCTTATTGGTGAACATCAAGCTTTAATTTGCATTAAAACTCAGTTGGACAGTTAGTTAAAAGTATGTATTTCTGGACCTTACCCCCAGAGCTGTTTCAGTGGACTTGAGTGAGGACCAGGAATCTGTACTTTTTAAAGACTCTCAAGATATTCTTACTTAAGTGATTGAAGGACCACATGCAGTTAGACTGCTGAATGACTTCAGCTGCCATCTTTATGTATTGATGACTTCTTTCCTATCTTTAGTCCAAACCATTTTTCTGAGTGCCAGCATGGCTTTTTTAAGGTTTAAAAAAAAAAAAATCTGATCTAGGCTACCTGTGTTCAAAACCCAGCTCAGGTACTTAATAGCTGTATGACCTTGGGCAAGTTACTTCTCAGTTTTCTCACATAAAAATAAACTAATAGTAATATCTCATAGAATTACCTTGACAAGTTGGTGAATCAGTACATGTAAAGTTCTTTGACTAGTGTATAGCACATAAGAAACTCAATGGAAGGGTTAGCCATTATTTTTAGATTGTTGTATCCTATAAGAACCTCAAATATGTCTAAGATGGATCTTTTCTACCACCTCTATCCCTCCCTAAAAAATCTGTTTCCTGTCTTGGCTACAGTTACTTTTATTTTTCTCTATCGCCAGTTTTCCTCATTCAGGTCATAAGTTCTATGGATTCAACATCCTATTTATCTCCTTTCCAACTCTATTTCCATTGCTTTGGTTTAAGTTTTTACCCCCTCTCACACAGAGTTCTGGGATAGTCTCCTACCTGTACTTCTACCCTCTGGTCATTTTTGTCTGTTCTAATTTCACAAAAATCTTTGTCAAAGGCAATGTGATTTTGGAGCGCCTCTGCCAGATGGTTCTTAATGCTATAGGATAAAATCCAAATACCCAGGCCTGGCGTGAAAGGCTCTTCAGATCTAATTTCTGCCTTCTCTGCAGTACTCAAGCACATATACAGTCTTCTGGTTTTAGAAAAGTACTTGTAGTAGATTGCTGAAAAGACTGGATTATCTCTTGCTTTCATAATTTTACATAGATACATATATAGTGTGCTGTAAGAGTATGAGCAAGAGAGCCAGGCTGCCAAAACCTGACTGCTGCTTAGCTAGGTGTGCAGCCTTATGTACAGCACAGTTTCTTCTTTGCCATAGTTTCCTCATCTGTAAAATGGGAATAATTTGCCTCCTAGCATTAATATGTGGGTTTAGTAAGTTAATTCACATAAGAAGTGTTCAATAAATGTGAGCTATAATTACCTTTATTATTACCATACTATAACAATACACTTGAGTACACTAGATCTCTTCGTCCACCCATTCTCTCAATTCTTTTGCCCATGCAATCCTACGTATTTTTAAAAACTTTCAAAAATCCTACCCCTTTTTTCCCATTCCACCCTCCTCTCAATTTCCCTCCCCTCCTGTCCCGGCCCGCGGGTAAGTCAACGGAGACCCTAGAGGGGGAGCGAGGATGAGAGGGGACAGGGGACACGAGAGATGGAGACAAGACAGGTTTCTGATCAAGTCTCGTTTATTGCAGAAGCTGTTACAACATATATACCGTAGGGCTAGAGGGGAGGAGCAAGAGGAGGGTACTGGGGCTACTTCCTTGTTGCCGGGTAGATTTGCAGCAGGCCCGGATATGTCCGTAAAAGGCACTCAAGAGTTCTAGCGGGGGGGCAAGGCCCCCCACACCCTCCCAATGTACAAAAGCTTTGTTTCTGTTTTTTCCTTCCATTTTCACTTTCTTGTCCCTTCCTTCCTTTCTCCCTCCTCCCTTTTTCCCTTTCCCATTTGAACATCATCTTCCCATTTCCCAGCATCCATTACACATTTCAGTCCTTATTTCCACTTTTGGTTTCTCATACCAGAAAAACATTGCAGCATTTAAAAATTTGTGTTCGATGTATTTCACTTAAAAGTATGGTCTCAGGGTCCATCCACTTAGCTATAAATGTCTGAAGCTTGTCCTTCTTTATGGCGGGGTGGTATTCCATTGCATTAAAAACTCTACATCTTCTTTATCCATTCATTGGTTGACGGCATTTGGGCTATTTCCAAGATTTAGCTATTATAAACTGTGGCACTATAAACATGGGTGTGCATATATTGCTGTGGTATGATGCTTTTAATTCTTTTATTTTTTGGTACTGGGAATCGCACTCGGGTCCTTGTGCTTTCGAGGTGACAGGACCAGCAAGCTAAATCCCCAGCCCTATGATGCTTTTAATTCTTTTGGGAAGATACCAAGAAGAGGTATAGCTGGGTCAAATGGAACCTCTAGTTTAATTTTTTGAGAAATCTCCACAGTGATTTCCACAGTGGTTGCACCAGTCTACACTCCCACCAAAAGTGGACAAGGGTTTCTTTTTTCCCACAGCCCCTCCAGCATTTGTTATTGGTTGATTTCTTGATAGCAACCATTCTTTCTGGAGTGAGATGAAATCTCAGCATTGTTTTAATTTGCATTTCATGAATGACCAGTGTTGTTGAATGTTTTTTCATATATTTGTTTGTTCTTTCTAGTTCTTCATCTGAGAAGTGTCTTTTCATTTCAGATGTCCATTTTTACATTGGGTCTTTAAATTTGGGGGGTGGGGGTGGGTCCTGATTTTTTTGAGTTCTTTCTATATTCTAGATAATAGTCCTTTGATGAATAGCTGGTAAAAATTTTTTCCCACTCTGTGAGTTGTCTCTTCAGTCTGTTGGTGGTTTCTCTTGCTGAGCAAAAGCTTTTTAATAAGATGAAGTCCCAGTTGTTGATTCTTTGTAGTATTTCCCATGCAATCTGGGTTTCGTTCATGAAGTCTTTGCCTGTTCCTATGTCCTCAAGTGTTCTACCTATTCTCTCTTTCAGCAAATTTAGTGTTTCTGTTTTAATATTTGGATCTCTTTTCCATTTCAATTTTAGGTTAGTGCATGGTGAAAGATATGGGTCTAGTTTCAATATTTGACATGTGGAAAGCCAGTTTTTCGAGGACCACTTATTAAAAAGGCTATCTTTCTCCCAGTGAACATATTTGGCTCCTTAGTCAAAGATAAGGTGGTTGAGTGTGTCTGGACTTGTTTCTGCATCCTCTAGTCTGTTCCATTGATCCTCAGGTCTGTTCTTTTCCCAGTACCATGCTGTTTTTATCACCATAGCTTTGTAGTATAATTTAAAGTCAGGGATTATGATACCCCCTGCCTTGCCTTTGTTGCTCAGAATTGCCTTTGCTATTCTAGATCTCTTCTGGTTCCAAATGAATTTGAGGATTGTTTTTTCTAATTCTATGAGATGTGCTGTTGGGATTTTGATTGAGATTGCATTGAATCTGTGTAACAATTTTGGAAGTTTGGCCATTTTTATTAAATTGGTTCTTCCTATCCAAGAACAAGGGGTATGTTTCCATTTTCTGTAATCCTCTTCAATCTCCTTTTTCAGAGTGCTGTAGTTTTCAATGTAGAAGTCTTTTACTTTCTTCATTAGTTTGATTCTTAGGTATTTCATTTTTTTGGATGCTATTGTGAAAGGGATTATTTCTCTCATTTCTCTCTCTATAAGTCTGTTATTCATGTACAGGAGTGCTATTGACTTATGAGTGTTGACTTTGTATCCAGCTGTGCCACTAAATTTGTCTATCAAATCTAGAAGTCTTTTGGTGGAGTTTTTGGGGTCTTCTGTGTAGCTAGAGTATCATGTCATGTGCAAATAATGACAATTTAACTTGTTCCTTTCCTGTCCTTATTCCTTTTATTTCTTTCTCTTGTCTAATTGCTCTGGGTAGTGTTTTCAGAACTATATTGAACAAGAGTGGTGACAGTGGACAGTGTCTTATTCCTGATTTTAGAGCAAAAGCTTTCAGTTTTTGTCCATTTAGTATGATGTTGGCTGTTGGTTTGTCATAGATGGCTTTTATCAGATTGAGATAAAGACCACGTATACCAATTTTCTGTAGGGTTTTTATCATGAATGGGTGTTGGACCTTGTCAGATGCCTTTTCTGTATCTATTGAGAGGATCATATGGTTTTTGTCCTTGATTCTGTTAATATAGTGCATTACATTTATTGATTTGCATATGTTGAACCATCCCTGCATCCCTGTAATGAATCCAACTTGGTCATGGTGTATAACCTTCTTGATGATTTACAGCATTCTATTTGCCAGTATCTTATTGAGGATTTTTGCATCTGTGTTCACTAGGGAGATTGGGCTGTAATTCTCCTTTTTGGTTGGATCCTTCTATGGTTTTGGAATCAGGATAATGCTTGCTTTCAAGAATGAATTTGGGAGTATTGCTTCCCTGTCAATTTCTTTCTTTAAAATAAATTTTATTTTATCCCATTCCCCTCCCCAAGCCCTCTCCCCTCCTTAGGTCCTAAAGCTTTGTTTCTATTTCTTTCTTCTATTTTCACTTTTAAAAAAAAAATTTCATTAAAGACTTTGAGGAGCAGCAGCATTAGATCTTCTCTAAATATCTTGTAGATAGCCAGGGATTTAGCTCAGTGGTTCTGCCGCCTGCCTCGCAAGCACAAGGTCCCGAGTTCAATCCCCAGTACAAAAAAAAAAACCCAAACAAACTAAGTATCTTGTAGAATTCAGCAGTGACTCCAACAGGACCAGGGCTTTTCTTTATTGGTAGTTTTAAATTATATATTCAATTTCATTGACTGTTATTGGTTTATTTAGAATTTCTATATATTCTTGATTCAGTTTTGGTAATTCATATGTATCTAAGAATCTGTCCATTTCTTCCATATTTTCCATCTTATTAGAATATGGGTTCTTTTACTTTTTTTTATTAAAGAATTTGTTTTTTTTGTTTTTTTGTTTGGTTTTTGTTTTTGGTACCAGTGATTGAACTCAGGTTCTTATGTTTTCGAGGCAGGCGCTGTGCTGCTGAGCTCAATCCTCATCCCAGAATACAGGTTCTTGAGGTAGGTATTGATGATCTGAATCTCTGCAGGATCTGTTGTGATTTCACCCTTTTCATTCCTAATTGCATGGATTTGAGTCTTTTTTTCCCCTCTTTTTTTGATAAAGTTGGCTAAGGGTTTGTCAATTTTATTTAGTCTTTCAAATAACCAATTCTTCGATTCATTGATTCTTTGTATAATTTTCTTAGTCTATTGCATTAATTTCTGCTGATTTTTTATAATTTCCTTCCTCGTACGAGCTTTGGGCTTGACTTGATGTTTTTCTGGAAGCTTGAGGTTCAACATTCAGTTGTTTATTTGAGCCCGCTCTGTTTTCCTGATATGGAAATTTACTGCTATAAATTTCCCTCATAGAAGTGCTTTCATTTTGTCCCATAAGTTCCAGTATGTTGTATTGTCATTATCATTTAGTTGTAGACATTATCTGATTTCTTCTTTAATTTCTTCTGTGACCCATTGGTTGTTCAGGAGGGTGTTATTTAATTTCCATGTGTTAATGAAGTTCTTGTGGTTTCTTTTGCTGTTGATTTCCAATTTCATTACACTATGGTCTTATAATATGCATGGGATTATTTTAAGTCCTTTGTATTTACTTAAGCATGTTTTATGAGCCAGTATATGATCTATTTTGGAGTAAGTCCCATGTGTAGCTAAAAAGAACGTGCATTCTGATGTTGTGGGTGGAAAACTCTGTAGACAAGTCCATTTGTTCAAAAGTTTGATTGAATTCTAATATTTCATTGTTGATTTTTTTGTCTAGTTGATCTATTTGTGACAGTGGGGTATTGAGGTCCTCCATTACAACTGTATTAGTGCTTATATGATTTTTCATTTCTGTTAATATTTGTTTTGTACAGTTGGGTGTGCTGCTATTTGGTGCATATATATTTAGGATTGTTATCTCTCCTCTTGGATTGTTCCCTTTACTAAGATGTGGTGACCTTCTTTGTCTCTCTTAATCAGTCTTGGCTTGAAATCCACTTTGTCTGCAAATAGAATAGCTACCCCTGCTTTTTTCCAGATTCTTGTCATATGGAAAATTGTTTTCATCCCCTTGACTTTAAGTCTATGAGTCCGTGAATTTTATTTTCAATTAAATGTATTTCTTATATGTAGCATATTGTTGGATCTTGCTTCTTTTTTGAATCTTGCTTCTTGATCCATTCTGCCAGTCTGTTTCTTTTGACTAGTGAATTGAGACCATTAACATTGATTATATAACTGATATATAATGTTTATAACTGGTAGATGTTGTCTTATCTCCATCATGTTATTTTTCTGCTGTTGGTGTCCTTCTTTCCTTTTCTGTTTTATTTCTTGCCTTGCCTGGTGGATTCATTCTGTTGGGGTCCATGGAGTTGTAATCCTTATTGTCACTTTCTAGCACATCCTTCAGAACAATTTGGAGAGGTGGTTTGGTGGTCATTAATTTCTTCAGGTGTGCTTTGTCATAGAAGTATCTTATTTCTCCATCAATTTTGAAAAATAGTTTTGCAGGGTATATCAATCTGGATTGGAGCTTGCTTTTCTTTAGGATTAGAAATACTCCACTCCAAGCTCTCCTTGACTTGAGAGTTTGTGTTGAGAAGTTTGCTGTGATTCTGATGGGCTTTCCTTTACAGGTGATTTGTTTATTTTCTCTAATAGCTTTTAATATTCTGTCCTTGTGTTGAATTTCTGGAATATTAATTATTATATGCCTTGGGGAATATTTTCTTTTTGATCATGGCTATTTGGAGTCCTATATGCCTCACTTATCTGTATGTCAAATTCTTCTTCCCTATTTGGGAAGTTTTCTGCTATTACTTCCGAGAACAGGTTTTTTATGTCATTTGCACTATCTCTTGCTTTTTCATTGACGCCAATCAATCTTATGTTTTTCTTCTTTGCATCATCTGACAGCTGCTGGATTGATTTCTCATATTCCCTTGCTATTTTTAAGAAGTCTCTCTTTTCATGATCACTAACCACAATTCTTCTGTATCTGATATTCTGTTCTCACAGTGGCTTATTCTGCTACATATACTTTCTATGGAGTTTTTAATCTCCTGTTTCATGGATTCCATTTCTTTCCTATGCTGGGCATTCAATTTCCATCATGTTCCTGAGCTCCTCTATTTTTATTATCTATATCTTTCATTCCGGTCACCATCTCTGTAGTTATCTGGAAAATTATTTCTGCTTTGATTTTTTTCTAGAGCCTTGTTTATATGTTTTGTTACTTCTGCTTTTACCACTTCCAAGAGTCCTGGTGGGTGGCTTTCAGATTGTTCCACTTCATTGCCCCTGGGCTTTGCTTTTGGTGAGGTGAAAATCTATTGGGGTTGCACCTTGTTTAAGTGACTTCTTATTTTGTTTTAAGTTTGCTTCCTGACTTGATGCTTGTAAATTGCTTATGGTGAGTAGCTTTCTTGCCAGTATTCAGAACCCTTAGGAAATGACTACTTCTCAGAAGCATCTTCCGGGTGTAGGCAGCTTTTGGGTTTTGAGTCTGTTGTAGGACCCTACCTCTTCATTGTATTGGGAATGAGAAGTTTCTGCTTCCTTGGCCCAACTGCTAGTTCTTTGGCACTAGTCTGTGGGTTTGCTTTGTTCTTTTTCCTCAGTCTTGGTATTCCAGGAGGAACAACTGATTAGGACAATTGTGTTACCTTACCTAAAGTAGTACAATCAACAGTAACAATAGCATCAAATACAACCTAGAAAATGACAAATTATAGCCCTTGATATGGCATTTTTATCCTTACGGGGGATTTAAAAGGGGTTGGGGGTAAAAAACAGAAGTAGAGGAAGAGATCAGAAGCAAGGCTGGAGGACAAACTTTAGGAAACTGATGAAGAAGACACGGAAAGAGACAGAAAAAGTAAAAACAAGAACAGAACAACAACAGCAAAAAACTAGAAACTGTTCAAACCATCAAGAAGAAAAAAAAACAAGAACTGGAAAGGTGGAAAAAAAGAAAAAAGAAAAGGAAAAAAAAGATTTTAAAAACCCAAAAATGTCCAATTCAAAGTATGTCTCTGTTGTCACTGTTAGGCAGTGTGGGCAAACAGAGTCCAGAACCAAATTGATTAATGTCAATAAGCTAGCTGCAGCTTCACGGTGGGGTAGTGGATACTCCCAGCCAGTCTGCACCTTTAGTTCCTCTGAAGTTTAGGCCAGTTTCTGGCTATGAGGCTGGAACTAGATTCCTTGAGCCTACAACAGTTTATATGTCTCTTGATGGCTTGAGCTCTGCTCCCTGACCTTCTGCTAACTTGAACTCATCTTCCGCACCGAGGCAGTGGAAACCACCAGATGGAGAATAGCCCCAGCTCTTCTGAGTTCTGGGCTCAGCTGGCCCCTCTCCAAGATGGCTATCAGCCAATCCCTCTCCTGAGTGATGTCTGAATCCAGATAACTCACCAGCTCCTGCAGTCTGGTGCATCCACTGCTCTGTTCCACTCATGTGTTTCTCCATGGAGGCCTCTGGGGTCATCAGTAGTCACTGTGCATCTGCGGGTTCAGCCCAACATTCCCTTGCAGAGAATCTGGGCTCTGGGAGAGAGCACTGGTTCTTTCCTCCCTCCTCTTCACTAAAGTCTCTTCACTCTCCCTATAGACTTCAATTCTTGCCTCAGATCCTTCCTGGGTCCCAGGGACCCACTTTCCTCCTTCTACTCCCTGCACTGCTATATTCCAATGTCCGTAAAGTTAACTTTTTAAAACTTCACTTTTTTGTAAAATATACTAAACTGCATATTTCCATTTTTTCCTTGTTGATTTTGTTTTATTTACAATACTACTCACAATTTTGTATAGCCTTCTATTGTAGTTTTTCTCAGTTATATCATGATTTTCAAAATATAACTTGAAATGACTATATATTATTACAACATATGATTTCATTTAATTAATTGTTATTACTAGTTGGGGCAATGGCGAGACAAATAATAGAACTTTTATATTAAATGGAGAAGAGCCAGAGGAAAAGGGAGATAGGTAGTTCTGAGGACAAAAATAGCATTCGTCTTTCATGCAGAATGCTCAGTAGAAGTAGATCAGGTGATATTTGAGCAGAGAATTAAAGTGAGAGAATAAGCTATGTAAATACCCAGAGACTGTTCTGTGAAGTGGAAACCAGAAGTTAAAAAAAAAATATTGAGGCAGGAGCATGTTTGGTGTATAACAAGTACAGAAAGGACAATGTGAGGCTGGAGAGGACTGAGTAGAGAGATTCTGAAGGAGAAGTGGCAGGCAGGGGACCCAGTTGATAGATTGGGACTAGCATTTTCTCTGAGTAAGATAGCCATTGGGAAGGTTTTGAGCAGATGAATGACATGTGCTATTATGTTAAAAGCCTTATTGTTAAAAGGTTGTTGCATAAAGATTAAATTGCAGAGGAACTAGGAGAGAAGTTTTTATAATAATCCAGGCCAGAGATGGTGGCACAAGCCAAATGATCAGATCTTAGATATATTGTGAAGACAAAACTGATATATTTCCTGATGGATTCAACTTGGAATGTGAGAGAGAGGTATCAAAGATAACATTTTTTAAATTTAAATGCTGAAGTGATGGTCTTCATAAGAATTGTTGCAGATTTTTTTATTTTAAACTATAAATTCTTATAATAAACATTTTAAGGCTCTTGGCAGATATTGTTTAATTACTTTCCATAAACATGATTAGAAATTATATTCCTACTAGTAATGTATACATACTTTCTTTTTTTTTTTTTCTAAAATTCTTTTATTGGTACATTTTAGGTATACAACACATTTACATTTCTTATTGGGAACTTGTACCTTTACATTATGCATCTTGGTTCTTATTTTTTCCCCATTCCTAGCCCACCCTTCCCTATTTACAAGGACTTTGTTTCCATTTTTTCCATTTCTCATCATTTTTCCTTTCCCTTCTTTCCTTTTCCCTGCCCCTCCCACTACCC
>NW_004624916.1:378982-419555 GCF_000247695.1 Heterocephalus glaber
TTATTTCACTTAAGAGTATTGCCTCAATGTGCATCCACTTAGCTATAAATGTCTCTAATTTCTCATTTTTTATGGCTGAGTAGTACTCCATTTGAGAGTCATATTTTCTATGGCGAGGGGCTCAGACTATGATTGGAGCATGGGACTTATGAGCAACTGAGAAATTGGCAAATTCATATCACCTATATCATGCTTACTCAAGACTATGTGCTTATCAGAAGTCAAGCAGAATTGCCAATACTATTTACACATAAATGGTCATTTTTCTTTCTATTATTGCTGAGCTTATTGTAGTTGAATTTGTGATAATTAGGTTTGTAAAGATACAACTCCATAGTATATGATTATTTTATTATGTTAAAAGTTCTAATAGGGCCGGGGATTTAGCTCAGGTGGTGCTTCCACCTGCCTCTCAAGCACAAGGTCCAAGTTAGATCCCTGGTACCAAAAAAAAAAGTTCTACCTGAATTTTTGTATGTTTTCATCTTTCAAATAAGAAAAAAGGATGCTATACTATATCATTCCTTTATTTTTTGCAGATAATGGATTCTGAATTAATGCATAGTATAGTAGGAAGCTATTTTAAACCTCCAGAAAGAGTATTTGTTCCACCATTTATCCAAGATGAAACGTCTCAGAAATGCCACCCTGTGAACTTAGAAGTTACTGCTCCTAAAATGCTTCATAGTCCAAATAGCCAAGGTAATGCTAATAAAAAAAAACTTTACACAAAACTAGAGGAATGGAACAAAGTATAAAAACTTGTGTTATTTATTTGTTTGTTTGTTCATTTATTTATTTAGTAGTACTGGGGACTGAACACAAGGCCTTCACACTGAGCTATGTCCCTGCCTGCCCCACTTCCCCCAACACCTTTTGTTTGAGATAGGGTCTCACTAAGTTGCTAGGTTGGGTTTGAACTTGCAATCCTTTTGCCTCAGCCATTTTTATGTAGAAAAAAATATGACTGTGTATTTAATTTCTATAAAACTCTTAACTTTTACTCTGTTCTGAAGTTCTATAAACTTAGACAACTTACTATTTTTTATTTTGGCTTCTTAATCTGTAAGATGACTATATAGCACGAGTTTATCATAAAAACACCAGTTAATGATTGAGGATAATTCAGTTGTAGATCGTGCCTAGCATGTTCAAGTCCCTGGCTTCAGTCCCCAGGACTACTGAGAGAGGAGAGGGAGAAGGAGGGGAAGAAAGAAGAGAAGAAAGAGAAGGAGGAGGAGAAGCATAATTTATAAAACAAAATACAGTACTCTTTAAAGAATAAAAGGTCAGATTTGGAATCTTTCTAAACTACTTGATTAGAATGCTAGTGAATTAAATAGTGGTGTGTGCTAGTCCATGATTAGATTCAGAAATTGCATATATCCAAAATTATCCTTTAAAATTATTTTAGAAGTTATTATTTCCAAGTAACTACACAATATGAGTATTGTAACTTTTTTAATGTGAACTTAGGAAGATCTTAAAATTGAATTAGGAAAATATTTATCACTCCAGGCATACCTTATGCTATATAAATTACCTTATAAGATACTGATTGCCGCCTTCTTTTTAAAAATTCTCTAATAATGGTTGCCATTAATAAATAGATTAGCTTTGTAGAGAAAATGACAAGAAATAATAAATCAATGAGCCAGCTACATGTACCATAAGGACAAAATAAGTATAACTTTTTAATCTCATTTGTAAAAAAATGATAACTTCTAGCAAATATCTTTCTAACGGAATATAAACTATATAAAAATTAACTTAAAACATTTATATTCTACTCATCAGTAATTTTATAGTTTGACATTATAACTAAATAAGTATAAAATAATATTTGAAAATTTTATAACTCATGAGATATGTTAGAGGAAATTTATCCCCCTTTGGAGTTTTAGTTATATTTTTTGAAGAATATACATGACTTGCATATTTTTCTAACCACTAGCAAAAAATTTTTTATGTTATTCTATGTTACTGTGATTACAGATTTTCAAAAACTTTCACTTAAAACATGAAGTAAATTTTCTTTTTCTCAACAGCTCTTACTTGGGCCTTACAAACTCTTCAGGAAAAGATTCATCGTTTAGAGCTTGAGAGAACACAAGCTGAAGATAACCTGAACATACTTTCTAGAGAAGCGGCTCAGTACAAAAAGGCCTTGGAAAATGAAACAAATGAGAGGAATCTGGCACACCAGGAACTGATAAAGCAGAAGAAAGGTAAGCAATGCAGTAGTTCTCAGAAGTGGGGGGGAGGGATATCAAAGTTTACAATTTGAAAATAATAAACCCAGTCTAGGCAGATTTATTCAAATATCTTTGTTATTGTATACATTGAAACTTTGAGGACTTATTCTCAGATATTTTAATATTTGCGGGAAGTTAATGTAACTTTGAACTTATCTCTATTGTATCTGTTATCCAAGTTCAGAAATTCTTGAGATTAAAAGAAAATATTTTTAGATAAGTTGTGTTTAGAAATTAGAATATTTTCGGAATAACCAAGTTTAGCATATAATTTAAATGCTTTATACTTTCAGTTAACACTAATTTTTAAAATTTAAAATATAAACCAACAGTAGTAATTAAACAAAATGAATGAAAAATAATTTTCTTTAACATAAAAGGAAAACAAGATTAATTAGAACAAATAGGCAAGCAAGTAGAGACTTCTGTGGAAATTATGAAAAGGATTTAAGACACAAGGGTTTTGGAAATTTAGAATGTAAGTTTTTTAAATAATTTAACTTCACCACTATAGTTTTTTTCTTTGTAACACTACACTCATTCCTATAAACAAAGTTCAAATTTGTGTTTCACCTTACAAATAGAGAAGAATGGAGAAAAAAATTGTCTGAGGCACCAGGAGAAAAGTAGAAGAAAGGAGGGAAGGGAGCTCCAGTGGCACAATCAGTTAGCATGTAGTACTTATACAGGGAGAAAGGAGGGAAAAAAAAAGTTAAAAAATTAAAAATGGGTTGCTTACTTCTTATGAATTAACTGTATGGTTAGTAATCAAAGCAGAGGAAAATAGGAGTAGCAGAGAGTGTATTCCTGTGTTTCTTGGAAGAGAAGAAGCTTATTGATAACTAAGGGACTTTACATCTTCTGTTTCTATAGATGGTAGTTATTTATCATCCCAAAAGTCACTGGCATCCTCCCCTTTCAGAAGTATGCCTTACAGGTTTTTAGGAGAAGACAGAAGACAGTGTTAAACCAGTTACAACAAAAAATGAGATATTCACAGAATGTGTGTTTAAAGTCAGTACTTACAGGCTATTGTGGCTTTCCTCATGATAGCCCACCCTGTATCCTCCAGGGTGTACTTTTATCTTGCTTTTTCCTGTTTTGCTCAGCCTAAGCTTGTTCCCCAGAGCCAGTTTCTTCTTTACTCTTCACTTTTACTTTTTCAAATAAACGTTGCTACCATTAAAAAATAAAATAAAGAGAGCAGCCCAAGATGGCGGACTTCGAGGATCGTGTGTCAGATGAGGAGAAGGTACGCATAGCTGCTAAATTTATCACTCATGCACCTCCAGGGGAGTTTAATGAAGTATTCGATGATGTCTGGCTACTACTTAACAATGACAGTCTCCTCAGGGAAAGGGCAGCTCATGTATTTGCCCAGTATAACATGGATCAGTTCACACCTGTGAAGATAGGAGGATATGAAAATCAGGTTTTAATTACAGAGCATGGTGATCTGGGTAATAGCAGATTTTTAGATCCAAGAAACAAAGTTTCCTTTAAGTTTGATCACTTACGGAAAGAAGCAAGTGACCCCCAGCCACAGGAAATAGATGGAAGTTTGAAGTCTTGGAGAGAATCCTGTGACAGTGCTTTAAGAGCCTATGTAAAAGATCATTATTCCAACGGCTTCTGTACTGTATATGGTAAAACTATAGATGGGCAACAGACTATTATTGCATGTATTGAAAGCCACAAGTTCCAGCCTGAAAATTTCTGGAATGGCCATTGGAGATCAGAGTGGAAGTTCACCATCACTCCATCTACAGCCCAGGTAGTTGGAGTGCTCAAGATCCAGGTTCACTATTATGAAGATGGTAATGTTCAATTGGTTAGTCATAAAGATGTGCAAGATTCAATAAATGTTTCAAATGAAGTCCAAACTGCAAAGGAGTTTATTAAAATCATAGAGAATGCAGAAAATGAGTATCAGACAGTGATTAGTGAAAACTGTCAAACAATGTCAGACACCATGTTCAAGGCCTTGTGCCGGCAGCTTCCAGTTACCCGCACAAAAATCGACTGGAACAAGATAGTTACAAGAGCAGTAAAGAAATGCAGAATGCTTAAAGGCTGACTGTAGGATTCTTAAGTATGTGGAACGAAAATGATTCAACACATGGTCATATGATAAGTGATTTATAAACAAAAGTGATATTTTGCTAGGGCTTTCAAAGTTAACAGATTTTCTAGCCTCATAGAATACTGTTGAACCTATAGCATTGTCTTGACCTTGTGTTCTCTGCCTTGTAATTTTCTGTTATTACTATATCTACTTGTAAATCTTTTTTTTTTCTATCTTTTTTGTTGAAAAGAGTGATCTATCTTGGAGTCATTTTACTATTTAGAAAACTTTCCTAGCCATGAAGTCCTGTTACTGTTTAGATAATATGTTCAGTACTTTTTTACCCCTATGCTTCAAAGCACTTCTGGTATTTCAATGGTTTTTACTGATCCAACAGCCAAAGAGGCTGTGCTACAAACCAGCTAAATGGAAGATACATTCATTCTTCTCCCTCTGACTGCTTTGATCATCAGTTGTAACATCTCATAACTGTTATTTTTTTAAACTTTGCATTGGGGCCTTTTGGGTCCATTTGGCAGGGCCAAAATAAGCGTTCTGGAAATTCCATGATAGTCAGCTTTTCTGGGGGAACTTGTTTTTTAATCCAAAGACTTGAACCACATTCCCTGCACATGAACGTGTTTGCTTTTCTGGAGAGGAGGGATATCTCTCATGGTCTTCCCTATTGTAGGTATCGACACCTGCATTTTTAGAAGAATTTTACCCATTTACATTTTTGTTTTTCTGTTTTGTTTTTTGGGGTTTTTTTAGAACTGCTGACATACTGTGGATGTAGTACAACTTGAAAAATGCAGTGTTGAAGGAATCACGCATATCTTGTCCTTTAATACTTTGTGGCAGGATTGTACTATAAGCAAATGAGTCAAACAGCTCTATAAATCACAAAAACTAAAACTAAACCAAAGTGAAAAAAGTAACTTCCAGGCAGTATCTCTCTGTTGTAACCTGTTATTTAAGGGAACACTAGAGTTTTCTAAATAGGATGTAAAATTTGTTCCAAATTACTCTTCCTTAGTCCTGCCTACCAAGAACTCAAAAGTAACTGTGATATAGCAACCCTTCCTAGGTATATTGACAGGTAAATGTGTGATCTCAGAATACACAGGTGACAGAGATATGATAGGACAACTGATAATGCTGGATTCATTTACATTGTTTACACTTCTATGACCAGGCCTTAAAGGGAGGTCAGTTTTTTTAAAAACCAAGTAGTGTCTTCCTACCTGTCTCCAGATACATGTTAAAAAAAGAAGGCTGTTTATGCTTCAGCTTTGTTTTGCTCAATAATAAAAGTCATGCAAGAGTTTGTTTCTAAGTGAAAGCTGTGTTAGCATTTTTTGTTTATTTCAAATAAAATATATTTGTATTATTTGTCATTCATACTATCCATCCATCATACCACACTATCTTCTGTATCAGGTAGTCCAATAGAAATATACCTGTTTTGTTCTATAAAATAAAAAAAAATAAATAAAGTCAAGACTTACAGATAAAAGAAGCTTGAACTCTAAGCTCTTAATTGAATTTTCATAATGCATTTCTTATAACTTTACTGTATCTCTATGTGATAAACAATTAACTGAATCATTATTTTGTCTTTTTCGTAGATATAAGTATACAGTTAAGCTCAGCCCAGTCTCGTTGTACTCTTCTAGAGAAACAACTAGAATATACAAAGAGAATGGTTCTCAATGTAGAACGAGAAAAAAATATGATACTAGAACAACAGGTGAGCATATTTTCTATAAGGAATGATAATATAATTTTATATGTTTTTAAAGATTACTTAATATGAGAAAATTGTAAACTAGGATATAAAGCTATGTATAGGAAATTTCCACTTACATTACTGATGGACTATATCATTTATACCAACTTTTTTGCAAAGAAAAACTGGACATAATTTAAAAAAAGAAGAAATGAAAAAACAAAAGATACACAAAGGCATTGGAGAACTAATAAGTCAGTGAAAAGTGACCAATTCAAAATCTTTGTACACACTTAAATCCAAAGAGTTTGGCTTGACATTTCAGACGCCTTCTGAGGGCATTTAGAATTCCAGAAGAGAGAGTTGAGAGGCTAAATAGTACTGCTGGCAGCCATCTTTCTGAGGCTAAGAAAATTAAAATTAGAGTACAGGTCCTACCAAGAATAATAGCAAATCTTGTGTTCTGAATGCTTTGAAAGGGTGAGCAAGAAGGAAACCAATCCAGATTACAACCCTATTTCATGTTATCAGGGTGGCCTCAAAAACCTGAAAAACCCTGAAATTGGATTAAAATGATCCTGTAGTACTAGCATTCTCAGGGACCTTAAATTGTTTCTACAAATATTGCTTCAACATAGTGAGTAGCTTTTGATCAAATATAATGAGGCAGAAGAAGGTAAGAATTAATGAACAAGAAACAGCATCCACAACAAACTCTACAAACTAGCTTCAGCTAGTATTGGCTGTAAGAAACACTGACTTTAAAATAATCATGCTTGCATTAGTGAAGAAGATAAAAGACGGGATGGCATTTTTCAGTTGAGTATTAGAATCCTTAAAAATGGCAAAGCAAATTTGAGAAAGAATCGAATAAAAATTGTAGAACTGAAAAAAATATAGTAACTGAAATTTAGAACTCAGTGGATAGATGTAACAGCAGATTAGAAAAGACAATTAAATGGAAGTAGAAACCATTCATATTAATGAAAAGACAAAATTATAGTAAATTCAGAAAACAGTAAGAAGCATCATTTCAGAGTGAGAAAGTCTGAGTTAGTGTACTTGGAATTTCAAAGGGAAGGGAGGAGAATGAAACAGAATCAACATACAAAGAAGTAATAGGTAAGAGTTTTCCCAAATTGATTAAAAAATAAAATCATACCACACATTCAAGAAGCTCCATAAAATCAAGCAAAATAAATATGAACAAAGATAAACATAGATACCTCATAATAAAATAAATAATAAGACAAAAAAATCAGCCAGAAAAAATTATTACATTCAAAGAAACAATTAAAGTGATAGCTGACTTCTCAACTGACAGTACTGAATCCAGAAGACAGAAGCTGATAAAAGTTAAGATATTAAAAGAAAATAAATACTGACCTAGAATTCTCTGCCTGGTGGAAATATCTTTAAAAGAACAAAATTGGAATACTCATATAACTTGATTTTAAGACTTCTTATAAACCCAGATAGTCTTGGTATAAGGAGAGACCCGTAATAGAGAGTAACAGAAATAGATCCTACTCATATAATCAACTATATTTGATTGACAAATGTGCCAAAACAATTTAGTAGAGAAAAGGAAGGTCTTTTAATAAATGTGCTGGAACAACTGGACATCCACATAGATAAAATTTAACCTTGAACATGTTCTCTCACCATACAAAAATTAACTCCAGAGGAATGACAGGCCTAAATAGAAAAATGAAAACTAAAAGCTTATAGAAGAAAGTGTTTTAGAAAATAATTTGGTAGTTTCTTACAAAGTTAAATATTCATCTGTTATGGTTCAGCAATTTTACTCCTGGATATTTACTGAAGGAAAATTAAAACATGTCCATAAAACATTTTTGCAAATGTTCATAATAGCCCTATTTGTAATGTTCCTAAGAGCTGGACATAGTGTTGCACACCACTAGTGTGCTGATGGAATTTGAGGGGTTGATGGAATTTATAGAGAGAAACAAAGATCCAAGAATCACCAACCTGTTCTGAAGAAGAAAAAGGTAAGGATCTTGTTCTACTAGATCCCATCCACCTATCACTTTATAATTTTATTGATTTTTTAAGGTAAAATTTGTTTTCGGTTTTTCAGGGTTTTTTGTTCACTTTCTATTTCATTGATTCCAATTTTATTTCTTCCTTTCTGTTTATATAAGGCTTAACTTGCTCTTTTTTTTGTAGGGAATGTATATATTTTTATTTTTATTTTTTATTTTTCATTAGTATATGTTTGCAGTACAAAATGATTATATTGTTTGTGGGGAGTTGGTACATGTACATAACACATCTTAATTCTTTTTTCATTCCCTTCGCCTGTCTTCCTGCTCCCTCTCCATCCTTTGATCCCCTTCCCTTTTAAAAAGATCTATTTCCCTACTTCTCATTCTTCTCATCTTTTATTTTGGTCTTTATTTATGTTTTGGGTTTTTCATATAGAAACCATGCTATTTGCTCTTTTTTCTTCATAGATTTATTTATTTGTTTGTTTGCCATACACACTGATCACATTCATCGTGGGGAATTTATACCTTTGCATAATATATCTTAATTCTTTTTTTCTCCCATTCCCCTTACCTCCCTTCAGCCCTTTTCCCCCTCCCAATTTGCAAAAGCTCTGTTTCCATTTTTCCCTTCAATTTTCTCTTTTAAATCCCTTTTTCCTTCCTTCTCACCCTCCCACCCTTTTCCCCTTCACATTTGAACAAGTTCTTCCTACTTCCCTGTATCTATCCTCTATTTTGTTCCATATTTACACTTTCGAGCAAATAATGGAATATTTAAACTTGTGTGTCTGATTTATTTCACTTAAGATTAGGGTCTTGAGATGCATCTGTTTACCTGAAAAGTCTCTCATTTACCCTTCTGTATGGCAGAGTGGTACCCTATTGTATATAAATACCACATTTTCTTTCTCCATTCGTCTGTTGATGTGCATATGGTCTGTTTCCAAGGTTTAGCTATTCTAAATTGTGCTGCTGTAAATGTGGGTATGCATGTATCACTGTGGTATGATGACTTTGACTCTTTCAGGAAGATACTTAGAAGGGGAATAGCTGGATCAAATGAAACTTCTAGTTTTGATTTTTTGAGGAATCTCCATACTGATTTCCATAGTGGTTGTACAAATTTACTCTCCCATCAGTACTGGAGAAGGGTTCCTTTTTCCCCACAGCCTCATCAGCATTTGTTATTGATTGGCTTCTGTAGTGAGGTAGAATTTCAGTATTGTTTTTATTTGCATTTCTTGAATGACCGTTGATGTTGAACATTTTTTCATGTATTTATTTGCTGTTTGTACTTATTTGCCTGTGCCATTTTTGGATTGGGTCTTTAAATTTGGGGGCTCTGATTTTGTTTTGAGTTCTTTATATATTCTACTGAGGAATAACTGGCAAAATTTTTTTCCCATTCTGTAGTTTGTCTCCACTTTGTTGGTGGTTTCTTTTGCTGTGCAAAAACTTTTTAATTTGATGTGATCCCACTTGTTGATTCTTTGTAATATTTTCTGTGTAGTTGGGGTTTTGTTCATAAAGTCTCCCTACACCTATGTCTTCAAGAGTTTTACCTCTTCTGTCTTCCAGCAGATTGTTTCTGTTTTAATATTTAGATCTTTGATCCATTTCAATTTTAGTTTAGTAAATGGTGAGAGATATGGGTCTAGATTCAGTCTTTGGCACATGGAAAGCCACTTTTCCAGCACCATTTGTTAAAGAGGCTTTTTTCCAGTAAAGGTGTTTGGCCACTTTGTCAAAGTTAAGGTAGCTAAGTGTGCTTGGAGTTGTTTCTCCGTCTTCTATTCTGTTCCATTGATCCTCAAGTCTGGTAGTTTTCGTTGTTGTTGATTTTTTTTCCCCAATACTATGCTGTTTTTATCACTGTAGCTTTGTAGTATAGCTTCAAGTCAGGAATTTTGATGCCCCCTGCCTTGCCTTTGTGGTCCAGAATTGCTTTTGCTATTCTACATCTCTTTTGGCTCCATATGAATTTTAGGATTGTTTTCTCTGGTTCTGTGAGGAATGATATTGGTATTTTGATTAGAATTGCATTAAATCTGAGTTATAGTTTTGGAAGTATGGCTATGTTCACTATATTGGTTCTGCCTATCCAAGAACAGGGGATATTTTTCCATTTTCTGATACCCTCTTTGATCTTCTTTTTCAGAGTACTGTAGTTTTCATTGTAGAGATCTTTCACTTCCTTGCTTAGATTGATTCCTAAGTATTTCATTTTTCTTGATGCTATTGTGAAAGGGGTTATTTCCCTAATTTCTCTCTCAGTGAATTTGTTGTTGGTCTACAGGAATGCTGTTGTTTTTTGAGTATCCTGCTATATTACCAAATTTGGTTATTAATTCTAGGACTCTTTTGGTGGAGTTTTTGCAGTTTTCTATATAGAGTCATGTCATCAGCAAATAATGATAATTTAATAACTTTCTTTCTTACCCTTATTCCTTTTATTTCTTTCTCTTGTCTAATTGCTCTGGCTAATGTTCCCAGAACATATATTGAACAGGAGTGGTGATAGTGGGCATCCTTGTCTTGTTCCTGATTTTAGAGTGAAAGCTTTCAGTTTTTGTCTATTTAGTATGAGTTTGGCTGCTGTCATAGATGGCTTTTATTAGATTGAGATAAAGACCATCTATCCCAGTTTTCTTTAGGGTCTTTATCGTGAATGGATGTTGGACTTTTTTCGGCATCCTTTGAGACAATCATGTGGGTTTTGTCCATGGTTCTGTTAATCTGGTATACTCCATTTATTGATTTGTGTATGTTAAACCATCCCTGCGTCCCTGGGATAAATCCTACTTGGTCATGGTGTATAATCTTTTAGATTATTTGCTGCATTCTGTTTGCCAGTATTTTATTGAGGATTTTTGCATCTATGTTCATTAAAGAGATTGGCCTGTTGTTCTCTTTTTAACTTGAGTACTTTTTGGATTTTGGTATCAGAGGAATGCTTGCTTCCAGGAATGAGTTTGGGAGTGTTGCTTCCCTTTCAGTTTCATTAAAGAATTTGAGGAGTAGTGGCATTAGATCTCCTCTAAAGTGTTTGTAGAATTCAGCAGTGAATCCATCAGGACCTTTGTTGGTAGTTTTTTTATTATTACTTATTCAGTTTAATTGATTAATGCTGGATTATTTAGAATTTTTATATCTTCTTGATTCAGCTTTGGTAATTTATATGTATTTAGGAATCGATCCATTTTTCTGAATTTTTCCTGTTCATAGAATATAGGTTCTCAAAGTAAGTACCAATGATCTTCTGGATTTCTGCAAGATCCATTGTTTTTTGCCCTTTTCATTCCTCATTGCATAGATTTGGGTCTTTCTTCCCTTGTTTTGAAAAGGTTAGCTAGGGGTTTGTCCATTTTATTTAATCTTTCAAAGAACCAACTCTTTGATTTGTTGATTCTTTGTATTTTTTTTTAGTCTCAATTGCATTAATTTCTGATATTTATAATTTTCTTTCTCATACTAGCTTTGGGTTTATATTGCTGTTTTTCTAAAACCTTGATATTCAACATTAGATTATTTATTTGAGCTTGCCCTGTTTTTCTTATGTAGGAATTCACTATTATAAACTTCCCTCATAGGACTGGTTTTATTGCATCACATAGATTATGGTACTCCATTGACATTATCATTTAATTGTAGAAACTGTCTCATTTCTTATTTAATAGTAACTGTGACCATTGGTTATTCAAGAGGGTATTATTTAATTTCCATGTGTTTACATAGTTTTTGTGGTTTCTTTTGCCATTAATTTCCAATTCCATTGCACTGTGATCTGATAATAATGCATAGGATAATTTCAGTTCCTTCACATTTGCTAAACCATGCTCTGTGAGCTATTACGCGGGCTGTTTTAGAGAAAGTCCCATGTGCTGCCAAGAAGAACGTGTATTCTGTTGTTGGGTGGAACACTATAGATAGCTATTAAGTCCGTTTGTTACAGGTTTGGTTCAGTTCTGATATTTTGTTTGTTTTTTTTTTGTCTATTGGATCTGTCTAGCTGTGACAGTGGGGTGTTGAGGTCCCCCATTACAATTGTATTAGTGCTTATCTGGTTTTTCATATCCATTAGTGTTTGTTTTATGTAGTTGGTGCATATATTTTTATGATTGTTATCTCTTCCTCCTGGATTGTTCCCTTAACCAGTATATAGTGACATTCTTTGACTCTTCTGTTAAGTCTTGGCTTGAAATCTACTTTCTGCGATTGGAACAGCTATTCCTGCTTTTTTCTGTGTTCGTATCGCATGAAGAATTGTTTTCTATCCTTTGACTTTCAGTCTATGAATTTCTCTTTGAGTTAAATGTGTTTTTTGTACACAGCATATTGTTAGATCTTGTTTCTGTATCCATTCTGCCAATCTGTTTCTTTTGATGGGTGAATTGAGACCAATCACTTTGATGGTTATAACTGTTAGGTATTGACTCATCTTTGTGATTATATTATTTTCCTGTTTTTGGTTCCCTTTCTTTCCTTTCTATTTAATTGCTCTCCTTGCCTGGTGGATTCATTCTAATGGGATTTTTGGAATTATTATCTTCATTGTCTTTTTCTAGGATATCCTAGAACTTTTTGGAATGCTGGTTTGGTGGTTATGAATTTCTTAAGGTGCTTTATATCATGGAAGTATCTTATTTCTCTATTAATTTTATTTATTTATTGGGGCGGGTACCGGGGATCGAGCTCAGAACCTTGCAGTTCTGAGGCAGGCGGTGGAATCACTGAGCTAAATCCCTGGCCCTTCTCTATTAATTTTTGAAAGATTATTTTGCAGGGTACCTCAGTCTGGGTTGGAGGTTATTTTCTTTTAGGGCTTGAAATACTTCATTCCAAGCTCTCCTTGATGTTAGGGTTAGTGTTGAGAAGTCTGCTGTAATTTTGATGGGTTTTCATGTATAGGTGATTTACACTGGTACCTTGGTTCTAGAACTCAGTTCTCTCTATGATTCTGATCAAAACCTGAATTGGATGAGAACCAAATCAAATTTCCTCATAAGGTAAACATTGTACCTAACCACTGAATTTGGTTTGTTGGTTTGTCAGTTGGTTGGTTGGTTTGCCAGTTGGTTGGTTGGTTGGTTTTTTTTGAGGCAAAGTGACCTCACTTTGTAGTTTAGGCTGTATAGCCACACTGTCCTCGAATTCTCGGCATCCTCCTGCTTCAACCTCCTGAGTGCTGGGATTCCAGGCATGCGCCACCACACCCATCCTAATCATTTAATTTGATTCAGTTCTCATCCAACTAGGTTTGCAACCAGAATTGTGGAAAAAATCAAGTTTGTGAACTGAGGTAGCATTGCAGTTCTTTCCTCCAACAGCTTTTAAGGTTGTATTCTTATATTGAATTTCTGGAATCTTGACTATCATGTGCTGTGGTGGATTAACTAATGGTCAGCTTGGAACACCTAGGTGAACTGAATCACCATAGTTCTGGGCATGGATGACCCACCTGAGGATTGTTACCAACAACATAAAAAGAAAACTGGAGGGGAAGATTGTTTGCTGTTGATTTTCTTGGAGAATCTTGCCTCAGCCGGTCTTCCTGATGCAATCTTGGCTGTTCTTGTCAGAGGAGGTCTGGTCCTCACTGTCGCTGGGAGTGACTGTTCTCACCAAGGGAGCTCTAATCTTTGCCTTGAGCATTGCTTCTTGGCTTCTGTGCCAATCCTTCAGCCTGGTGGCACAAATTCTTCACCCTGTCAGCACAGGCTTTCTCCACCACTGGCCTTTCAGCCTTCCCAGTGCAGATCCTCTATAAGAACATTGCCTTGGGCGGTAGGCCTTTAGCTGGACTTGTGTGGGACATGACCATGGGATGCAGGCCCTTGGCTGGATTCTATGGGTCTCTAGCATCTGGACAGATCTCTTGCACTCTGCATTTGACTTTTTGGGTGAATATTACAGAATAATCCGGTAAATTATGTGTCCTGTATTAGATCTGTTCCCTTGCAAACCCTGACTACAGCATATGCCTTGGTGTAGTTTTTTTTCTGATCATGGCTATTTAGAGTTCGGTATGCCTCACTTATCTCTATGTCAAATTCTTTTTCCATGCTTGGAAAGTTTTTTGCTATTACTTCTATAAACAGGTTTTTTTATATCCTTTGTGCTTTCTTCTGCCTTATCTTTGTTTCCAGTTAATCTTAAATTAGTCTTCTTTGCATCATCTAGAAGCTGTTGGATTGATTTTTCATGGTCCCTGACAATTTTTTTAGGAATCTCTTACTTGTTGATTACTAACCACAACCCTGTCTTCTAGGTCTGATAGTCTGTCTTCACATTAGTTGACTCTGCTGCATATACTTTCAATAGAACTTTTAATCTCCTGGATTTCTGTTTGAGACTGTTTTATGGAATCCATTTCTTTTCTGTGTTGGGCATTCATGGTTTCCATGTCTTTCCTTAGTGCCTCTTTTTTTTTTTTTAACCTGTATCTACTCTAGATTCACTAATCATTTCTTTCATTATAGTCATCATCTCTTCAATTATCTGTATTATGTCTGCTTTGAATTCTTCAGGGGTCTTATTCATCTGCTTTGGTACTTCCACTGCTACCATTGCAGAAATTTTAGCTATGTGGCATTTGATTTCTTCTCCTTCAATGCCTCACTGCTTGGATCCCTCTGGCTATTTGGCAAGTTCTCAGAATGGCCGTTCCCAGAGTGGGCAAAGATGGGGGCACAGGGGCTGGCCCTCAGGGACCACTTCCCCTCTTCTTAACTCCTATGTATCTTGTTTGATCTATAAGTATCTTCTTTCAAATTTATTCTTTGTATCAGAATGTCCTTCCCTAGTTAAGTTACCTGTGTTTCTAGTTAATGTTCTCTTGAGTCTCTCCAATAAAGCTCCTCCTCTACTCAACCATGTTGGATCCCTTCTTCATTCCTATGTTGAAAGCTTAAGTTATTGATTTTAAACCTTTTATTCATCTCTCCTAGATATATTTTGTGTCTAAAGCTGTAAAATTCCTACTAAATATTGCTTTACTTTCATTCCACAAATTTTGATATTTTATATTTTCACTATCATTCAGTTAAAAATATTTCTCAACTGCTCTGGTGATTTTTTTTTAAATTATATTATCATCTGGTCCTTCTACTTTATAACAGTTGCTGGATGGGCTAAAATATGTATTCTTAACTTACCACAGTCTGCCATATATTAATGTTAAAAGACTTCACATATAGTGTTAAGATATTTATTGCTACAGTACACTTTTACTTATTCCCATTTATACTATAATTTATATACATTTTACTTTTGTGTATGTTATAAAACTCATAATGCATAATTACTTTGCTTTAAATATTCTTTAAAGAAAATCAAGCAAAAAATAGCCACATTTCCATCATTTCCATTTTTTTTTCATTTATGTAGATTCAGTATCCCATCAGCAAATGGGATTATATTAAATTAAAAAGCTTCTGCACAGCAAAGATAACAATGGACAGAGTGAAGAGACAACCTAAATAATGGGAGGAAATTGCCACCTACTCCTCAAACTCAGGGCTAATATCTAGATTATTTAAAGAACTCAGAAAATAGACCCCCCAAAACAAATCAGTCAAAAAAATGGGTGAACAAAATTAATACACACTTCTCAAAAGAAGTACAAGTGGCAAATAAGTACATGAAAAAAATGTTCAGTATATTTAGCCACTAAAGAAATACAAATCAAAACAACTCAGATTCTGTCTTACTCCAGGCAAAATGGCTATTATCAAGAACACGCACACACACAAATGCTGGCAAGGTTGTGGAGAAAAAGTAACCCTTCTGTGTTGGGGGGATGTAAACTATTACTACTACTTTTGAAATTAATATGGAATTCTTCAAAAACTAAAAAGAGAAATTTCATTTGACCTAGCTTTATGATGTCTAACTCTTTTTCCCATAAGTTAGACATCATCCTATAGTGCTACTTTATGCCCATGTTTATAACAGCACAATTCATAATAGGTAAACTATGGAAACAGCCTATGCTCCCATCAACAGACAAATGGATAAAGAAAATGTGATGTGTGTGTGTGTGTCTGTTGTGTGTATTATTCAGCCATAAAGAAGGTTGAATTTGAGTTATTTATAGGAAAATGGATGGATCTTCAGACAATGTTAAGTGAAATAAGTCAGATATAGAAGGTTAAAAATCACAGGATTTCTCTTGTGTGAGAAATCCAGAACATAAATGAAGAGTAAAATAAAGGAGAAATAGTAGGAACAGAGAAGCAGACATTTTAGAGATGGGGAAGGGGACCAGAGGAAGGAGAGAGGATAGGGTAGGGAGGAAGGAAAGAAGGGGATGGAAAATGATTAATATACTACATATGTGTGTGTGTACACACTACATATATACATACTACATATGTATGTATAGTAATTATAGTATTGCAAACCTACACCAATTAAAATTTTTTCATTTTAAATTTTATTTCAATTTGAATTTTATATTTAAATTTTTAAAAATTCTTAGCCCGGGCCGGGGCCCAGGCCAGGGATTTAGCTCAGTGGTTTTGCCACCTGCGTTGCAAGTGCAAGGACCCGAGTTTGATCCCCGGTACCAAAAAAAAAAATTTCTTAGCCCTTAACAAGGGTCTCCCCAAGTTACCCTGGCTGGCCTCATACTTGTTATTCTCTTGCCTTAGCCTTCCAAGAAGCTGGGATTATGGGTATGTGCCACCATGCCTGGCAAGAATCCATGCCCCCCCCCCCCCCCCCCGCCAGTGCATATTGTGTCATTGTTTCTCAGGCTGCTTTTAAGATTTTTCCCCTCATCAGTGATTTTCAGCCTTTTTTTTTTTCAGATGGGTCTCTTTATATAGCCCGGCTTGGTTTTGAACTTGAGATCCTACTGCTTCAGCCTTCTGAGTGCTAGTCTTTCAGGCATATGTCACCACATCCAGCTTTGAGAATTTGATAATGATACCCCTACGTGTAATTTTCTTGTACTTATTCTGCTTGGGACTTCTGAGATTTTTTTAATCTATTAGTGTTTTTCATTAAAATTTAGAACTTTTTAGCTGTTTTTCTTCAATAATTTTTCTCTTACTTCTCTCTCCTTCTGAGACTCCAATGAAATATTATGCCATAGCCCACCAAGACTCTGTTTATCATGGTTGTTTGTTTTAATAGACTTTATGTTTTAGAGCCATTTTAGATTTATAGGAAATAGGGCAGATAGTACCATCACAGTTGTCCATATTATTAATATCTTTCATTAGTGTGGTAAATAGTACTTCCAAATAGTGTATAGAAAAGCATATATATGTATGAATTTCTTTTTCTCCATGTATTCCTTATGATTTATTCCTTGATAGCTGCTTTTCTATGTTAGAAAGAGATTAAGTCAGTAAGTAAGTTTGGTCACCTTCTGAATAGCCCTTTATTTAATACAGATGTTGCTAATGATGTGTCCCTTAGTAGAAATGTTATATAAGATGAATAGTGGGATTTATTCCATTCATGCTAATATAGCACATCTTTTGAGGGGGCACATTTTATTTGCTCCTTAAAAATATAATGCTTAAGGGCCGGGGATTTAGCTCAGTGGTTCTGCTGCCTGCTTCGCAAGCACAAGGACCTGAGTTTGATCCCCAGTACCAAAAAAAACCCCAAAATCATAATGCTTATTTTTGACTTCTAAGTACTTAAAGTATGTACGTTTCTTATAACAGATTTATATCTTTTTTAATTCTCAGAAACTGCTTGTAAGCACCTAAAGTTAAGAAGTCTAATTGAAATATACAGTGAATGTCTAAATTTAAAATTAAATCTATAGTGAATGTTTAAATTAAATATTATTACAGTAAAAGACATATTTCCATCAAATCCAGTCAAAATACTCTCACTCACTTCAAACACACTTATTCCATTGTTCTTGCCACTTTCTGATGTACTTCTGGAAGTCCCTTGTGAGTATTTCTAGGAGATATGATTTTTTTTTAATGCAGTGAATGCTGTTTAGTGCCATCCAGTGTAAAGGCAGAGTTGTAAAAAACATTACAGTCTCTATCCTCATCGACCTTATTCACTGGATCTGGCACCATGCAACTTCCAGCTTTTCCCCAAACAAAATGACCATGAAAGGTAAACGTCTTGAATCCATTTAGGACATTGAGGCAGCCATGACAGCAAAACTAAAGACACAAAAGAGGGCTTCCAGAGCTACGTGGGAAACTGGACAAGAACTATGGGATAAGTGTGTTTGAAGCTGGGAGGGAGGGGTGTTTTGGGGGAACTTAATGGCAGTGTGTTTTTACTGTAATACTTTTTAAAATTTAAACATTCACCATTCTTTTCAGTCATACCTCATATGTACATTCTTATAACACACGTATATTGTGTTTTGAATTCACAGAAATTGTATTATTCTTGATTCATTGGCATCACTTGCCAAATTCAGGTTTTGTTTTTATCTTTTCCAGGCCCAGCTTCAAAGGGAAAAAGAACAAGATCAGATGAAGCTGCATGCAAAACTTGAAAAGCTTGATGTCTTAGAAAAAGAGTGTTTTAGACTGACAACCACTCAGAAGACTGCTGAGGTAAGCTTCTACTTGTTTCTTTGAAGTTATGATTCCAGGAATAAATCTTTAGTGGTAATCAAAATTGGCATTGTTTACTGTATACTCATACAGCAAATCTTAGATTTATAAAATTTCATTTATAACTTTTAGTAATCCAGCTATTCCTGTCTTTAGAGATAAAAGTAAAAATATGTTCTGTCATGACATGAATGAGTTTGTCTTTTGATGTAAAATTATAATTTTGGCTGCTTCTAAGACAGCAAAATATTTTCATGTGTCAGATAATTTACCTAAAGGATATTGAAAAGATTATCTTTTACTACCTATGGTGAAGTTAAACCTATCCTAGATCCCTTCCTAAAATCTTTTCCATTGCATGGAATTTTCTCTCTTTGAAGCCTTTCTTCTGTTACGCAACACTTGGGAAATTCTCCCTTTGAAATAACACTGTTATCCTATTCTGAACCACATCACAGGTATAAGATGTAATACTTAGGTGTGTAAGGTTATATAGTGTACACATGGTCCATGTTAATCATAGTCGTTGCTTTCTTTGTTTCATGTATGTTGCTCATTTCCCTAACTACAATACTATATAGGCTCTCAAGTGAGAAGGACCATGTTTGTCTTCCTTCCCCCAACAACCAGGCTCTTATCACAAGCACACAATAGGTATTCATTGTTATTTTTCTGTTGCTGAAACATTGAGACCCAAGACTATAATTGTTTGACCTTCTAGACCTTTAATACCTTCAAAAATGTTATCGTAATGGTTTTGTTGATAGAAGTTTATGAAGTCTGGGCTGGGGATGTACCTCAGTGGCACAGTACCTGCCTGGCAAGCACGAGGCCCTGAATTTGATTCCCAGTACCAAAAAAGGAAAAAATAGATGAAGTCTGTGTACATTCTTTGCTTTGCTTTTCTTCTCTTTATGTATAATAGCAGGTAAGGAAGCATAGGAAGAAAACCAAGAAAAATCTTAACATCTTTTGCCTTCCCTTTTCTTACTTTCTGTTTTAATTTGCCAACTCTTAAAAATACAAGCCCTTAGAACTGTTTGGAAAATTAAACAAGGGTATTTGTCTCTGGTTTTTATATAACAATCCTAGTTTTTTATCCTCTTTACAGGACAAGATTAAACATCTAGAGGAAAAACTTCAGGAAGAAGAACATCAGCGTAAGCTATTTCAAGACAAAGCTGCTGAGGTAAATAATATTAATCTATTACAATAAACTATATATGTTTTATTATATATATCTATATATATAGATATATATATATATTTTTTGGTACTGGGGGTCGAACTTGGGACCTTGCGCTTGTGAGGCAGGCACTGGAACCACTGAGTTAAATCCCCACTCCCTATTCTATATTTTATTAATGGAAGCCTATATCTCAGACTCTAATTTCTGCTTCCTAAATTGTTAATTTGCCTGTTCTTGCTATAATAATGAAATTTGCAGTTAGCCAAAATATTCATACACTTGAATCCATTGCCAAGAGGTCTCTGTCTTTTGAAATCCCAGCAGATACAAATGTTTTCAGTTGAAGTAACGCCTACAATAGATTATTTTCAGTTTGGTATATGTGTGTATGTACAATGCATGTATATATAAATAATCTGTTCCCTTATAAACAGCAAATAATTATAATTACCAATAGACTTACTGACTTTTGATGCACACAGAAAGTAGTATTTTGGGTTTTCTTTTCTTTCTCAAAAGATTTTTGTTTTGTTGAGATGATGTGGTCTCTCATTCTGTTGCCCACTTTGGCCCTGAACTGGCCTCAAGCAGTCCTCCTGCCTCACTACCTGAGTAGCCATAGGCATGTCCCATAGTACCTGTCTCTCAAACTTTTTTTGCTTATAAACTGAGACTGATTTTTATTGTATTTGAAGAAGCTTATTCCAAATCAATTTTATGGATTGTTTCTTTGATATAGCTTCAAACTGGACTTGAAATCAGTAAAATTTTAATGTCTTCAGTTTCAAATTCAAAACACTCCAAGGAAAAGAAAAAATCTTCAAAGGTATGCATATAAAACTTTTTTCCAAACAACTTTCTTATTTTCTAACACCCATTTTTCACCCTTTAAACCCTTATATCTACCTCTTTCCAGAAGGTATTTCAAGAACTTATAATAAAAGACATGCAATAATGCCATGAAATTAGTCAAATGATGATGGTTTTAGGTATAAGAACAGAAAATTATATAAAGGCTGGGTTAAAGAAGTAACATCAGTCATGTAAGAAACTCAGCTGTAGCCTGGGATTTATCTCAGTGGTGCTGCTGCCTGCCTTGCAAAGGCCAGGTCCCCAGTTCGATCCCCAGTATCTCAAAAAAAAAAAAAATCAGCTCTAAATTTACTTGACAACAAAAGCAAAAAAAAGCACATAGTGGGTGCTATAGGTGTCTGTGAAATAATAGGAACCCCTTCAGTTTTTCTAGAAAAGCAAACATTTTTATAGTTTCAAACTCTATTTGGTGATACTTTTTTTGAAGTGACACTGAACACAGTGGATGCTAACAAATCTTGAATGCAGTTTCATATATGTACATACTAAAAATGAGTTTTAGAGATTTAATTTGTAGGTGTGTAAAGTCATTTATATAGGGAATTTATTGTTATTTATCCTATGTTCATATTCTTTCAATTTGCCTAATAATAAAGATGGGGTAGTTAATACTTTATAGATTGATCAATATCTTGTTTATTATATCAGTTGACATTTTAGATAGTTGTATTACATAAACCTTAGTGATATATAATGGTAAGAAAAAATATACTTTTAATGTTATGATTTTTCAAATTGTATTTTTGTTTACTGTTCAGTTTTGAGAGTTCTTCATATTGTAAATATATTTTTAAAAATATGTTTACGTTTCCCCCTGTCAATATTTAGAAAACTAAATGTTTAAGAAAAGAACCACCTCCACAAATTTATTCAAAGTTTAGAGCACCACTTTTTGAGGCTAAAAAGGTGAGAGGATAAAAATGAAGATAGTTCAAGAAGGCTTCTACTTATTTGTAAGTGCTGTTCAAATACCATCATGCAAGTTGTCCTCAGCTGTTTTTTTCTCCCTTAAGTCTGCCAGTGCAGGCTGTTCTGTGAATGCAGGTAGGCAAAGCCTTCAGCACAAGATGTATCATTGCAGCCCACATGTCTTTCCAAAACATGCCCATGTGATTGAGCCTCGATGTCTCTGTAAGCCACCTAGAACAGTTTCCCAGTATAACGCTGTACCTTGTGAATCAGAAAAGTCTGTTTCCATTTGTGACAATTTGTCTGAACTTTTGATGGCAATGCAAGATGAGCTGGACCAAATGAGCATGTAAGTATTTTTATTCTGTATCAACAGAAGTAACAAGGTTTTTAGATAACATTTTTTCTTTCATTCCCCAGAAAAATGCCACTTATAAATTCTTGAAGATTTTGTTTAGCTATTTGAACTTTCTACCGCTGAGCTACTTCCCCATTTCTTTTTTATTTTGAGACAGGGTCTCACTAAATTCCCCGGGCTGGCCTCAATCTTGATCCACGTGCCTGAGCCTCCCAAGTAGCTAGGATTATAGTCATGTACCACCATGGTTAGCAGGACTTACTTTACTTTGATCTGCAGATTTATTGACACTATTTTTCACTGTATTCATTGTACTATATTTATGTGTTTTACTGTGTAATTACTACTTCTCCAATCTAAGGAGTTTCTGTATTCCCAGGATTTGGACTGATAGACATGTTACTGTCAATCTAATAAATAAGGTCTGGTAACCTACATTATAATTTACAAAAGCTTTTGTAAGAAAAATTCTTTTGTTTTTTAGAGTCTTTTAGTTAAATGAATTATTTCATTAGACAAGTGGGAATATAATTCCTTCTTTTAGACTCTAGCTGGTCTGCATTATAAATTTTGATGCATCCATAGAAGATTCTGTATAAGGCACATTATATTATGCCCCATGTTTAAATATATATTCAACAGGAATTCCAGAACTGCGTGATTTGTCTGGCCAGCTCCTTGAAGTGAGACCTCTATGATACATATAAACTAGTTCTATTTACAATATTTCAAATTCCAGAGTTTGAATTGAAGAGAACCTTTTAATTCCTTTAGCCAAAGTCATTAGAAAGTTTAACCGTGAACATCAGGAATTCAAATTTTTAAAGGATGTTTAGCAGCCTAAATGTATCTAATCTCAAGTTATATGGACTTTTATAGGCCTTGGTATTTTTCTTTGATAGGGAGCATGAAGAACTACTGAAACAAATGAAGGAAACTGAAAGCCATTCCATGTGTGACGACATAGAATGTGAACTAGAGTGTTTAGTCAAGAAAATGGAAATTAAAGAAAAACAAATTTCCAAACTGAAGAAGCATCAGGACAGTGTAAGGTTTTAGTAAAAAATTTTAGCAAACAGATAATATATCTGGATTCGGTGTTACTTCTCCATATGACTTTCCTAATTTAAATTCTCTTTGTGTGGGTTAGTGAAAAACTAAGGTCATCTAAGTCTCATATAGAGCCGTCTTCCCCATTTAGATGACCTGGGCCTCCTAGCTAACTCTCCAAGATAATGTAAAGAAAAAGGAGCAAGAACATTGAATTATGTATTTAGGCTTTGGAAAAATTGTGAGAAAGGCCTTAGTAGCCTTCCAAGTTAACCTTTCAGCCCTTCTTTTCCCTTGTCATCTCTCCTTTAATGTCTTAATGATGCCCCTATGACCTCAGGTCTCTAAGGCAGGTTTATACTTGGCTTTTTTTTTTTGGTACCAGGGATCGAACTCTGGACCTTGGGATTGCAAGGCAGGCAGTGGAACCACTGAGCTAAATCCCCAGCCCTATACCTGGCTATTTAAACAGTACCCCAACTCTGAAACGACTTTCCCAAAACAAGCTGGGCCATGTTCCGTTTCCTGTTCCATTTCATGTTCCTATGCTCAGCTGTGGTAGCTAAAGTTAGGACATAGGTATTAAGGACTGTATACTTATGTGTGAAGTCTTAATAACTAAAAATGGCATAACTTTTAACATTTTAACTAAAGAATCACAAATATATTATTTCTCAAGACAGTGACTCCGCAGTTTACCTTTCAGCACTATTATACTGCTGGGGCAGAAGGCAAGGGAACTTTTCCTTAAACCTTGAATAATCATTCATATAAGTTGATAATATATTAATCTCACAAATAAACCTCCCCCCACTTTTATAGGAAAGTAATAAAGATGCAGAATGCTATTGCCTTTATTCTGCTTATGACCAAGAAAGAAAGAAATGAGGGCCGGGGATTTAGCCCAGTGGTTCCATCGCCTGTCTCACAAGCACAAGGACCTGAGTTCGATCCCTGGTACCAAAAAAAAAAAAGAAAGAAATGAAACTTTCGAAGCAAATATTTTCACTTTATTGGCTTTTTAGGCTATAGTAAGTAAAAAATTTTATATGCTTGTTTAGGGGTGACGATTATAAAACTTGATTCAATTTGTACACTTTCTTATAATTGAATAGGAGAAATTTGAATAGAAGAATAATCATGTTTTTAGAATTTAGGCAGCCTGTACATTTTATATTTTTAAAATTATAATTTATATTCCATAATAGGTATAACAGTTAAATTTTTAAGCATTTTATCATGGCAAATTTAATCTGTAATAAAAATTGCCTCCTAGGCAAAGAGACAACCAGTTACTCGCACAATATCTGCATCAGCTCTACAAATTAGACCTGTGCATAAGTGAAATAATAAATAATGGGTCAGACTTTAAAGAAATGTATTTGTGTTTGTTGATAGGATTGTTTTATTTAATTTTATCTATTCTATTATTAGCAGACACTCCTCAGTAAAATTATTCTTTTGACTTTTTTTCTAAATTCACTAGGTCTTTAAATTCAGACATACTTCAAGATTATATATGTACTGTATAAACTCAGTGCTCATTCCTAGCACTTTGCTGTTAGTATCACCTGAAAAGTTCTCTTTTCTCTGTTCTTTACTTTTTACCAGTTTCATATCTTCATACTGTCTTTCCCTCTACTTCTCCAGCCTACATTGATCTCATTCTACTTTAGCCTTCTCAAATACACACTTTTTCCTACTCAGAGTTACCTCAGCTTGAAGTATTCCATAGTTATCAAGTATATGTCTTTTTTCACTAATCAGAGCAATAAGCTCCTTGAAAGCAAGGACTATTTTATTTATATTCCTACACAACTAGTACAGTGTTTGGCGTATAATAAATGTTCTATAACTAAAAACTTACTGAACTAAACTTTTTAATGTAATCTTTAGGCCAACAATTTATCTATTTTATATTTTTATTATCTCTTTTACTAAAATGTTAGATTTTCTCTCTTTCTCTCTCTCTCTCTCTCCCTCCCTCTCTCTCTCTCTCAGGTCCATAAACTGCAGCAAAAAGTTCAAAACTCAAAGAAAAGTAAAGCTTTGGGTATTCAGCAAGACAGTAACCAAGGATTGAAGAGCATGAAAAATAGCCCCAGAAAATGTTTGAATGAAGCTAACTCTTCTCAGAAAAGCAGCAACTTTCATCCAATACGAGTTCATAATATTCAAGCGAAATTGAGAAGAGATGATATCATGTGGGAACAGTAATACAATAGCAAAACTGTCAGCTTAAATGAACTTTGTCAGCAAGAATTTGAATTGTTAAAATGGTTTTAATCTAATATATGTTTGTGAAATTTTAAATTACATTTCTGGCCTCTATAAAACATGAAGTTGTATGTTTTTAAATCAATGCTTAGTGACCAACTAAGAGTTCCAAATAATATGATATCTTTTTTTCTTTTTCTTACTGACCAAAGCCCATAAACTCATCATCTTTTAGAAACATTATTCACTCTGTAGATATCTTAAGCTAAAGCTAGGAAATTATACTGGGTTGCTCAGTATTCAAAATTGAGTTAAATCTGAGATATCAATACCATTCCACTTTTTCATTTAGTAGACTTATAACCTTTTTTTTTTTTTTTAGTAGACTTATAACCTTAAGAACCAACATTAAATGAACAGAGTACAGAAAGATCTTAGTGCTGTCTGGCGCTGTCTCCCTGTCTTGTTTCTACAGTTTTGTGAAAGTCTTTAACGTTGGTTTTATGTGACAATTACAAGTAGGAATCCATAGTTACCTAATATGTACAAGACAGTAATTCACTGACAGAATACTATTCCTATTCTCTATACAAATCTAGATTTTTTTTAATACCCATGATCTGATTTATCTTTATTACTTTTGCTGACTTTTATTCTTTGGATTATATATAATGTCCCTCAATCTAAATTGAGAACATGAGTTTCTACCATCTAAAAAGGTGGTATATTTTTATTAGAAAGAGAGGTATTTAATTACCTTATCCAGCAAAAAATCAGGGTGATGTGGCATATCTTTATTTTTATATTTTAAAATTAGTGATGTAATAATTTCTTTATGTATGCATGCTTTATAATAAATTTACACTTGGCTTTTTAGAAGCCTGTGATAACTAGTACAACTTTTTTGAACTCTTGGATTCTCACTCAAATCCTCTGATGCAACTAGAGAACTAAAGTCATCAACTAAAGTAGAAATAGAGGACAGATAGAAAAGCTGTAAGAAAAGCTTGGAATATAGGGTAGCAGTTTAAGAATTTACCAAATTCTCTGAATTCACACCAGTAGGAGTGTTCAGGCTTTGGATGTGAAAGAATTTTTAGGTTGGACCTAAGGAGCTAAAAAAAATAATTTTTAAAAGATGGTCTTTGTTTCTGTTTTCCTAAGAAATTCTCAAAAAGTGAGTAATTGTGAATCTTCTAGGGAAGAGGAGAGCTATGATTTCATGCTAATGGTGAGAAGAAATGCCATGGTAGAGGCATTTCCATACCTGAAAATGAGCTGACTGAAAATGGGCAGACTGATCCTTGGAATTGAATTTGAAAGTAATTAATGGCACAGATCAAAGTTTCTCTCCTGGTTTGAATAATACATGTGATGTGTGTCCTTAACTTGCTTTTACTTTGCCTTCCCTATCAGCTTCTTGGCCCTGGAGGTGTTCCCCCGAATGTTCCATCTAAATTCAGTTTTAGCACCATATCCATTTTTCTGCTTTACCTTTCCTCCTCAAAGATACAAGTTCTATAATTTAAGCTTAGCAAAAAAGAAAAAAGAAACTAAAAACAAAACTCACCAAGACTATAATGCAACCCTTTTCTTCTATGCATTTAGGAAGGTGGCTAATTTGGAGGGCAGCTTGATTTTGGTTTTTTTGAGACAGAGTCATGCTGTGTAGTTCAAGCTGGCCTTGAATTCACAGCGATCCTACTTCCTCACTTTCTCAAGTGCAAGTGCTGGAATTACAGATGTGTGCCACCATACCCAGCAAATACATTTTTTATCAGAAAAGTTACTACTTATGAAAATGTGTTGCTAAAACAAATTACTGTAAAATGCAAAAATCATTTTAAAAACACTTAAATATTTCAGTTAAGAATTGAGTGTTTTCTCATAAAATTATTGTAGTATAGTAGAAAAGAACACAATACCTTTGAGTTAAGAGATTTGGATTTAAATTCTGACTTCATTGTTTTATTTTTAATTTGGGGGGGGGTACCGGAGATCGAACTCGGGACCTTGCGCTTCTGGGGCAGGCGGCAGAACCACTGAGCTAAATCCCTGGTCCTTTGACTTCACTGTTTGTTAGCTTACATAATCAAGTAACTTTGGAGCTTCAGTTTCTCATCTGTAAAGTTGGGGTTATACTAATCCTACTGCCAGGGTGGTTGTGAGGACTAAATGAAATAACTAACATCCAAAAGCATCCAACAGAAGGCTTGACATTTAATTAAGACTCAATAAATGTTTTTTAATCTGAGTGGCCAAAATAATAATAATTACTGTAGAACACAAAAGTGGAAATGTTCTAATTTTTTTCCCCCTGTACCTGAAGGAAAATCACTTTGACTACTTTCCTATCCCCAGGTTTCTACAGGGTTGGGGTGAAGAATACAAATCTACCACGCCGTAGAAATACATAATCACACACAGCAACTTGGTGTGGAGTTTGTTTTGGTTGTTGAGGTAACATTTATTTCTGGGAGACAGTGAAGAATGGGGCTTTGTTGCTCCATCACAGCTACTGAACTAAAAACATGTCTTTGTTCACAGACAGCCTGCTTGTCAGGGCCACTGACTCTTCGGTGGGTGGAGCAAAAGCTTTCTTTCCTGGATGGGGCATTCTGTGTTCAGTGTACAACAGTTGCTGTAGCAATCCCACTGCTGTGCTCTGCCTAACAGAAACATGGTATGATTTCATTGATTTCGTTCACTTCAGTGAAAAGCAGAATTACTTGGTTTTTGTTTAAAGAGAAATTTTAAAAATGAAATTGGAACTTTCTAACCAAAGCAGATCTCAACTTTGATGAAACTATGAAATCGGACAGTTTTAGTGTTTGAAGTGGAAGATACTGTGAATATTCTAATACTGGAAATGAGAGCTGAATCTTGAATTAACTGATTTGGGTGAGTCATTGGCAACCAGCAATTTTTATTGTGTTGTAGCTTAAAGATTAAGAGTGTTGGAGAGACAAGCTCAGTTTTCAGTATATAAGATTAAAGAGTAAGATTAAAATGGGAGGTACACTGGCTGAGGTCGTGTACTTGAAAAATTATTTTTTGAAATTTTGTAGCTTTCTTTAAAAGTATAATTTTAACTATAAAATAGTTATTCTTAATCCATGATTAAAATATCAAAAAATAAATAAAATGTTGACTTGTAAATGATTCAAGAAATCAGTCTAAGGGGGAAAAGTCCAATTTATCATGCACAGTGGAAGGTGAGTGTCATGACCAAAATCATGGCCAAAAATGCACCAGCTGCCATTATTGGTGTAGAGTACATATGAAACTCTTAATGGGGGTTCCTGGAACTCTAGCTAAAGAGTAACTAACTATAGGTGTACAACTGAGAACATTTGTATGTGAAATTTAGATAAGTACAAGCTGACTCCCAGACATAAGACAAGCCTCTCTAAGGCAAAATAGCATTTGTGAGACTAAAAAAAAAAATACTCTTTAAAGGGCCCCTTTTACCTTTTTTTTTTTTTTTTTTTGGTACCAGGGATCGAACTTGGGACCTTGCACTTGTGAGGCAGGCAGCAGAACCACTGAGCTAAATCCCCAGCCCCAGAATTTATTTAAAGTGGCTTTTTTTGGGGGGGGTACTGAGGATCGAACTCAGGACCTTCCACTTGTGAGGCAGGTGGCAGAACCACTGAACTAAATCGCCAGCCCTTCTACCTTTTAATAAAAGTGAGACAGCCAGGGATTTAGCTCAGTGGTTTCACTGCCTGCTGTGCAAGTACAAGGACCTAAGTTCGATCCCTGGTACCAAAAAACAAGACCTCTTATTTACTGGGCTGGGGATTTAGCTCAGTGGTTCTGCTGCCTGCCTCGCAAGCGCAAGCTCTCAAGTTCGATCCCCAGTACCAAAAAAAAAAAAAAGTGAGACAAGGGTAAATAAATAATAATGACTGTCATTCATCTGAAGATAAATTTACTTCTTACCAAATAGACCTGGTCAGTGCCTCAATCTTTGACTTCATATCTTATGTACTTATTTCAGTGGAACTTCTATTTTTAGTTCTATCATTGTATTTTATCATTTAAGGAGAATTAGAATAATTGCAAAGTTAAAGCTTTAAAATAATGTCTGGGCCAGAGTTTGTTTTCATTATAGTTGTAGCTTGAATACTTATGGAATTAAGTAAATTTTTTTTCATAATAAGTTTACTGAGGTTATTCTTATTGGTATAAAGTCATGTCCATTTAGTTCAAGATCCTACTAAATGCCATAGATAATCATTAGAATTATAAACTAGCACCATGCCGCTAAAAAAGTTTAGTTTTATTATAGATGCAGAGTTCAATGCGTAACTATATATTAATAATTTTAGCAGAAAATAAGAGAAGAAAATTGATCTCCAGTAACTTTATATTGTGAAGCAACTTTTGACATATAAAACTTGCTAATGACCAGTTCAGCAGTCTAGTTCATATGTTGGTGTAGCGGGGATTAGGTTCCAGGGGATTCAGGGATGTTGTGAGTTGCCCGTCAAAGGACAGACAAAAAGTTGTGAGATAATCAGTGCTCTATAAAATCTTTTAAAATAAAGGTAGAGTTATTGACTGTCCAGATTTTTCCTGTTTTCACTTTACTTAGCTACCTTTTCCACGTTTTTCATGTTTTAACTTAACTTCAAGAAGCCCTCTTTTATCTCCTGTCACCATACTGCCTCTTCCAATATCTGGCCTGTTGTCTCTTCTAGTTATTTTCCTTCTTTTTACTTAGCACACTTTCTTCTTATTATTCTTCATCTTCTCCACAGACTGAATGCTATGTAAGGGCAAAGTTCTTTCTTGCTCACTACCTTAGCCCAAAGCACCTCGCTTAGTACTTGGCCCAAAAGTTGCCTCTCAATAAATGTTTGATAATTACATTTGCAAAATAACAGTTATAGGAGGCTACTGCTTTGGACTCATCTACTGCACTGTGTTCCAACAGACCAAACTAAAAATCAAACTGGTTACTCAAACTAAAGTCACCAAACCAAAACTAAGTTGTTATCTGATCTTCCAAGATAATTGAGAGAGATACAGAAATAGACAGATTTCCCAAGGAGGCTGGTTTCAATCAACATGGTAATGAAGTTTCCTCTCCTTCAGTACTTACCAAAAGGAAGTTACCTGAAGTAACTAATGTTAACTAGTTATTTTCCTGTTATTCTATTTCTCTGTCCCCACCTTATAGGGAAAGTAACTTGGAAATGACCAGTCTACTTTTTGTTCTTTGTTTCTGCTTTCTTTAGCTATTTCCTGGCTATAATACTAATTTCCTTGTGCAGCTCACTAGAACATTTATTCTCTTTTGTGGTTTGAAATACTGTCCAATTTAAAAATTCACAAAGCCAATTGAGATCTCTAAATTTATTGTACTTTTGTCTTTTGACACATTTCATGAAAGTTTAACCTTGCTGTGGTCTTATCTAAGCATTGGATTGGCTATTGCTGTTTCAGGCACTTAGTTTTACTGTCCTGCAATTTCATGTAACAACCATACATGACCTGATTTTACATAACCAGTGTTTAAGAGTAGTTCAGTATTGTTTGAGGCAGGACAGGGGTGCTTTTATAGACAAAGCCACTCAGACTGACGCTCTCTCTGATAAACTGATGCTTCTAGGAGGAGTTTTTGAGAGCCAAGGGTTCTTTAATTGGACAGTGGTATACAGATATTCCTCTTTTAATGACCTACCTGTTTAACAACTTTTGGACTTACTACCAAGGGGTGCTGTTTGGGCTTAGGATGCTGGAATACCAGCAGCAGTACAGGCTTATGGTGGTTTCTTCTGCTTCTGTATTCAATTCTATGCATGAAAACTCCACAGAGTTCTCAAAAGTGAATTAAGAGATGCACGCATATCCCAGTGAGAAACCTGCATGGACCAGAACTGTGCTGGGACATGCAGATCCTAGCGAGGGCCCTGCCCTGAAAAGAGCTGCACATGTGCACAAGCAACAGCCAGAGGCCCACCTAGACCCCATCAGTAAGTGCACACATATCCCAGCCAGAAGCCCACATGGACCAGAGCTGCGCTGGGCAGGGCCCCGCCCAGACCCCAGCAGCTTGGCCCCATGGTCCCTAGCCAAAGACCCACCTGTAAAAGAGCTTCACAGATGCACAAGCAACACCCAGAGGCCCACCCAAGTGTGCATAGGCCCCAGCCAGAACCCCACACGGAAAATAGGGCAGTCTTGGATCCAGAAGGCCACCATTCTGAACCCAGGAATTGGTGCGGTGGTGAGCAGCAGAGAAAATGCCTCTTGGTGGCTTATTGAGAATTGAAGACCACTGGGCGAGCACAAAGTCACCACAACAAAAGTGAAGCAGGCTGCATCTGTTGAAACAACAAGACACATAAGTCTCAAAACCAGACTTCCAGATCACCTAAGGCAACCCCAAAGGGCAATGACATGGAAGAATCTGATACTCAACCACCTGGACCCCCTGAACTGGCAATGAAAGAGGATCTGGAAAAAGTGAAATCAGAAATAATTTCTCAGATAACAACAGAGACTGTGTCCATTCTGCAAGACATGATTAATAAGTCTAGAGCAGACACAGATTAAAAAAAAATAGAGGAGCTGAGGAACATGATGGAATCCCAACATAGGAAACAAATGGAATCCATAAAACAGATACAAACAGATTTCCAGGAGATTAAAAACTCCATTGAAAGTCTGTGCAACAGAATGAACCATCCCTTTCACCTACGGCCTCTGCGCCGGCTGCTTCCACCTGCAGAGCTCTGGACACGTGTGCGATTGGCTGATGGTGGGCTTCAGGTAGATGAGACCCCAGGATGATGTAAAAAGCAGTATTCTTTACCTTCCTGAAAAGATGAAATAATGGCCGGTGGACAGTGTGGGTATGGAGTTTTCAGATACCTTCTCATGAATGAGAAAGCTGCCTCCATCAGGACTTCAGATGTCTGACACCCCTGTGACACATTGAGTAATAGGTCTTGAGCTCAGCTGGTCCCAGCACCCAGAAGGAAGCTCCCCGCCTCCATCTCAGGCTTCTAGGGCAGAGAAGCTCAGCCAGTCCCAGCACCCACAAGGAAGCTCCTCGCCTCCATCCCAGGCTCCTAGGGCAGAGAAGCTCAGCCGGTCCCAGCACCCGGAAGGAAGCTCCCCCACCACCATCCCAAGCTCCTAGGGCAGAGAAGCTGAGCTGGTCCCAGAACCTGGAAGGAAGCTCCCCCGCTTCCATCCCAAGCTCCTAGGGCAGAGAAGGTGAGCCATGTGGGTGCCAGAAGCACCCCGCCCCCACCGTGGAAATGAGGAAACACATAAACAAGCCTCAAAAACAGAGTTCCAGATCACCTACAGCAACCCCAAAGGGAAATGAGATGGAACACTCTGATACTCAACCACCTGGACTCTCTGAACTGGCAACAAAAGAGGATCTGGGAAAAATGAAATCAGAAATAATTACTCAGATAACAGCAAAGATTTTGCTCATGGTGCAAGACATGATTAATAAATCTAGAGAGGACACAGATAAAAAAATAGAGGATCTGAGGAACATGATGGAATCCCAACATAGGAAACAAATGGAATCCATAAAACAGATACAAACAGATTTCCAAGAGATTAAGAACTCCATCAAAAGTCTGTGCAGCAGAATGAACCAGTGTGAGAATAGAATTTCACATATAGAAGATAAGATTGCAATTAGTGAACAGGAAAAGAAAAAATTGCTTTAAAATTGTAAGGGAACATGAGAAATCAATCCAGCAGCTGCTAGACGATGCAAAGAAGAATAACATAAGACTGATCAGAGTCAATGAAGAAACAGGAGAGAGTGCAGATGACATAAAAAAAACTGTTCACAGAAGTGATGGCAGAAAACTTCTCAAGCAGGGGAAAAGAACTTGACATACAGATAAGTGAGGCATATAGGACTCCAGCTAGCCTTAATCAAAAAAATCTACACATAGGCATATAACAGTTAGGATTCCAGAAATCCAACAGAAGAACAAAATTCTGCAAGCAGTGAGAGAAAAGAAACAAATCACATACAAAGGAAAGCCCATCAGAATCACAGCAGACTTCTCAATGCAAACCCTCAAGGCAAGAAGAGCTTGGAGTGATGTATTTCAAGCCCTAAAGGAAAACAGCCTCCAACCCAGATTGATGTACCCAGCAAAACTATCTTTCAAAATTGATGGAGAAATAAGATACTTTCATGATAAAGAGCACCTCAGGAACTTCATGAATACCAAACCGGCACTCCAAAAAATTTTAGACAATACCCTAGGAAAAGAGAATGAGGATCACAACCCCAGGAAACCCAGCAGAATGAATCCACTGGGCATGACAAATTAAACGCAGAGGGGGAGAATCCAACAAAAAGAAAAAGTCATGACAAGGCTTTTAAAACTTTTAACTTCATCTCCCTAATGAGTGTATAATTCAATCTTATTATTGTACTGATTAGTATTTTTCTGATTCTAGAGTTGCGCACCTTTCCTTGTGCTATACTGGCTATTTATCATCTTCTTATGTCTACATTTTAATTGGGTTGTCTATTAATGAGCTCTAAGAATTCTTTATGTATTCTGGTCATAGGATATATGCATTGTAAATATGGTCTGTTTAAGGACTACTTTTCATTTTAATGATGTCATTTGAAAAAAAAATTAAATGTGTATATTTATTTTTTCCAAGCATGCTTCCCCCAGTTATTTTAATATATGTGTTTGTCCTGCACAGAGGTGTGTGTGTGTGTGTATGTGTGTGTGTGTACTGTGAACCTAAAAGGCAAGTTAAGGCTTAACAAATATGAGAGGAGTTTATTTGAAATGTAGATGGAGATGTAGATGGCCACCCAGGGAGAAAACACAACTTTAGCCATTCAGAATAATGAAGCCCAAAATGCCTTCTCAGAGGACTGAGTTTTTAAACATTAAAGAAAAAAACTAGGTTACACCAAACTGTAATGTTACAGTTGCAATGTTGCTGCAGTGTTACAGTTACAGTTGCATTGGCTGACAAGGATAGCACAGGACGGTGACTGGTAGGTGGTCACTCTGAAGTTCGAGGTCAACCTGGGCTACACAGCAAGTTCAAGGCCAGCCTGGACTACTTAATAAACCCCGACTTAGAAAACAAAATCCAGCAGGCAGTACTTTGTTATGGTAGCCCATTACAAAATATTCTATGCATAAACAAGGAAAAAGTGAATATATTAGTTTCCTCCCTTTTTTTACACAAATGATTCTGCAATTTGCCATTCTCTGAGAGAACAGCCTGAGTAAACATGGGGTTTTTTAATATAAATAGTTGCCTTATATTTTTCCATAATATGAATGTACTGCAATTCATTACCCAAATTTTATTGGTGTTTACATTGTTTCCAAACTTTCATGATTACAAATAATGCTATGATGAGCAACTTTGCCTTAGAAATATATGCCATTCGCATAGTTGAGAGCTATTTATTGGCCAGATTCCTAGAAATGCATTGCTGGGTGACAGTATGCTCATATCTATAATGTTGATAGATGATGCCAAGATACCCTTCCTAGTCACAGTGCCAGTTTGCACTCTGTGCAGTATGCGAAAGAGTGTTTATTTTCCCCTCACTTTCACTTCCACAGTAGGTTAGCAAATTTTTGAGGTCTGCCATACTGACATATAAAATGATATTTGTTGTTATTACTTGTATCTAGATGGTCCCCAAAGTCTCATACTCTCATAGGTGGGGCTTGTTGGAGTTGGCTGGATCTAGGTTGTGTGATATTGAAAGTAAGGGTATGTGGTACTAAATTAGCCCATGATTGGTTTAGCATAGTTCAGGATGGAGATAATGGAAAGGCCCACTTTGGGTGTGGGTGGCATCATCCAAAAGGCTTGTGGCCTGGATGGGATAAAAGAGAAAGGGAGGTTGTTGTTGCTGCTTTGCTGCTTGCTGCCTCCTGCCTGCTCTGCCACAGACTGTTTCTCCTCTGCGATGTCCTTTTGCCATGCCACCCTGCCTCGGAGTCAGCCAACTATGGACTGAAACCTATACAAATTGTGAAACAAAATAAACCCTTCTTCTTTTAACTTGTGTCAGGCATTTTTGTCTCAGCAATGAGAAAAGTAACTAAGACATTTGTTTATAGTTTGTTTTTTCATTTTCTACCTGTGAAGTTGAGCATAGTTTCATATGTTTAAAAGCCTTTTTTGTCTTCCTTCTATACTTGATATCTTTTTTTCCTTTTGGTTGTTGTTGAGTGATACTTTTCTTATTGTTTTGTAGGAGCTCTTTATGTAACACTTTCCCTCAGTTGTCTGAATTTTGATTTCCTTATGGTGATTGTTGTCATAATGAACTTTTACATTTTGATATGGCTCCATTTATTGAACTTTTTTAAAGACTTCTGAGTTTTCTGTCAATCTTAGAAATTCCTTCTCCATTCCAAGATGAAAATATCTCCATGCTTTCTTCTCTTTAATTCTTACACTTGAGTCTTTGATCCATCTGAAATTGATTTTTGATATGTTATGACATATGGATCCAACTTGATTTATTTCCAGAGAGTTATGCAAATTGCTTCAATACCATTAGCTGAATAACCCATTTTCCTACTCTCGTTTGAAAGGCATTTTATGAGGTACTGAAACAACAGTAACTGTCAAGTACTATATCATGTAATCACTTTTTGGAATTTTATACTGTGCTCCATTGACTTGCCTAGAGTAGGCTAGGCCTGCTTTGTGTAAATTTCAATTTCTTTATATTTTAATATCTGGAATGTTTCCCACCTCTTATTTTTCAAAAATTTCCTGGCTCTTCCTGCCCAATTATTTTTCACATTAAGTTGAGTGGCATCTTCATTGGTCTCAAAAATCTGCCTTAAAGGGTTTTTACTGAGTTTGCATTGAAAACAAGGACAGTTGAAATGATTGATGTTGAACCTCTCTGCTCAAGAGGAGAACATGCCTTTCCATTTATCCACATTCGCTCTTTCTCCAGAACTTAATTATCTTTCAAATTTAGTCTACATTGTCAGTTATGGTGTAATTAGTGTCTTCCATCACATCTTCTAGTTGACTACTGCTTTAATTTTTAAAAGACTGTTTACTTTTGTCTATTTTTTACCATGCCAAATTATTTACCATATTATTTGATGTAATTTTTCAGATGATGTTTTGAAGTTTCCCAGATATATCATCTGCAAACAGTAATCATGTTACTACTTTTTAATATATCTTATTGCTTTTATCTAATTGAATTAAATGGTACCTGCACAAAAATGTTAAGTAACTGTAGGGTTACTAGACATCTTTAGCCTTGTTTCAGACATTAATGGAAATTATATAGTGTTTCTCCATTATGCTTATTGCAGGCTTTTAGGTTGAGATAAATATATTTACTCATAAAAATATCCACCTATCACTAGTTGACTGAATCTTCACCAGAAATAGATATTAGATTTTACTTTCTATAGGACCTTCTTAGTATCTGTGGGAGAGGTACTATTTTTTTTTTTTGGTACCGGGGATCAAACTCGGGACCTTGTGCTTGCAAGGCAGGCAGTGGAACCACTGAGCTAAATCCCCAGCCCCATAAATTTCTCCATTTTGAAGAGTTCTTCGTTGCTGGAATAAACCCTAATAGTTAATGTTATTCTTTGATGTGCTACTAAATTCCTGTTATTAATATTTTATGTTGTTGTGTTGATGTTTATAAATAAAATGGATCCAGGATTGCCTGTGAAATTATTGTTGCATATAGTTTTCAGTGTTATGTTCACTTTACATCAAATAGTTTAGATATTTATTTTACTATGCTCTGGAGCAGTTCAAATACCATTGTAATTGTTTCTTGCATAAAATTCATCTTTTTAAATAATTGTTTTACCGACTTTTTCATTTAGCCAATAGTCTGCTGGTCCCAATTGCCTCAGATAAAGATATTATTTATTATTTCAAAAGTTTCTATAATGCATATATATATTACCCTTATACTTATAGAGTATTAAAATACTACAGAAATAAGGAAAGGATTAGAGAAATGTGCAAATGTCTATATGTAAAACTTCCCAAAACAATATTTATAATAAAAGTACAAAAAGAAGCAAGCTGAGGCCTAAGCATTCACAGGGTACTAATTAAATAAAGTGCTTTCTATTAATAATAAAAATAATGCAGCTATTGAAAATGACTGGTATGGGAGAATCATTGAAACTTTTGATTACTTGAAAATTTAAGTATGGGAGAATATGCATGCTGGCATGGTCTGAAGTTTTTAATACTAGCAAATTTTTACTTTTATTGAGGGTGAAAACTGTCTCCGGCTGTAGAAATGGGTAACTATGGGTTAACAGTGTAACTATGCTTGCTTAGAGAGATATATTGTAACTATAGTCACTACTGTAATGCAAACTCAGTAGAGCAAGGCCATCTCAGAAAGCCCTGCCAAACCTCCTGCTTTCTGCCCCCCCCGCCCCCGCCACCAGTCACTGCCCCTTTGCTTATGTAATTGTGTTTAGATTGATGGCTGTTTCCTCAGTGACTACACTTGCTGTTTCCCCCTCCTATAGAAACATAAAGGTATAAAAATGAGAGTAAACTTCTTTTTGAAGCTTTTTTTAAAAAAATAACTATTATCAAACATACACACATACAGAAATTAAAACCATTCAAAGAAAAGCAATGCAAGGGAGAAAAACCTACAATAATATTTTGTGTCTAGATGCCCATCGAAACTCTCATGCAGTCATATGTGGAGACATTTCAAAGGTAGCTGAATCTAGAGTTTCTGCTGCTGGGAGCAAGGATGTGATGCTAGGATTGATTCACTGTGCAATGCTAAGACGAAAAGTGTAAATGTGGGTAGCCTGAGTAAGATATAAGGGACAGAAAGAACTGTGGTCTTATCTCTTGTTGCTTGCTGCTTTTCTGTCTCCTGTCTGCCAAGAACTGTCTCCTCTGTAATGCCCTTCTGCCTCTTGCCATTCTGCCTTAGAGCCAGCCAATTATGGGCTGAAACGTCTACAAACTGTGAGCTAAATAAGTTCTTTCCCCTTTAACTTTGGGTGTCATAATATTTCACCTCAGCAACCAGAGAAAAAGTAACACAACATCTGAAATGCATTATATAAATCAATGCATCTAGGATAAAACTGGGATTACCTCTTAGGACAACACTGAAAATATTGATATAAAACCTGTGCATTATGCAGCCTAGTAATCTCACATTCATGGTGCTCTATCCCAAAAGTGGTTTGGGACAAAGGGCATGGAGAGTGTGGTGTGTATGTGAGGGAAGTAATCCTAAAACATCCCTAAAGGATAACGGGGAAAGAAAGACAAAAGTGAAGTGCCCCACTTACCAGCTCCTTTCCATGAGGGGATCAGGATGACAAACCTAATTTACCCTCCCCTTCAGAGGTAGAATGTCAAGAGGGTAGGGGCTGAGACATCTTCAGGCATATTAAATACCTGATTAACAAATGGATTAGGGCAGAATGTGCTGCTGTGACCCCCTGAGGTGGCGTCTTGGGAGGGAATCTGCGGCAGTTGTCTGGGGTGTGCACGGGAAGGGCTTTGACAGTCGATTCTATGTGCAGTGGAACCTGGGTCCCCCGTCCTCTAAATGGCTGTGTGCTTCACCAAAGCAGGCAATAAGGGAGGCCTAAGGCAGAGGTGCTGAGCTGTCAGGCCGACACAGAGGGGCCCCTTAGGAGGCCCCTCAGGCCTCACAGAGATCTGAGTACAGCGCAGAGACACACATGCCTCTGGAGACTCACAGGCTGCACACAGAGCTGCAGGGTGGGCTCTGCACAGTGGGCTGAGAGGGGCCACACTCCTCATAACTCTGCACCCATAATACTCATGGTCAGGGACACCCAGGCCCAAAGAGCAGCTAGTCACCGAGGGGTCTTCATGGCCTCTTTTTCTGATGAGCCATGTAAGTCCCCAAAGCCACCGGCCAGCTGGGACGGAGGGATTGGGACAAGGCCTCACTTTCCCTCCTCTGTGCTTCCTAAGCACCCGGCCTCCCTGGGATTGCCTGAGAGTGCGACAAGATCCACCTGCATAGTGCTGAGGAGGATCCAGGTCCCCTGAGAGTCTTCAGGACAGCGTCTAGTGCTTGCTGGCCTGACGGGGAAGCCAGGCTGGCTCCTCCTGGGAACTGACCTCATGAACCACACACTCCCCAGGGAGAATTGATCCCCAGAGCCCTGGGCCAGCTCAGGCCCACCCACCAGCTCCCCACACGGGCCTTCCTCAGAGCCCTAAGGTGGCTCCGTCCACCTGGGCTGCCCAGCCCCTGCTCTCCATTCTGAGGCCTGCAACATCCCCACCTCTATTCCTCTTTTTTGCTGGGAGACTGGAGTCATGGCCACCTGAGTGGGACTCGAAGGCAGCCGAGTTCGTTGCATGCTCAGGTAGCTTCTTAATAGATGCAGCAGTCTGTCCCCAGCTCCTGGGCTGAAGTCCCCTGCAGTTCAGATCCAGGTTAAAAGGCTGCATTGTCCCTCACTGCCAGTGCCTTTTGAACTCACGTTTCCTTGGAAATTCTCACTCAAATTGCAGAGTTCAGTAGGGCAGTGAACTCTTTGTGTCCACATGTTCCCAGTGTGTAAATGGGACGACAAAAGAGCTGTGGCCTGACACACTCCCCCACACAACAGCGAAGACACACAGACCTGAATGAACTCTAAGATGAAGACAGGAAGGGGGAGCACCTTAGGGCAAAGTCACTGTTCCTGGTGGGATGACAGTGGCTATGTCCTTTCTCTCATCCTTCATTTATATTAGATTATTTCACTGCAATAAATACTTCTTGGTGGACAAAAACACCTGGATGACTTACTGAATAAGTGAATGAAAATTGGATAGGATCTATCCAGGATTTTCCCTTCTACAGAAAACAAGATTCATCAGTCCCTGCCACGATTCTGTGGCCAAAGAGAACAGGGATTGCAGTACTGTGAGTCATGTAGACTAGGTAAATGACAGGGTCCTAACATGAGTGGTGGCCCGGGAATAGCAGCAGGGGAGAGGGGAGGAATCACTTACGGGTACAGCACTGAGGAAAATGCTCTGGAACTGGACAGCGGTGACAGGGGCACAGCACTGAGAAGGCACTTCATGCCACCAAGCTGATTGTTTAGAACAAAACCAAAATCTTTTATTTAAAAAATAGTTCTATTATTTACATAAACCCAGAAAATAAGAGCAAAACTATATGCCAAAACATGACCAAGAGTAATGGAGGGGAATGGCAGGGGTGGGGCAGGAGCTTGCCCCTTCTGGAGCTCAGGAGCTGATGCCCGCCGTGCAACCACCAGGATCCCCAGCTGTGCAGCTGGTGGAGAAGGGGTTCCTGGCGCTGCCTCTGGCTGTGGTGCCAGAGCTGGGGAGGGAGCT
>NW_004624916.1:449301-470888 GCF_000247695.1 Heterocephalus glaber
CCTACTGCCAACATTATATTAAATGGGGAAAAAAATGAAAGCTTTCCCTCCATAATTAAGAGCACGACAAGGATGTCCACTATCACCACTCCTGTTCAAAATAGTTCTTGAAACATTAGCCAGAGAAATCAGGAAAGAGAAAATAACAAGGATACATATAGGAAAGGAAAAAGTCAAATTATGATTATTTGAAGATTATATGATCCTCAGTAGAAGATCAAAAAAATTCCACCAAAAGACTCCTAGAATAGCCAAATTCAGTAATATAGTAGGATACAAAATCAATGCCCAAAAATCATTAGAATGCCTGGGAACCAATAGTAAACGTCCCAAGAAAAAAACTAGGAAAATAATGTCATTCAAAACAGCATTGAGAAGGCCAGAGATTTAGCTCAGTGGTGCCACTGCCTCCCTTGCAAGGGCAAGGTCCTGCATTCGATCCCAGGTACAAAAAAAAAAGGTAGAAAATATTAAAAAATTAAAAGCTTACTCCATGTTCCCTGGATAAGCAAAAACAATATAATCAGAATGACTATATTTGCAAAACTGATATAGATTCAATGCAATCCCAATCAAAATAAAAGTAGTATTCCTCACAGATCTAGAGAAAGCAATCCTACAATTCATATGGAGTAAGAAGAGACCCAGGATAGCAAAAGCAACCCTGAGTAACAAGAGCAAAGCAGGAGACATCACAATCCCAGATATAAAGTTATATTACAAACATATAGTGATAAAAACAGCATGGTATTGACACAAAAAATAAGACATGTGGACCAGTGAAACAGAATAGAGGGAGCAGAATTCTGCTTTTTGACAATCCTGGCAATTCTGCCATTTGATCTTTAATAAAAGGCCGATAACACACTAGAGGAAAGATGGCCTCTTTGCTAAATGGTGCTGGAAAAATTGGATGTCCATTTGTAGAAGATTGAGGCTAGACATATATTTCACCATGTACTAAACTAAAATCAAAATGGATCAAAGATCTAAATGTTAATACAATCTTCTGGCAGATAAAATAGGTAAAACTCTTGATGACAAATGGGTTCATATCAAATTGAAAAGCTTCTGGATAGGAAAGGAAACAACTAACAGAATGAAGAGACAACCTATGGAATGAGAAAAAAAATTTTTCCAGGTATTCCTAGGACAGAGGACTAACATCTAGAATATATAAAGAACTAAAAAAACTAGCCCCCCCTAAACAAAAGATCCAATCAAAAAATGGGCAACCAAAATAAGCAGACACTTCTCAGAAGTACAAATGGCCTGTAAATACATAAAAACACTCAATATCTTTGCATTTAGAGGAATTAAACAACACTGAGATAAAATTAAAACAACACTGAGATACCGAGATACCATCTTACTCCAGAAAGAATGGCTATCATCATGAAATCAGTAACAAGTCCTGGCGAGGCATTCTGTATTGTTGGTGGGAATGCAAACTAGTATAACCACTATGGAAATCAGTATGGAGATTGTTCAGAAAGGTAAAACTAGAAATTCCATTTGGCCAAGCTATTCCCTTTCTAGGTATCTTCCCAAAAAAGTTAAAGACATCATATTACGGCGATACATACATACTCATGTTTATAGCTTCATAACCTTGGAAACGGCCTATATGAATATCAACAGATAAATGAATGAAGAAAATGTGATATTTATACACAATAAAATACCACTCTGTTATAAAGACAAATTTGAGACATTCATCCATAAATAGATGGATGTTGAGACCATAATATTAAGTGAAATCAGACACACAAGCTTAAATATTGCATTGTTTCTCTTATATGAGAACTCCCTAAAATATAAATAAAAAGCAAAATGAAATATAGATAATGTAAGGTAGGGAGATCTTTTTCAAATGGATTAAGGGGGGAAAAGATGGAAGAAGAGGAGGTAAATGGATGAAAAAATGGAAATAGAGCTTTTACAAATAAAAAGGTGAACAAGATTTGGAAGGAGCTGGGAAAGATAGGAAGGGTAGGGGACAAAATATTGATATATTATGTTCATGTACCCACTCACCATGATAAATTTATTTAGTATGTATTGCAAATATGTACTAATAAAAAATTTTAAAAGAATGACCTTTTCAGAAAAAAAAGAAAAATTCTGAAAACTAGAAGTAGATGCAGGTTATTTAATTCACCAGATATATTCTTATCTGTCTCATGTACCCCACTCCAAAGGTCATATTCTACAGCCACACTGAAAAGCAACATTAGGGCCAGGGATTTAGCTCAGTGGTTCGGCTGCCTGCCTCGCAAGTGCAAGGACCCAAGTTCGATCCCCGGTACCAAAAAAAAAAAGAAATGAAAAGCAACATTGTGTTTGTCTGAACAGTTCCTAGGGAATGATGGAGTAGGTTTGGAAGGCACCTGGGTTCTTGTACTAACTTTCTGACACTGTGACGAAACACCTAACATCCATAATTTAAAGGATTTCAGAGGTTTCAATGCATGGTTGGCTGGCCCAAAGGTAAAAACATCATAGTAGAAGATTGTGGCATGATCAACTCATTGCATCAGGTAAGCTGAGAGCAGGGGAAGAGCCAAAGAGGAAGGGACCAGGGACTATTCCCTACCCAGACACACTCAGAAGCATGCTTTATGAATCTCTTAGGTGTCTCAAGCCAATGAAGCTGACAATCAAGATTAACCATCATAAAATCAAGATTATCCATCACAGCTCTCAAATATCCAAGTAATGGAGCTGCTTTACTTCCTAAGACCATTTATGTTAGCACCGTTACATTAGAACTACTACATTAGAGACAACATTTTGTTCTTTTAGCCACTGATTGTTGTCTTTTTATTAAAATAGCTTAACTGTATCCCTCCTAATGTAATGTAAAAGAGAAAAATTCATTTAAAAATATGGTAGAACATTTGATAACCATGATGACCATACATAAAAAATGTTATAGATCAGAGAGCTTACAGAGTATTTTATATTTATTGGTGCAAATATTTATGAAGAGGGTTGAATTGTTCCAGAGATGTGAGGCCAGCATGCTTATCAATTTTAATTCTGGAATTTGCTAGAATAAAAACCACTGTTTTATTTTGGTACATATGACATCACCAATTTTTCTTTTTGAGTCTCACTATATGGTTTAGGCTGGGCTTGAACTCATTATGTAGTCCAGGTTGGCCTTAAACTCACAGTGATCCTCCTGCCTCAGCCTTTCAAGTGCTAGGATGACAGGTGTGTGCAACCAGACTCTGCTAATCACCAAATTTTAGGGGCCTTAAAAAAACACTTGAAGCTATCTCTTTTGATAGATAGGTATAATCCATTTATATTTATTATAATTACTGATATATTGGAACTTATTTTTGTTGTATTTCTTTTTCTTTCCTGTTTCTCTCTCTTTTGCTGCCTTTTATTGGACTTAAAAGTCCTATCCCACACCTCACTCCCATTTGTTTAGGAAACTCTAAATTGCATTCCTGTTCTTTTAGTGATATAGTTAGCTTGAAGTTTTTAATATACCTTATACCTTTCCTAGCAAAATGTAAAATTACTCTGCTGTTCTAAAAATGCCTGCTTTTATCCCCTGTCTAATCCCACATAAGTCACCCATTACATACACTCCCAAGTTCTGTTCAAGCTAATCTTAGTGTCTCTGTCAGAGTCGAAACCATGGGTATTTAACCTTCTGGTGGCTGGGTTGCACTGAGTGAAGAGAAATTATCTTTCTGGGTTACATATAAAATACATAATATAGTTAATGTACATGAGTAACAAAACACTTGTTAATATATATTTTTATTATAACATTTAAAAATGAGGGCAACATAAACTGTGTGTGGCAGGTGCAGAAGATGGAGTTAGCACTGTACTGTCCCCTCCCCTACACAGCATTCCTTTGTTGCTTACCAGTCAATCTGTGCTCTGGCACCTCACAATCCAGCCATCAAAAACATTGCTAGAAATCACTGTTAACAGGATCTCGTGGGGCCATATTACTAGTGGTTCAGGGCTGCATGTAGCCCACAGGCCATGGGTTGGACACAACTGGTATTATCACTTTTTCAACACTTAAAAAGCATTTTTATAATCAATAGTTACTACGGACAAAATTCCTGAGAATCTCTTTCCTGAGCCTAAATTAGGTCTCGGTAATTGCCTGAAACAGAGTAGGTGCTCAGTAACTGAAAACCACCCCCTCCCTAGCCCTGTAAGTGAAAAGTTGTTTGACTCCTTAGAGCTAGATCTGAGTTTGCAGCACCCATGGACTCTTCTGAGTTGGGGCCATCCCACGGGCAGTTGTCAAAGGCTAACCTTTCTTTTTTTTTTTTTTTTTTTTTTTTGCACTAACCTTTCTTCATGTTAATTTTCTGAATACTGTACTTGACAGTGTGGCAAACTCAACAGTGTAGGATTAAATGTTCTTATTTCTGAGCTGTGAAGTGTTGAAACTGACCAGGAAGTGAGAGCAGAATGTCTATCCTTTGGGAGAAGAATCAGCCAGTCCGTGTTGCTATGGCTTTTGACTGCTGGTTGGAATGCAGCTGTTAAGGCAGCTGTTCAACTGTTTGCCTAACTTGAAAGCACACTGCCAAAAGGCAAATATTTTTCATAACAACATTTGACTTTTGCTAAGAACATTAACAGTGCATTTTATTTAGCTCCAGCAGTGTGCCAAACATGGCAGATTTATTACTCAGCAGGCACTCAATCTAGACAGGACTGAATGCTCATTTCCATTTTTAATATTTATAAAAAGAGTAAATGGGCTCCCAGAGGAAGTCTCTGCACAAAATATCCCTACAGGCTAAATTATTTGTTGAAATAGTGGCAGACTAACTTGAGAAAATTAAATATTTCTGAAAGGAAAGGTGAAAATCTAGAAATATCAAAGGGAAAAAGGTTTAAATATTGTAAATCTCTCCAAGAGTGATGTTACTCCTACTTGTCCAGGACAGGCGCAGGCAGCAGAAATACATCATCTACTGAATCCCTTGCAGTTCAAGGGTTCCAGGACTTTTGGGTTATGCTGTTAATCTATAATTGTTAATTAAAATATTGACGCTTAGTACTTAACAATATGTTGAATTTGACAGGCTGTGAGCCACACAGAATTGAGTTAGAAATTAACAACTATTTTTATTTAATAGTGAAATCAGTGTATCAGTTGTAGACAGTCCAAATGAAGAAAACATATTGTAATGAATAAGTATAATTTTCTTCCAAACCGGTGTGCATAGGTCATATTTATGTTAAATAGCTCTCCATCCTTGATATATTTTCTCATGCACCATAAGTTCACGGCTTAAACAAAGCTCATTGAGAAATATTTGCTATACAGAAGTTTGTTCCAGTTGAAGTGACAGAAGTCAGCAATAACAACCATTCATAGCATTTAGTGTGGAATCTCCACAGTCTTTGTGAAGACATGGAGGTGGGTCAGGGGCATGCATTCTCACTTAATAAACTCATACAGTGAAAGCTGGAGCAGACATTTTTGAAGGTGAACTGGGCTGAACAAAGACATGGCCAATGGAGATCCTAACCTACTTTTTCTGTAACGTTTATTAAACGGAAATTAAATCATAAATGACGAAGTCTAACCTGTTCCTTCAAATTATAAAGGTATACATTCCTATAAAGTTGATATGATTTCTTGGAGTAAAATAAAGCCCCATGTATTGTGTAAGGGTCACGGAGGGAGTCAGCCACAAGCTTTGTGCTCTTCTTTTTCAGAGATTCAGAAAGACAGCCATGGATGAAATTTATAAGATCACATCTACGGAAAGGACCCAGCTGTTGGAGAAAGAACTGGCTGTGCAACTGAGTGAGCTGAAGTCTGAGATAGAAGAATGCGGGATCCTAAAGGGAGCAGCTCATAGAGTGTACAGGTTAATAGTGACAAGGAAAAAGTGTGGCCTTCAGGGGCTTTACCTCCCTTTCTCACTCCATAATCTCCATTAGCACCCCTCTTCTTACCTGGACAATTATCTCAAGTCAATTAAATGGTATACCACAGCAGTTTCCACCAGGCCTGACTCGGCTTAGTTTCCAAGATCTGGTGCTTTCAGGGTAGTATCCCATAGGCCAGTTGCCTTTTCCAACCTGGCTGTTGCCCCATGGGTTTATATTCTAGAACCATCAAGGCAGATTGAGGCAATGTCTTGCCAGAAAGAAGAGTGAATCTTGTGGGAATATGCTACTAAGCGTTCACAAATGCTATCATCTTAAAGTTCCCAAAGCTTTTATACAGATCATGATTGACAAAAAGAGATTTCATTTCATGAATTTGACCTTGATTTTGATGAGACATTTAAAAGTTGAAATAATGCTGTTTTTCTTTGTACTGGGGATTGAATTCAGGTCCTTGCGCTTTGGCAGCGGGGAGCAAAACCACTGAGCTAAATCCCCAGCCCTAATGCTGGTTTTTGATCATGATTTCTGCAAGATAATGTTCTATTAGGAGCTTTTGTTATTTTTTATTTTTTTTAGGTAAAGGCTGCCGAGGGTAGACATCAAGCTCCTTTAGAGAAGCAGGGTAGCCAGATCAGCCCTTAAATGAGGAGTCTCACGGGCCTAGGACCTTCCTATCCCTTTATTTCTATTACTGCTCAATATACCAAAAAGAACATGGGAACATTTTAGGTTGAGTGAGCACAGTGTGAGTGGTGAGGCATGTGGAGAGATCAGAAGAGGCAGTAAGCAGATAGATTAGTACTTGAGTCCAGAGATCATTGTGAAGAACCAGCGCTTAGTGGTTTATTAAATCTTTAAAGACTCAGAATCTGAAGCAGATTAAGGATTTTGTGATGAGATGGAAAGATTATGGAACCATGTAAATTCTTTCAACTTTGATTTCTTTTTTTTGAAAAACTAGGTAAAAAAAATATGTACCTATCCTATCTCATAAGATAAAGCATGTTTAAACATTTTGAAAACTGGAAAATACCATGCAAAGTTCACATGTTGCTATTACTATTTTTTTTAGACTTTCAAAGATTTTTATTTCATGGATTTCAGTAGGACAAGTCAGGGGGTGTGTGGTAATTGCTCTTAATATATATCTGAGGAAATAAATGCAGACTATTTAATGGCATTTCTAGATCATGCACTTGGCCACTGATGGAACAGGGAACTGATGCTGGGCATTCTGGTTTTTTTACTTCTATAACAAATCTGCAAATTTGGGAGCAGCAGCTTCTGGCACAGCTGCTTCCAGAAGCAATTTTGTTTGCACATAATTCCATTAGGAATTTCTTCCTATTCCAGTCCCCAAATACACTGGTTTCAATCCTTTCTTCCTTCTGTTATTTTCTTCTTTCTTCTTTGTCACTGGCATTGGCCAATCTCTTATTAAGATCTTATAATTTTATTCTGCTCTATGACTTATTTTTTTATGTGTTGCTTAAATTGCAGCCTAAATGTCAGTGTCAGGCAAGCTACTTCTCACTGTTCACTCTGATAAGAGGCTTTCTAAAGGGCCTTTTAGACACAGTGAGGGCAAATCCTGGATGCCCATATTTCTCTACTACTCCAACCACACAACACCATGCCCATCTGGAAGAATCTACCTTAATTCCAACAAATACTTATTGAGCATCCTCTGTTTTCCAGGTACCTTGCTAGGTTCTGTAGTGCAAGAAAAATGGAAATATCCACTCCTGAAAAATCACTTTGGAATTCTCATTTCCCATTTGATTGAAAAATAATATTTCTCCTTTTTTGCATTCTTATCTTTATTTTACCTCCCATAAGTCCTAGACTTTGCAATGTGTTTCATAAATTCTTGCTGGATAAGTGAATGAATGCATATCAAGTGAACAATTTGATGAACAAATGATGAATCTCTTTTTGTGGGTTGATATCTGTACCATGTTCACCAGCCTCTTCTCGATCATTCACAGTCACTTTTTGCTTAACTGAGGGGAAAAATATGATCTGAGTAAGAAGGGGTTGGGCAGCCAAGCTGGTGGCCCTGCCCAATCTCCCACTATGCCAAATATTAGGAGACAAGAGGCAAGGAAAGCTTTCCTCTGTGTCCTTAACTATCTGTCTCATAGTGGATTCCCTTTCTGGTTGGTTACTATTTCTCCACCTCCACGAGGCTGCAGCCAGTAAGCACAGAGCTTATACTTCTGATTTAGTAATGTTTCTACTCTCAAGACTTTTTGAGAGCTTGCATCTCTATTTTTTTGTCAAAGCCAAAATGTGAGCAGGGAGCTAAGGAAGGTATTATTCCTGACTTCAGATGGGAGAAATGACACAAACTGTTGCTTCGGCTCATGTGTCAGCCTAGTGTTCTTTTTACAGAACCACTGGCTGCCAGGTATACAGACTAAGAGTGTAGTTAAAAACTTATCTGTGGGAAGGGCTGGGGATTTAGCTGAGTGGTTCTGCTGCCTGCCTCGCAAGCGCAAGGACCCAAGTTCGATCCCTGGTACCAAAAAAAACACACAAAAAAACCTATCTGTGGGAATTGACAGGGTGGTAGGAATAATATTAACCTAAGTGTTACTGTGATACACTCCAGAACTACCTGCTCCTTTGCCAGTGTCTGTAAAATCCTAGCCTAAGAAAGTGACATTTTCATCAGAGTTGCTGTCCCCTGGTATTCCCAAGGCTGCCAAGCTATGGTGTATCTTTTTTTGTTTTTTTTTGTTTTTTGAAACAAAGTCTTTCTATGTAATCCAGGCTGACCTTGAACTTGTGGTCCTCCTGCCTCAACCCCTAAATGTTGGGGTTAGAGACGTGCCCCACCACACCTGCCTTCTGGTGTGTTTTAAGCTAAGTGGGCAGAGCTCTGTACTTCCTGGCCCAGGGACCCATCTCCTTATGGGAACCCACAGCCTGTGCTGCTTGTGTCAGCATCTGGTGAGAGCAACTCCCTCATGAAGGATGGAAAAGGGGTCCACAAGGTGCTTCAGCAGCTACTTCTGCTATACGTGTTCTTCTTTGAGATCAATAATCTTCCTGAAACAGCAAATTTGATTACAATAATTCCTAAAGTATTTCTGGTTTGATATTTAAAGTTCATCTTCACTCCCAGATAATTCAACAAGAATATAAAAATAACAAATTTTGTTTAAATTGCAAGATGCCAGTCATATGTGTCAACTAGGGTGAGAATGAGGTCTGATAAGCACAGTGCCTGTCAGAGATAATGTTACTAGAAGGAATACACATGGTGGGGGAATAAATACAAATATTATGTGTCTCCTCCTATATTCTGAAGTAGGAAGTAGTGAGGTAAATCAAATCCAGAAGGGAAGACTGTGTGGGAGAAAGAGGGGAGAGAAATTGGCCCAGGGAAAGGTTTAGCAACCATCATATATACAAAAGAAAGATCTTGACCAAGACAGAAGAATGTGGCCGTTATATGCCCCCAGTAACCCAGTATAATATGATATACTTATTCAGAAATGAGAAGTTTTGAAGAATTATAGATTAATCAGGGCCAAGCTGTAATCTGGTTTACTGCAGTTTCTATAATTACAGCTTCTATTGCACAAATATTTCTGCAGCTCTATTCAAATACCAAGGGACATCTCTTACTTTAGAAGAGAAAGGGAACTGGCATTGAAGAAAGCCTTACAGGTGAGTAGGAGGATGGGCCATTTCAATACAATAAATTCAATCTTCCTAACTTGGAAACTTAGCAAGAAAAGTTCATTCTTGCAAACAGCTGATGTTATTGGCAATGTGTGTGAAAACAAAACAGCCCAAGGCTCAACTCATTGCTGGATAGAAGTAGACCACTGTTTCCTTGGAGATATCTGATTTTGTGATATTTCAAATTTTACAGTTTCTTGATTTAGAATGTTAAAAAGTAGTTTTTTGGGTTTAGGTGGCAGAGTCCAAGCCCCTTGTTATTCAGGCTGATGTCATGAAGAGGGAGCTAGAGAGCTGCCTAAGAAGAGAATTCACCCCTGAAAATTTACCTTTGCTTCTGTTGCAGGTAAGGGTCCTTTAGTAAATTGAAAAACACATCTGAAATTTAGCAGAAATTAATGAACAAAGCTAGAACTCTAGTATATTCTCTGGCCAGGATAGATTTTTAAAAATACATAAATAATTTATAGAATTTGGTCAGTGTAAATGCTCTTCTTTGTTAGGGACCTATACCATAGTTTAGTCACTGAACAATTAAGCTTTTATTGGATGCTCCCTGTGCTGATATTATGGAACAATATAGTATTAAGACAGTCTTAGATCTCAAAAAACTGTTGGCAAATCTAGGGAAAACATTTCTGGATATCTCTTTTAAGAAAGTAACTCAAAACACCAGGGGAAAAAAGTTTTCCATAAAGATTATTATCACAACATTACAAAGAAAAGCAAAAAAAAATTGAGTTGTCTAAAAATCTACTAATAAAAGAAAGAGTTAAGAAAAACAGTGTGGTACTTGGTAGAATATTTTTCTGCCACTAAACATTTTTCAGCATGAGGAATTATTATATTATGTAATTTTAGTTAATAAAAACAAAGAAGAGGGAATATAAAGATTAAATAACATATAGAAAAGTCACTTGATGGACAAAATCCCAAATGTTAACAATTGCTATGTTGGGATGACAGTATAATTTTATTTATCTACCTATTTATTTATTCATTTATTGTACTGGGGATTGAACCCAGGGCTTCAAAAATGCTAAGCAAACACTTTAGCACTGAGTAATTGGCCCTCAAAATTTTATTTTGAGATAGGGTCTCCCTAAATTCCTCATGCTGACCTTGAAATTTTTTTTTTTTTTTTTTTTCTGTCCTGGGGATCAAACTCAGGACTTTGCACTTGCGAGCCAGTTGTGGCACCACTGAGCTAAATTCCCAGCCCTGGCCTTGAACTTTTGATCCTGCTTCAACCTCTGGAGCAGCTTGGAGTACAGGGCCACACCACCTCTTTGCCACACACCCATATATTGTCTATAATAAGCATGGATAATTTCAGTCTTTAAAATTCTGTGCATGCAAATAAATGCTTTAGCAAATAGTTAACAATTAAATATTAAAGTAATCAAAAAGAAACAAATGACACTGAGATTCAATTTGCAAGTCAAACTGTTGTCATCTTCATTCAGAGTTCTCTTTCCCTATGGTTTTTTTGTTGTTGTTTTTTTGCATTCTTCATTTCCTTGTGAATATCAGTGATTTTCAGTTGAGAGAATGGAAGGGTAGAGATAATAGATGTTATGTTCCCTACCAGACATTTGGAAATCTTTGGAGAAATTTTTTGATTATCAAAGTTTGGACAGGGAGATATGATTTGTTGCTACTGAAATTTAGTACGTAGAGGCCAGGGGTACTGGTAAACATTCTACAGTGCGCAGGGCAGCTTCTCACAAAAGAATTATCCAGTCCCAAATGTTAGTAGTACTGAGGTTTAGAAACTCTCGGCTACATTTTCATATGATATTACTTGCCTTCTGTCCAAAGAACTTCCTTTAGCAATTCTTTACTGTAGGTCTACCATGGACATTCTCACAGTCTGCTGTTTTTCAAAAAGCATTATTCTTCCATTTTTAGAAAGATATTTCTGTTCAATGTAGAATCCTGGGCTGATTTTTCACTTTGTCACTTTAAAGATGTTGCTTTAGGGCAGTAACAGTGAACCTTTTAGAGATCAACTGAACAAACTCCAACACAAAACCCACTTATTATCACAAAGTGCCAACACTGCAATTAAATCTAATACTGAGGTTTTAGTTTAGAAAAAACAACTCATACTTTAACATATTTTGCCTTAAAAGAAAAACACAATACCGCACAAGCCATGAGTTCTCACCACCACTACACCAGGAAGCTGGGGTGTAGCTCAACAGTAGAGCACTTCTCTAGCAGGCATGAGAACCTGGATTTGGTCCCCAGTACCACTACCAACAACAAAAAGGTTCTCAATCTGGCTTGCATAGTTTTCATTTCAGAACATGATACATCTTTTTGTTCTTTGGCTGCATTTAAGATTTTCTCTTAATGTTTTTTATTTATTTTATTATTTTTTTATTATGATATGTCTTCTGTGTTTCTCTTGCTTGGAATTGAATGAACTCCTTTATTGTGGATTTGTTTTCATGTTTTTTTGAAAAATTTTAACTATTATTTCTTCAAATATATTTCCTGTCTGCACCCTTTTTGTGATACTCCCATTATACCTATGTTAAACCACATTATGTTATTCCACAGATCACTAAGATTCTGTTACTTTTTTTACTCTTTTTTTTCTCCTTGGTGCCTCATTTTATATAACACCATCTGCTATGTCTTCAAATTCACCAATTTTTCTTATGCAGTATCTGATATGTTTTTGATATCATTCAGTCAATTTTTATTTCAGATACTATATTTTCATTTCTGGAATTCCACTTGATTCCTTTTTGCATTTTCCATCTCATTTTTTCATATTTTCCTTTCAATCCTCAAGCAAGCTGAAGATATTTATAATAGTTCTCAAAATGTTCTTATTTGCTACTTTTTTTTTGGTACCAGGGATCGAACTGGGACCTTGTGCTTGCAAGTCAAGCACGGGAACCACTGGAACCACTGAGCTAAATCCCCAGCTTATTTGCTAATTTCTTTACCTCTGTCATTTCTAGGTCTTTTTCTCATTACTACTTATTCTTCTGCTCATGGATAATACTTTCCTGGTATTTTACATGTCTAGTAAATTTTAAGTGAATAATGAAAATTGTTGATTTTTCATTTAGAGTGCCAGATATTTTATATTCTTTAGAGTGTTGCACTTTATTCTGGCAGGCTTTTAACTTACTTACACCTCAACTTAATCCTTTCAAGACTTGCTTTTAAGCTTCATTAGACTGGGTTTAGAATAGTCTTTACTCTAGGCATAGTTTGTCCTTATTACTGAAGCCCTGATTTCTCTGCTGACCCAAGAATTCCATGAAGATCCTTCACTCTAGCCAACTGGAATGTGAACATTTCCCAGACTGTGAAAACTCTGGAAACTCTTTATTTTACAATGCCCCACTTAGGTTCTTTGCACAACATCCCGGAGCTTCACCATCTTGCATGCCTAGCTTAGTAGTATTCAGCAACAGACTCAAATGGAATCTATATGCATATCCCTCAGGAGTACCTCTCCAGTACTCCACCCCACAAACCTTAGCTGACTCCACTTCCCAAACTTCAGTTTCTTTTTTTAACTTAGAGAGATAATGTACTCTGCTTAGGATTCCCTTTCCTTCACCATAGCTCATAAATTGCAAAGTGATGGTAGGGCTTACATAATTAGTTTTCCTTCTCCTAAGGACCACGGTCCTGCATTATCAATGTCAAAAAACAGTTGCCTTGTATAGTTTGTCGATTTTTCTACTTGTTCATAATAAAACACTATAATGGAACTAGCCAGTATTATTTTTATTATCAGAAGGAAAATCCTTAAAAAGGTTTTGCTGTTGTTTTTTTTTTTGTTTCTGGAGTTTGTTTATTTGTTTGGCAGTACTGGTGTCTCCCCAGCCTTTTAACATTTTATTTTGAGACAGGTTCTCACTAAGCCACCTAGGCTTTCCTCAAACTTGTGATCTTCCTGCCTCGGTCTCCCAAATAGCTGAGATTACAGGTGTGAAGCACCATGCCTAGCAACAGAGCTCATTTTTAAGTGTAAATAAAATTTCTGAGTTGAGATTAAAAGCTAAAATTTTTCCTGTAATGTACTTTGTATTTTTGACTCATAATTTCAGTTTTTGATATGAAATGTAAGCTCAACTTTAATTTGTCAGACCTTAATATCACTGCTAAAATTGCTCAGCAACTAATAAATTAGCTTACATCTATCAACTTGGTAACAGATCTTAAAGATTTAGAAATATCTATTTGCTTTATTTAAATTGGAATGGTATTTTGAGTCAAATTTCTTAATTTTATGGTCTTCATGTAGAAAAATGCATTTTTTCCAAAATAGCCAGATATTGATTTACGTATTGTTAGTAATTCAATTTTCTTACTATAATTGTATTCTTCTAAGTGCTTATTTTTGTTGTTGTTAAAAGTATTACACAGAGAGAATTACCCAGCTTGTCCAGAGTAAATATTTACACATGCTTAGGTGGAAGAGGTTTTGCCAGCACAGTACAGCCATGGAGCAACTTTATCCTCTTTATAAGGTAGGAAGACCATGAACAGGACCAGTGGGCTTTTTTTTTTTTTTGTACCAGGGATCAAACTCAGGACCTTGTGCTTCCAAGGCAAGTATGATTCCACTGAGCTAAATTCCTGGCCCTGTGGGCTATTTTTTACAATGAAACAAAATGGTCAATAAGCTTCTGGATTTTTTAAAAAGTCATAGCTAAAGATAGGGAAGGAACTAATGAGTGTACCTTCTTTCCTGTTCTGCCAGTGGCAGAAGATAACGAATGGTTCCTATATTTAAGAGTGAGATTTGAAGGAAGTTTTATATGATAGCACATACATTTTTTTATAGACTTGGTCATCTTTGGTATATGTAGAAAGCTCAGAAGCTAACTCCAGTTACTCCACATCCTCATGCACTATTTGGAATCTTTCCCTCTCAAAGTCCTAAGAGTATGACATTGCCTTTGTCAATCAAATTCAGAATGTGGAAGAACTTTGGGGTTGCATTACCCTATGCTTGGAAGCAAAAGATACAGAGAATAAGCTCACAAAGAGCCAGGTTTGTCTTTGTATCTCCTATAAACAGAAACAAGTTGCCTACATCATGCAAGAATTCAGTGATGCTGTTCAGAGAGCTGAAAGATTGTCTGTTGCTCGAGAAAACTTCCTTATGGGGAAAAAAAATCCTCCTAACCTAGTGACCCAAGAAGATCTGACTATTTACACAAAGTGGTTAGTGTGTCACTTGCACTCCCTCAGGACTATTCACCACTACCTTCAGGTATGTGACAGTCATGTGATGACGTGGTGCCCTCCCAGGAATGGTCAGTGGGTTGTTATCTCACAATTGTCACCTAGTTTTGGATCGTCACTGTTTGTGTCCTCTACCTGCCTTACAAATGACAGGAGTCACTGGATTTTTTTTTTTTTTTGAAACCTTGCCCAACTGAAGTTACTCCCTTAATTTAGCTTTCTCATAGATGTTTGTGATGCACTATTTCATATGTAAGTTCTTGTCTTCACCATCTTTTTCAAGATTTATGCTCTCCAATTTAGATACACTTTTTTATTCAGTAATATTTAAGGAGGGTCTAGTGTGCTCCAGTGCTTTTCCATGTACTAAAGAGGGGGTCTTTGTGGAAAAGTGACTGGATTGCAGCCCAGGTAGAAGATGGGCAAGTAATTTGTCAACTGAAAGATAGTGGGATAAGAAAGAGTAGACTAAGCATAATTATAGGGAAAAGATTGTCACAGAGGAGAGGGCCAAACTCAGGCTAGTGGCATCACAAAGAAATCACATAGTCACATTTCCATTTTAGAAAGATGGGGCAGGTTACTGAGGAGGTTCTATCTCTACCTCTCTTCCTTATCAAAGCAAAAGGCTGCTCCTGAGCTTCAGTTTGGAAGCTTCTATGAGAATTGAGTTGACATGTGGCCTCTTGGTTACATCTTTCCGTAGGCCCTCCAGTATTTGCCAGTCTCCAAAGTGCTGAATCTAACCAACAACCAACTCCCCGAGGCTGGTCAGGAAAAGGAAAAGGAGTGTGTCAGTGACATCAACCCTGACACCCAGAATCCTGCATCCCCTGGCTTTATGGATACCAGCATTTCAGGTAAGAAATTAGTCTTCTTTCCCTTAGGGTAATGTGGAGAAGAGAAGCTTATTTTATTTTAATCCATGATCTTGCTAAAATTTTTTATGTACCAAAAAGTTACAAGTTTTTAAATTAATATTTGCTGATAAGAAAACATGTCACCCACTTCTCTTAGACATTTTTATCTCTATCATTCTAACAAATTAAGAAAGATAAAAAATGGACTTGTATCTAGGAGCACTGAGTTCTAGGTCTACTCCTTGTCATGGCATTTGAGTCTGCATTGCATCTCCTTGTGCTTCAGTTTACTCATCTCCCTAATGAAACTTTCAGATTCAGTGATTTCTAAGATTCCTTCACGTTTTAATATTATGCAATTCTAAAAAAAATTCCTCCCCAGAATCAATTTAGTACAGTCTTCTTGCCCTTGTGTTACAGATGATGAAGAAACTCGATCAGGTTTCTACTTTGAGTAGCATTCTTGGTTAGGGTATATACAGAGGGTCACAAGAGTGCCTGAGAGAGGTGGCCAACCCCTTGCTGTGGGGATTGGGGGATGCTTCCCAAAGGAAAGGAGTCCAGACTGAGTCCTTAGAGTTGAATGGGAATCAGTCAGGTGAAAGCTGTCACATTTAAATTTGTTGGTTAATTTATAAATGATATAATTCATTTATTACAAAGGACTATGGACAGGTCTGCTCCCACCAACTCATTCCCACAAAGGTCTGTTGGGTCTCTCCTGTAGGCTACAAGATTGTGAGAAGCCCTTACTACCTCCTGTAGAAACCTAGCTCAAGGACTTACGAGGTATACCTGGCCAAATGTGGTGTGAATGATAAATTGTGGCAGGGAAGGTTGAGCAAAGAGAACCATGGCTCGTCCATCAGCAGAGGAGGCCCGCTCCAGCTATCTCAAAGGTCCCCCTGCCTCCTCTGCCTGACTGATGTCCATTGGTCTTCATGCTATTGATTCTGGATTTTTTCAGGGCCAATGTGTGCAGATGCTGCTTTCATCCTGCCCCAACATACAACAGAAGCAGGAGAACTGAAACCTCAGCTGAAATGCTTACTTTCCCACTTCCAAATCCCATATGAAGTGCAGGAGCTAAGGGACTCTGCGAAGGAAATGGAACTTTTTTCACTGGTACTTGATGCATTATTTCTTACCACAAATATAGATATTTGTGACAGAAAATACTACTATTTCCCACAAAATTGCATATTTTTACTGCCAACAACTGTTTCTAGAGTTATAAGATAAAATAGTAGTAGATGATATTTGGATTAGCAGTTAGGAAGAATTTCCTTTCTGTAAGAGTAATGAGACCTTCTAATGTGACAAACCCAGAAGAAGTGTATGATTTATTTTCCTGCAAAATTTAAAGAAAAAGCTACAGTATAGTTTGTAGTAGATGATAAAAATGTATCAAAAATTTGGCAAATTTGCATGGCACAGTTGTCCAATATCTAAAGTCCACCAATTTTCAGAATGTATTGAAATATTCTCCTTATTGGCAAAATACTTTATATTCAATAAAGTGTGCATTGTGTAGTAATGTTTAAAGTCATGCAGTCTTCTCTATTATAACACAATTGTACTTCCTTACAAAGAAACTCATATTACCAAAAGCTGTTGAATAGCTTGTTTCAAAGGGAAAAATAGATCTATGGGGAGAGAGAATCAGATTTATGTTAACATTTTTTTCAGCATGTTTCAACTATAGATATTATTCTAGCTCTAGCTGCATGTTATTTGCAAGTATATATATTTGGTAGATAAAAATAGTAAGTTGATCCAAACAGGCAAAAATCAAATCAGAATGTTTTTTAAAATGTTCTACATGTAAGGTAGCCACTTGCCTAGCCAAGGTGCTGGGTTTAATCCCCAGTAATTGGGAGTGGGGTGGGGGGAAGTACGTAATAGCTTTCTAATAGCATTTGCTTGACCTTGAAGTTTCATTTGCATTTGTTTATTTTACTAGGATATTTTTATTAGTATTTAACAGACTCTAAGCTCACTGGAACCAATGATATCACAGTCCTCTGATTTCTTAGATGATGATCCTTAGGTTTTGCCTTTCTACAACAGCAGTATCCTTACAGAAGTTTCTATGGGAGTCTTTTCCTTATTATCATTAAGTATTATGTTGCCAAAATAGAGTTGGAATAATATAGTGTTTAAAAGAACCAGGGCCGGGGATTCAGCTCAGTGGTTTCACTGCCTGCTGCGCAAGCACAATGACCCGAGTTCGATCCCCGGTACCAAAAAATAAATTAAAAAATAAAAAATAAAAGAACCCAAATAAGCTAGGTGTGATGGTGCTTGTCTGTAATCCCAGCTACTTGAGAGACTGAGGCAAGAGGATCATAAATTTTGAGACTCTGTCTCAAAATAAAATAAGAAGGGCTAGGGATGTAGTTTATAGTGATAGAGTGCTTGCCTACCATGCACAAGGCCCTGGGTTTGAACCCCTGTACACCACACAAACACACACACACACATCAAAATAAGTAAAAATAAATTATAGCACAGTAGACTATTATCAACAATAAACAAAAGGACATGAGGCCAGCTGAACACTCCAACAAAGCAGCCTTGTTCCCAAATAGCAACTTGTATCCTTTATATGGTGATAGTTTTCCATTTTTTATTTTTTTTTCATTTTGAGACAGGATCTCACTTTGTAGTCCAGGCTGACCTGGAACCTCCTGGATGCTGCAATTACAGGCATGCACCACCAGGTCTGGGATGTGAAATGTTAATTATGCTCCCAAGATAATCAATTACAACAATATATTTGTGTAGGAAGAGTTCATTTATTTAGATATTGTTTATTCTTGTACTCAGATGCCTTAGAGCAGGGTCAGCAAACTATAGCCTACAGCTGACCATTTGTTTATTCAAAATAAAGTTTTATTAGAACACAGCTCTCTTAGCCCGCTCAGACTGCTATCACAAAAGACCGTAACTGGGTGGCTTACAAACAGTAGAAACTTATTCCTCATTGTTGTAGAGACAGGAAAGTCCAAAATTCAGGCAGATTCAGTGCCTGGGAAGGGCTTGCTTTCTGGCTTATTGTAAATTAGTTTCAACAGATGAATTTTGTGCAGACACAAATATTCAGTCCATAACACCATGTTTATTAATGTACTGTTGTCTATTACTGCTTTCACACTGCAGTGATAGACTTGAGTAGTTGCGATGGAGACCTTGTGGTCTATATAGTCTAAAATATTTTCAGTCTGGCCCTTTAAGAAAAAAATTGCAAGCAACCCAATTGCCTATCAACTGGAGACTCGATAAAGAAAATGTGGTGGGTTTTTTTAAATATAAAATGGAGTATTACTCAGTCATAAAGAACAAGAAACTAGAGACATTTATAGCTAAATGAATGTAATTGAGGCAGTACTTTTAAGTGAAATAAATAGGACACACGTGTAAATATGGAATAGTTTCTCTAGTGTGAGAAACTGAAAGTGTAAATAAGGACTAAAGATATAGTAGATAATGTGAAATAGGAAGAAAAGTGCAAAGGGGGAGTGGGAGGAGTAGGGGAAAAGAAAGAAGGGAATGGAATTAATATGAGGAAAAAATGGAAACAAAGTCTTTGTAGGTAGGGAGAAGTAGAGGGGTTGAAGGGAGGGCAGGAGAATGGGGAAAAAATAAGAACCAAGAGAGATTATGTAAAAGTGCAAATTTCCAATGATGAATGTCATTATATTGTATACCTTAAATGTACCAATAAAATTAGTTAAATTTTAAAAAAATTTGCAACTCAGACCTAGAGCAGCCACTGTCTCACTGAGCTTCAGCAGTGATGGATATGTTCTGCGCTTGCCCTGTCCATCCAGTGTGCTAACCATCAGTCACATACAGCTGCTGGACACTTGAAATGTAGCTAGTGCAACTGAGGGACTAAATGTTCAAGTTTATTTGTCATTTAGTAAGTCACAATTAAATGTTAAACAGCCACATATGGCTAGGGACAACAGTGAAACTTCAAAAGTGCCAGCATTAACTGGAAGAATCTTCAGTTCTCTAACTCACAAACTTGCTCATTCATTCTAGAAAGCTTTGTTGGGGCTTCAGTATGTACCAGCACTGAGGAAGTTTCTGTGTGTGTGTATATATACATGCACGTGTGCATACATATAAGATTTGTCATTTTAATAATTTTAAGTGTCCAGTTCAGTAGCATTAGGAATATTCACGTAGTGCAGCCGTCACTACATAATAGGGAAATCATGACACAATGTGGCCACTGTTGGCAGTGTCACCATGAGCCAAGTGCCTAGGCCCACTCTGGAGAAGGGAAGAGGAAGTGCTTAGCATTTTGGTAGTAGAGAGTTGGGTCATAGAAAGCTTTTGTAGCTTTGGTCTGAAGTTGAGATGTGAAGGGAATAAAACAAGTTACCTTTAAAACTTTTAATGCATCTGGATTCTTCTTTCTAGCAACATACTAGTCAAGCTTCTGAGAAAATTTATTTAATTCTTAGATTTTCTGTTTTGCCAGGTGTTCAGAAAAGGTGAATACATTTCCAGAGGGACAATTTACTTCCTATTTATATTTAGGACCCACCTCAAAGACAGTATAAATAAACATGTTAGTGTTTTCAGTCTTGGAGAGCAGACATTCAGAATGAGTAACCCAGGCACAGTTATGGCAATCAGCCATTTGAGTACATGTGTCACACAGGTACATATGTCCATATAAGGTCCTATTACTGTCACAGAGCCCTATTTTATGAATTAATTGGATTCTAGAGCTATTTCAGAGACAATCAGTAGCTGTTTTTGACATTTTCTGAGATTTTTCTGGACTCCACTTCTTTCTTCTTAATCTAATTCTGTTTAGGTTTCCCAAAGCTTTCAAAGCATCTTCATGGTGCAACAGCAAATGCAAACGTTTCTGGACTATGAAGCTGAGATCACTAAAGCAGAGAATTTGGGTTTGTCTGGACCTACTATGACTTTGAAGAAGCGAGCCAACTGGATTTCCTTTATAAAGGTGAGGAGGCCCATGGTGACATTCACCTGTCAGTGGTGTCAGCAGTGTCACAATTTGTCCTCTGACCAGGGTAGACAATCTGCGGCAGCAAGTCTGTTAGTCCCTATAGTCCCATATCCTCAGTGGCCTCAACCAGTTGTCCTGTGGGACCAAGAGGGAAGACCAGTCAGAGAACCTGACCTTGGGCCTGAGGACCTTGGCCTTAGCCCTAGGTTGAAGTTAACCATGCTGATTCACCTTGTCTGGAGGTTCTGCAGATTTCTGTAACCCCACTATATTCAAAACTCCCTTCTCATTGTTAATGATCTCAGAAACTTGGCAAGAACAAAGAATAATACCCCAAGGTGTAACTGACTTGTATAAACTCAACTTTTTAGATTAAAACTATTAATGGATATATATTGTGCCATGCACCATCACTAGTGCTACATATCCACAGTTCACAAGCAACATATAAGTAAGAAGATCAAATAAGATGGTTTTAGGTCATCCTAAGTACAATCAGTTCCCATTCAAGGAAGTCATGTTCTAGAAAGTCACCAGGAACACTGACTTAGCAGTTACAGAGTCATTAGCTGTAGGCAAAAGACAGGGTTAGATTCCTGGTCACAATATTGACAAATGCTTACACTTATTTTGTGTGTTTCTGTTTAAAGACACCTTATTTAGTGCACACTATTGATTCATTAACATTGAACTCATGGTCAGTATCACTATAATTCATGTGTGAATGAAGCTTACCTAAACGATTTTCTCTGGAAGGCATGTCACTGTCTTGTGCTTAGAAACAGCACTTTATTTTTTTTTTAATTTTTTTTCCCTTAAATTCTTTTATTGCTACATTGTAGGTATACAACACATGTACATTTCTCTTTGGGAACTTGGACCTTTACATGATGCATCTTGGTTCTTTTTTT
>NW_004624916.1:473478-517176 GCF_000247695.1 Heterocephalus glaber
GAGAGAGAGAGAGAGAGAGAGAGAGAAAGAAAGAAAGAAAGAAAGAAAGAAAGAAAGAAAGAAAGAAAGAAAGAAAGAAAGAAGGTCTTGATTGTTGTTGTCCATTCAAGATGCTTGAATAAAATACTATGGACTAGGTAGCTTATAAACAACAGAATTTTATTTACCATACTCTGGAGACTGAGAAGTCTTAAGATCAAAGTGTCTCCACAGTTGAGTTTTGGTGAAACTCTTCTTCCAAACTGCAGATTTCTGACTTCTCCCTGTGTCCTCATATGTTGGAAGAGACAGACAAGTTCCCTCAAGCTTCTTTTATAAGGCACTAATCATTCATGAGGGCTCCACTCTTACAAACTACTCACTTCTTCTGAAAGTTCTCAACTCCTAATAGCATGACCTTGGAGGTTAAGTTTCAACATATAAATTCTAGAGAGACACAAACATTCTGAGTATAGTTCATTCTGACTGGTGGATTGAGAAAAAAGAGAGAAATCAAATATTAATCCTACATCTGGGGCTTGAGCACAGGGCAGTTAGTGGAGAGAAAGCTGGATTTTCTATTTTAGAAAATCTATTTTCATCAGCTTTACATCAAATTTAGATATAAAGGAGGTAGGTGGGTATAATAAGCTGCCTAAGACATGTTTGAGAGTACCAGCTTTTTTTTTTTTTTTTTTTCTTTTTTGGTTCTGGGGATCATACTTGGGACCTTGCCCTTTCAAGGCAGGTGGTGGAACCACTGAGCTAAATCCCCGGCCCTGAAAGTACCAGCATTTTGATGATATTCTCAGCAACATAACTGATTTTTTTTTTTTGGGTATCAGGGATCAAACTCGGGACCTTGCACTTGCAAGGCTGGTGGTGGAACCACTGAGCTAAATCCCCAGCCCTACATAACTGATTTTTAAAATACAGTTCATTAATGAGAAAGATGAAGTTTTAAATATGGAGTCACAAGGATTCTGTGGATAGACTCTTTCTCTCTTGCTTCATGAATAAAGTACAATGACCAGAACTGATGGGTTCAGGGTCCCTCCTGCTCACGGATCACACAGTATAGTCCAGAACAAGTCACTGCATCTCATAGGCCAGGTACCAACAAGAATGGCTGTCTCTTTCAATGAATTTGTAATCCCTCGGAGACCCTTCCCAAGACCTGATTTGGCTCAGCCAACCTTTTGGCACCAAGATCAGATCCTGCCTCAGAAAGTCCTTGAAACATTTTGTTTGCAACTTTCATTGCCGACCACTCTATTACGTTTTAACTTTATGTGAACATGTTTGTCCACTAGATCAAACCAAAATGTGATCCTTGGCAAAAGAAGATGTTGACCAAACTTAGAGAACGAAAAAGACTGGATGTATTAATACAACTCCAAGCAAAGTTTTTGAAGGTAAAAAAAAATAAGCATGTTCTCTTGTAGATATAATTTTTGATAAAAAATTATCCTTAAAAAAGGGAATTCTCTCTTTTTAAAATATTGGCATGGATTCACCATGAAGACTTTATTTGGAACATTCTAGTCTAATTATCAGATTTTAAAGGTCCTGTGAGCTTTCAGTATAAAGTCAAAATTGTCAAAAGTGCCATTTTATGGCTGGAGATTTAGCTCAGTGGCACAGCACCTGCCTCACAAGTGCAAGGTCCTGAGTTTGATCCCTGGTACCCCCCCCCCCAAAAAAGAAGTGCCATTTTAGACCAACCAAGTCTTGCTGTGACATTAGCCTAAGTAATGTAAACTCTTTGAGTCTTACTTTCCTCATCAATGAAGTAAAAATATTAGACTAAATGACTTTTTATTGTGGTTTAAAAAACCCCCACAATATTCACCATATTAACCATTTTAAGTATATAGTTTAGTAATGTTAAATATATTCACATTGTGAATTCAAATTCACAGGTCCTCTGAACTTTTTCATCTTGCAAAACTGAAACTATTCTATAGCCATTAAACAACTCACACTCCCTCAACCCCAGCTCTTGGAAACCACCATATTTCTTTCTGTTTCTATGAATTTTTCTACTTATTATATATTTATATAGTGTATATTTAGTATAGCATATAAATATACATATATATATAACACTTTTTGTGATTGGCTTATTTCACCTAGTATAATGTCCTCAAGGTTCAACTGTGTTAGAACACATCAGAATTCCTTCCTTTTCAAGGTTGAATAATATTGCCTTCTAAGTACATATTATGTTTTATTTATCCATTCATTTGTTGATTGACATTTGTGTTGTTTCCACCTTGTAGTGATTGTGCATAATGCTGCCATGAACATGGATATGCAAATATATCTTTGAGATCTTGCTTTCTTTTGAATATACCAGAAGTAAAATAGCTGGATCATATGTTAATTCTATTTTTAATTTTTTTGAGAAAACTAGATATGTTTGTTGTCTGAAGCAGTTATACCATTTTACAATCCCACCGGCAATACAGAAAGGTTCCAATTTTGCCACGTCCTTGTCAACACTTGTTATTTTGTTTTTATTTATTTTACAGTAGCGATCTTAATAGGTATGAGGTGATATGCATATCTCTGATCATTAGTGATGCTGAGAATCTTGTCATGTGTTTGTTGGCCATTTATGTATCTTCTTTAGGGATATGGCTATTCAAGTCATTTGCTGGCTTGCTTATTTATTATTTATTTATTTGGATTATTTGATTTTTTCTTGTTGTGTTGTAGTTTTAAAAAATATATTCTGACTAATGACCACTTATTGAATATATAATTAGGTAAAAATTCTCCCATTCTATAGGTGGGCTTTTCATTCCATTTATTATATCCTTTGATGCACACAACTTTTTGAGTTTAATGTAGTCCCATTTGTCAACTTTTGCTTTTGTTGTCTAGGTTTTTGGTGTCATAGCCAAAAGTCATTGCCAAGTCCAATGCCATCAAGCTTTTTCCCTATGTTTTCTTCTAAGAGATTTATAGTTTTAGGTGTTACATTTAAGTCTTTAATCCACTTGGAGTCAATTTTTACCTATAGTATAAGAATAAAACATTATTTCACATGTGGTTAGTCAGTTTGCCAAACACCATTTATTGAAGATACTGTCCTTTCTTCATTGGGTGATGTTGCATCCTTGACTGCATTTGTAAAGATTTATGTCTGAGCTCTAATGTCTATTCCATTGGCCTATATGTCTGTCTTTATACTAGTACCATACTGTTTTGATTACTACAGCTTTGTAAAACTGAGGAAATTGGGATCTTCCAGCTTTATTCTTCTTTTTCAAAATAGTTTTGGGTATTTGGAGGTCCCTTGAGATTCCATATGAATTTTAGGATTTTTTTTTCTCTTGAGACAAGATCTTGCTATGTAGTTCAGGCTGGCTTTGAACTCACCATGTAGTTGAGGCTGGCCTTGAACTCATGGCGATCCTCCTGCCTCACCCTCCCAGGTGCTTGGATTATGGGCATGAGCCACCATGCCTGGCTGGCTGGATTTTTCTGTTTGCAGGAAATGTCTCTGAGATATTGATAGGGATTGGAATAAATCCGTAACTTGGTGATGTTGAAGTTGTGTAATGATGTGCATATTATTAAAGTAGAAGTTCAAGTCGAGAATTGTTATTCAATTCTCTATCTCCAGAAGAAAGGGGGCAATTATTCATCTCCCATTACAGGCTGGGCATCTTGCAGCAATCTGAGGAGAAATATTACTAGTATTCTTATTGACATGCACTGCTGTGTATGGAAAAGCCAGAGTTCCAATGGAAATATGAGCCCAAGTCTGTATCCTTACAAAGCTTGGGCTCTCCCTGTGCTACCCTGCTACCACCTTCTTTCTCCTTCTTGTGGCAGTGTTCTAACAGTGAACAGAGTTTGCACCCAAAGCTGATGAGTGTTTTTCACTGATGCCATGACACTTGTGGAGGTGCCATCTCATGTTATCTTACAGTTGTCACAGAATTTTAAATGAGCTGCTACATACAAGTAAATGCTTATGGTGTGGAATGGCTGAACATATTTGGATAATCAGGATGCTTGAGTTTAATTTCACTTTTTATTTTATTTATTTATTTATTTGGTACGGGGGGATCAAACTCAGGATCTTGCACTTGTGAGGCAGGAGCCATAACCACTGAGCTAAATCCCCAGCCCTAATTTTACTTTTTAGTTGAATAAAGTCTCATCTAGGGCTTCTTCCTTGTTCGTGGGTATGTGACCAATTTCTTGCTGAGAAGAAGGGAATAATGGTTCTACTAACTACTACTCCTCTCTGTTCTAAGATCTCTGACGCTAAGCGAGTAATGCAAGTGCTCCAAGATCACGCTGCTAAGACAGTCATACTGAATCCACATCATCCATCTTTCATGACTCCCCAAGGTTTGCATCAGTGCAATTATGATAAAATCTGGGAGAATATTTATAGCAACATCAACCTCTACCAGGTAAAACATTAAGAAATAACCAATATGCCTTTCTGTTCAACCTGGCATCTGTGTACAGCTCTTAGAAATGTACTTCAGAAAAAAAAGCAAGAAATGTACTTTGATAGAAAGAAATATGAAATGGGAAGAAAAGGTCCAAAGGGGACGAGGTCTGGGAGGGGTGGGGGAAAGGAAATAAGGGAAAGGAAAAAATATGAGAAAAGGAAAAAAATGGAAACAAAGTCTTTGTAAATAGGGAGGGGTGGAGGTGTTGAAGGGAGGGCAGGAGAATGGGGAAAAAAATAAGAACCAAAATATATCATGTAAAGGTACAAATTCCCAATGATGAATGTCATCATATTGTATACCTAAAATGTACCAATAAAATTAATGAATAATTTAAAAATGGTATATCTATACTGCAGAATACCACTCAGTAATAAAAAGGAATGACTTTGATGCAAAGAAAAAAAAAAGCATGATGATGAACCAGGGGTATATTAGGTGATAACTCCAAATCCAGCTCAGGTGCGTGAAGATTCATGTGGAAATATAGTGGAGAGAAATTGTGCTTTATTTGGGGAGGTGGTAGTACAAGTGAATACCTATAAGTTCTGGACAAAGAAATTTGTGCTTTATCCTGCAAGGGAGGTGACATATGCATATACATTTTTTTAAAAAGAAAACTAGGATGATGAATTAAAAGAGGGAATGACTGAAGCCAATTAGGCAGCTGCTGCACAGGGTAGGCATGGAGCTTGGCAGTTAAAGGAAGTTTTTACACAAAGCTGGGAGATATTTATCTTTACAATGATAACGTGCTTTTGAGGCTGTACTATGCTATTCTTTGTTTGTTGCTGTAAGGGGAAGTTTTGCTCCATTTGCTTATTTAAGGTGGGAAGACCTGAATGTATTTATAGTCTTAGAGGAAGGAGAAATGAAGAAGAAGAGTTGGAAGAAAAGGAAGGGGAAAACTAAGAAACAGATGACTCTTAGGGATGAGAAGAGGGTAGGCAGAAGAAATCAGGAGAAAGAGTAATTTGGAGGAAAGGAGAATGATACCATTTGTTTTAAAGTGAATAAGACAGAATTTTCAGGTGCAAAAAGGTAGGATGCAGATGCTTGTGCCTGATGTTCTGGGAGAGAGAGAAGAGAGAGGGAGACCGAGACTTCTGGGTATTTTGAAGTGATTTATGATAAACAGACCATAAAGAGGCTTAGAATATCTGTATATTTTCAGATTCCAGGTTCCAGAGGTGGGGCATGAGGGAGACATGTAACAGACACACAAAATACTCTACATATTTGTCTCAGTCACTTAGCAATTGTAACCCTTTGTGCCAAGAATTGGACTGCGCTCAGCCGATGAACAGACCCAGTCCTTGCCCCAGGAGAGCACCATACAATAAATAAGTAAACAAAGAAGCAAATCCCTTTCTCTACCTTGTAAGAGCCATGATGAAGACCACGGGGGGCAGAGAACAGTGGGTGCAGAGAGGTGCCCTCTACTGAAGTCAACAAAGGTGGCTTGGTAGGGGTGGGGGTGGCATTTGAGCTGAAATTCAATGAATGAGATGGAGCCAGACATGAAAACAGCCTACAGGAGAGCTTTCCAAGCAGAGAAGAGAAATAGCACTGAGTTTAAGAAAGGAAATTTTGAGGTCATAAAACTATATTTTCTACTTCCCTCCACATTTTACTGTGGTTGATAATTTGTGGCCTCTTTGGGTATTTCCATCATTTTATACTGCCTGAGGGCCCCGATGGTAGCTTATTGCCATTCTGAATGTTAAATGCCAGTCAGATGAGATTAGGATTGAGTAAAACATGTGGCAGCTAGGAGGAGTTACAGGAATGTGCATATGAATCTTACAGCTCTGTTACTATTTTGCAAGCAGGTAGCAGTCAAGTTCAAAATGTAGCACCTGTATGCTGGTCAGCAGTCTGATTCTGAGGTTGGCAAATGTCAACCAATATCTCATGACAAATAACTTTTTAAGGGCCTGCTGCATAAAGGAAAACAAATCTCATAGGGCTGTCCATTTTGACGACTATGAGAGAATGTGATCAATCACTAATAGTTCTACAACATGAGAACAGTTTCTGGTTGATTCACAGTGAATGTTGTTCATCAGTAACTTTTATTTAGGGTTTTTGTTTTTTAATAAAAATTTCATTTTTTATAGTTTGATATGTATAGAAAAGTTGCGAAGTAGTACAGAGAGTTACCAATATACATTTCACTGAGTTTCTCCTGTTATTAACATCTCATATTATTAAACTAAACTTTATTTGGATCTCATCACAGTGCTCTCTTTCTGGCCCAAGATCCTATCCAGGGCATGATATTGAGTTTAATGATTTCCTCTGGTGTGTGATAGTTTTCCAGATTTACCATGTTTATCGTGACCTTGGCAGCCTTTAGGAGTTCTGGCCAGGCAACTTGTAGAAGGATCTCTAATTTGAGTTTTGTCTGATGTTTTTCTCATAGTTATACTGGGGTTATAGGTTTAGGCAAAGGAAAATACCACAGAGAAAACAATACTCTTTCTCATCAGATCATTTCAGGGCAACATGACATCACTGGTTATGTTAATTTTGGTTAATTATTATGTTCATTTGGTTAATTGAGTGATGTTTGCTAGGTTTCTCCACTCTAATGATCATTTTTTCTCCTTAAGGAATTCTTTCAAATTTATTTTAAACTCTAGCAGTAATAAATACATTCTGCTGTGAGATTTACAGAAAAGTTTCAAAGATAGTACAAAGAATTCCTACATACCCCTCGCCTTTGTAAAAAAATTCATACATAATTGAAAAGTTAAATCCTTCTTTGATTGTCATATCTTCTAATACTGGTCTCCACTGCATCTCCTCAGAGATAAGCACTATCATTGCTTGCAGGTATTTTAATAATTGGTAAACATACATATGTCCACGTAAATATAGTAGTCAGGTGTGGTAGTGCACACCTCTAATCCAAGGTAGGAGGCAGAAGTAGGAGTAATATAGGAAAAATGTAACTGCTGGCTTGTTAGATGTCAAATGTGCTAAATTTGTGGCCTCACAACATTGAGGAATGAAGTCTCAAACCAAAGGAGGAAGTTAGGCATCTTATTGGAAGTCAGGGGAAAAAAATAGCTCCTGGATCTCCAGGAGGTCTCCCGAATGGCTGGCCACCTAAGATCTTTGTCAGGGGTACAGCAAAAGCACTACGTGAGTACAATGTGGATCAGACCACAATCAACCTATAGGATTACAAGCATAGCTGCTTTGCCAGTACTGATCCAATAGGGAAGCGAGTCATGTAGCAAGGGTACATGGAAAGAACAAAAGCATTTGGGGAGAAGAGTGGGGAGTTCTGATCCCCCACCTATGTATGCACCTGATGTGGATCTAGACTTACTGGACCAGGTGGTGCTAATTACAGTATAATCTCAAGATGCTGTCTATCTTGCAGGCCTGGCTTTTGCATCTGCATCCTGAGGCCTAGATCTCTTCAGATTTGCCTCTAGCCACAACTCTGATGTCTCTATTTTTTGTGCTGATTTCCTTTATGGCCCAACCCCTCTCTAACTGTGTATTAACTTCTATCTAACTTAGCTGCTGCCTATAATAGGAGGATCACAAGTTCAAGCCCAGTCTGGGCAACTCAGTGACTTAGCTAGACCTTGTCTCAAAATAAAGAAAGGCTGAGAAGTAGCTCAGAGTGAAGGCCCTGGGGTCAGTCCCTAGTACTGGATCTGAGGCTGGGGGATATGTATATATAATATATGTGTGTATATAATAATTTTGAGTTTAAGTTTTCTATATAAATGACATGTTACACCATGTAGATACCATGCAATTTTTTCCCATGCAATAATATGTCTTGAAGATCTGCCTCTGCTATTTTTTTTAATGACTACATGGTATTTTATTGTATGTCACAGATTACAGAGCTGTCCCCATGCCAAGTAGTTGCCAATTTTTCTCCTATTAAAAGCCATGCCTACTGAGCTTTCTTGTACACGTGTTTCTTTGGAGTAGATATTTGGAAGTAGATTTTTTTTGTTTTTGTTTTTTGCGGTACTGGGGATCGAACTCAGGACCTTACTCTTGCAAGGCAGGCATGGCACCACTGAGCTAAATCCCCAACCCAGTAATAGTCACCTTTGTGTGTGGGGGGCGGGGGCGGGTACCGAGGATTGAACTCGAGTCCTTGAGCTTGCAACAAGCAGCGGAACCACTGAGCCAAATCCCTGGCCTGGAAGTAGATTTTCTAAGTCACAGAATAGGCAAATATATTTCCATGGTTCCTGCCAAGGTGATTATACCATTTTTCCCCCAATGGAGACTTATGAGGATCCCTGTTTTCCCACATCCATTTTAACGTTGTATATAATTGTCTGAACACTGACAATGTTTATAATATTTCTATCACATTTTGAATTAGGCTTTTATTTATCATTGGCATTGAAAGGTAAACCTTCTCTAACACAATTCTAATTTCAGATTTATTTAAAGGTCTGGGATTCGGAAATAAATAAAAATATCATTTTTTCTTATAAATGTTAATTAATGAAAATATTTAACCAGAAAAAATAGTTCTGGTCAAGAAGGACTATTAAGTTAAGTTTTTTATTTTCTTTTTAAATTTTAAAAAATATTTAGTTTTAGTCCTGATCAGGATAAGGAATGGACCAGCAAGGCCTATGTAGATCTTCTGCTGGATCAAGTTAGTTGTGTCCCAGGCATTTCCCAAGAAAGCACTCATTCATTCAAATAACTATAGATGGAAGTTATATTCATATTTTTTAATATGTGGATTAAATTGATCATTGTTCTTTAACCTTAGAGAGCAGTGAAGTGGCAGAAAATACCACATCCAAGCTACGCAGTCAGGGAGCAGTGGTGGAACCTCTTCCTGTGTCTCACTCACTGACCACAACCCAAGGGGAAAAGAGCAGCCACTTATCCCCAGTGTGTTACTGCTCTCCTCCACTTCCAGAGATAATGCTAGCATGAGGCGTGCCCTTATGAGAGTGTTGTATACAGTAGCTTCAATATGCAAGAAGTTCTAGGAAAGAAGTTCTGGTTCTCATCAAATTCGATAGAACATTTACTTTTTTTTTTTTTTTTGATACCAGGGATTGAACTCAGGGAACATTTACTTTTAAAAACAAATATTTTCTGGTGACAATAGTGACATCATAGAAAATTTGGAAACAGAAAAGTACAAGGAAGAAAAATTTAAAATCAACCATTATTATACCTCCTAAAATAACACTGTTGTTAATATTTGGTATATTAGCCTTCTGGTCTTTTCCTCTCCCTGTGAATAAACACACAAAATTGTAGACATGTTTTGGGGATGGAGAAAATAACAGAAGAGATTTACTTTTCCTGTAATTATTCCTCCCATCCTACTTCCCTATCTGCTCTCTCTGCCAGCTTCCCAGCAAGAAATGAGATTTGTCATCACTGGAAATCTCAGAACTCAAATTTACATGAACCTGGTCATGCTGGCTAAGGCCCAGCCACAGACTGGGTAAAGGTCTAATGACTCACTTGCCTGGAAGAAAGAGTGAGCACAGAAGATACTGGCATTCTAGTTTTGGGGCAGCTTTGCTGCTTACCTGCATGTACTAAAGTTCCTAAGGGGACACCTCCCTGGGCTTTTGATATTCCCAAAGCAGTTTCCTTTTGTGGGCTGTGGCTGACCCTGTTTCCCAGAGTATGCCAAGGTATCACCCGTTCCTCATTCCAGTTTGTCTCTGCCCCCTTCCTTTCTTCCTGGCAATTTGCTAGTCCAGTAGCACTTTTGTGGTTTGCTCAGTCAGTCCTTCAAATGTTTTTCGCTGTGACTTGACGTCACTTTCTGTTCTTTCCTATGTAATTCTAGGTAATTTTAAAAGCAGCTGAAAAAGTCACAATCCCATCAGAAAAAGGATGTGGCTCTGAGCCTTCCTTCTGAGAGTATGTAGGGCAGTGCTGAACTGCAGCCCAAGAACACTCAGGTCCAGGAGGCAAAAGGCTCCTCGGGACCCCTCTCACCCAAAATTGTATCAATTCAGCTTCCCTCATAGAGTATATGTTTTCCAGCAGATTTTTAAAAATGAAGATGTTCTTCATGATGCTTCTGTGATTCTGTCATTGGAACAGGAGCGTACCATGTCACCTCCCAGGTCTTTCTCTGTTCTAGAACTGTAGTATGCGGACACAGAAGTTCACTGACATGTACACTGAGGAACAACACTACTCACGGGCAGAGCAGATCACCACTTAAGGATAACCAATGTCTTCTCCCACCTACCCTTCCTCATGTCCCTGTCAAATTCTTCCTTCCCCGCTGCCTGTCATAAAGCCTGGTACTGTCTTAGAGTCTTGGGGACTATATTAGTTAAAATTAGGTTTGGCTGTTGGTTGTGGTAAAACAAAGTGAGTCCTTGGGCAGCTCAGCTCTGTCTGTCCTGGAATTCAAACAGATGAGGTCTCCAATTCAACTTCAACACCTGGTCTGAGCTGGAGGGCCACTGTCACACTCCTGGTTTAAGCAGCAGGTGGAGGAGCAGCCTCTTCAGGATGTTCCCGGAAGCCACAGCAGAGCACTGTCACCCCTGTCTCATTAGTCTCATAGCTACACCTTGCTGAGGAGAGGCTGAGAAATGTTTTATTTATCTGAGTGGCCAAGTGCCAAGATAATACTATATTTAATTGTCATAGGAAAGGAGAAAATCAGCTTTGGGGAATAACCAGCAATTTCTGCCACAAGGAGTTGTTGAAATTCCAGGACCCAACTACTAGAACATACGTAACCCAGAGAGGAGATTTTTGACCTCAGCCACTGGCATCCAATGCTGTTGTGGGGACCAGAGCAGACCTTGTGGGAATAGGGAGTACTTCCAGGGACTGGCTGAGGGTAACTAAGAAAACACCGCCAAGGCCATGGGCGGGACCTTAGACAGCATCACCTCCTTCACGGTTTCTCCCAGGGCCCAGATGGCATCTCCACAAACTTCTGAGCATCAGGGAAGATGAGGACGTAAGAAAAGCATAATCATGAATTCCATGAAAGATCCCACAGGGCTGACTGACTACTGCGACTCACAGAGGAGAAGACTGGTGCCTGGAACTCCTACCAGGCATCAGGCCCTAAACTAAAGGCTTTACATACCTTCCGCATTCACTCCTCACAGCAACTTAGTATCATTTTCCATGATTGTGCCATCTGACAAATGCAGAAACAGGCCTGAGACCTTAAACAAGGGTAACATAGTTAATAAGTAGAAAGAGGGTTTAAATCCTTTGATCTCTCTTAGTGCAGAACAGAACTAGAGAGCTTCAAGATTCCAGTGTATATTGAAAATTTTATTTGATTGGCTTTTTGTAAAGTGAATTGTGTAAAACAGCAGGAAGTGGGGTGCCTGCTATTAAAAAGCTGTGAATATTTTCATAAAACAAAATCTTGAAGCCTGGGATGGTGGCACACATGTGTATTCCTAGCACTTTGGGAGGCTGAGACAGGAGGAGTACAAGTTTAAACCTAGCTTGTGCAACTTAACAATTTAGGGAGAACCTGTCTCAAAATATAAAATCAAAATTTAAAGAAGGGCCAAGGATGTAGCCCAGTGGGAGGGCTCTGGGCTTAGTCCTGCAAAAACAAAATCTTGCTTGGTAAAAACATTGAGCCTTTAATTTATTGTTGAAATCTAAATTTTTGTATGTCAGGTTGAAATGGATCAAGATGTTCTTCTATTAACGCATTCAAATGTGCAATGGCTCATGATACTTAATTTTATGATGACTTGACTATGATTTTGTTAATAATATTGCAAATGTTTATGGAATTGAACTAACACTAACTTTTTGATAGAATATGAAGGACAATGACTGTTCAATGGAACGAAATGAAAACATCCTAGCACAAAGTCTCAGCCAAGTCTCCACTACTGACGGGCCTGTCAAACAGAGAAAAGACACAGGGTAAAAAATTATCATTGGTAACTCAAGGAAACGGATTTAAAAACTGTGGGGGAAGTTGAGTGACTGATTAATATATGTTAACTAAAAGTATTTGAAGTTGGAATGAAAGCAAGACTGTTAAAACAGGTCAAACAACAATTAATGTTTCACTGCAGGACTGTTTTTAACAGGAGTGATTGCTAAGAGAAATTTCCATTTTTACCCATGTAGAGTAGTTAATTTCCCTCCAGTGCATTTTAAAGGACAACTATTATGAAACTCCCTTAAGATAGATAAATTAACTTCAATTTGATATGAATTTTCTGAACTACTTTGAAGTGAAAGGTATCTATTATATTTCTCCTGCTTGCTAAAGATACAACTATAAAGTGGCACTACAACTCCTGGGCTTGGATGATGGGACTGGGCCCAGTGATAAGAACCCTGCCTTAATGAGAGGGGCCTTCTTGTCCTTTCTGTACCTGCGCCACCTGCGAATCCGGGAGCTACAGGTATGTGGATGACCTGGCACACTAGTTTCAGGTATCCAGAAGTCTGTCTAGAAAGGGGGCATTCCTGTTTTTCAGGAGTGATATATTTTTATGCTTTTGGTCTTTATTCTGATTTTTTGCAGGAAATCAACCCCTTTCTGGGATGATGCATTCCTTTCTCCGTAGTTGGGTTGACTCACCCCGCCTTGAGACCCCTACAAGTTTTACTCTGTGGGGTGGAGCAAAGCAAAGGGTGGAGGGCTGATTCTGTTCTTTCTTTGTTTCAGCGCATCTGCTTAGGAATTCTGAACTATTTCAGATCTGTTGAGCGAACTTTGACAATCAATACTTCAGGCCTTACCTTGGTTTCTGGGAAACTGGTCCCAACTTCGGAAGATAGTTCTTGGGTTAATATTGCAAAAGGAGGCCTGGGCACCTCGCAAGGCCTAGGAGCTCAGCACTTTGTCCATGGGACAGCTGCGGAGCACAAGGTGAGCTATTGTACTGTGAGTTTTTCTTCCTTGTTTAGTTTGTTTCCCAAAACACCTTTTTCTTAGCATCTGGAATCAGTTAACATGATAGAGTAACAAGTGGGGAATTTACCAGAAAAATGGCATATAAAAAATTGTAGTAAAAGGAAAAAATTACTTTCTAATCACAGTGAGACACAGTGTCCATATGGAAGCAGGATGCAGGCAGAGAGCATCAGAAAGCAGCTCTGGAGATTACAAGAAGGAAACATGTTAGTTGTTGGATTATTGATTTTATAGTGAATGGAGCAAGCAGGAAGGGCCCTTTCTGTTATACAGTACTGGCCTGAGGACCACGTGTTCTTACAAAGAAGAGATACTTTTTGCCCCTTTATTGTTTTCTAAGCACTAAATGGAAAAAAAAAAGAAAAGATTAAAAACAAAGGTAGAATAAAAATTAGAAAAATTTGAACTGAGACTGACATGGTGGCACATGCCTATAATCCCAGAACTTGGGAGGCTGAAGCAGGAGGATCGTTGTGAGTATGAGGCCAGCCTAGGCTGTATAATGAGTGCAAGGTCAGTCTAAACTACATAGCAAGACCCTGTCTCAAAAAAACAAACGAACAGAATCAAACAATTAGAAACTCTTTCACTCTAAAAACCTATTTGCCTGGTGCATTTGATGTCTCTTGAACGTATTTTTCTATACTGTCTAAAACTTCAGCCCTGCCTAACAAAAGACTGATAAGACAAAGTTTATATTAAATCTCATTCTTCAGAATAAAATTGAGAATGCCTACATTTTAGTGGACTATTGTAGATGCTTCTGCAGGATTTTCATCTCAACCTCTAGAAAATATATTCCTTGAAGACAGAGTTTAATATGAATGTAACCTTCTTAAAAGAGGCTACATTGACAAATGTAAAAACAAAACGCATTTAGTTGCCAGCGAAGCTGTATTCTGTGCCTGTTGTGTCTGTAAGGGTGTCAAATCTTACTGGTAACCATTGCTTGTATGCACACAGCCTAGAGCAGTGCTGTGCAGTAGAAGTGTAATACCAGCCTCATACATAATTTAAAGTTTTCTAGTAGCCACATTTAAAAATGCAAGGAAACATGTGAACTTGATTTTAATAATATAATCTATTTAACCCAATGTATGCAAGATACCATTTCCACATGTAATCCATATTAAAAACTCTTTTTGATAAGATGCATACTTTTTTTTTAAACAGAGTCTCACTACGTAGTCCAGCTGATCTTGAATTCACTGTGTAACCAAGGCTGGCCTAGAACTCACAATCCTCCTACTTCAGACTCGTGTGTGCTGAGATTACGGTCATATGCCGCCACATCCAACTCATGTACATTCTTTTATACTGAGTCTAGAGAAGCTGATGTATATTTTATATGGATAATGTAGTTCAATTCAAGCAAGCCACATTTCAAGTCCTTAATGGCCACATGTGGCTATTAGCTACTATATTTATTTACCTTTTTTTTTTGAGGTGCCAGGGATCAAACTCAGGACCTTGCACTTATGAGGCAGGCATGGTGCCACTAAGCTAAATCCCTGGCCCTATAAGCTACTATATTGAATGGTTCAGTCTAGATATTAAGAAATATTTTATTTCCCATTCAGTCACCCGGAGTCCTTCACTGAATCTCCTAGCCAGGCTTCTCATTTTGGTCTCCTTCCCCATCAAGCATCCTCCAGTTTTTATCCCCTCAGCACACACAGACTTCTCTGAACTTTCCTTACCCTTCTTTCCTCCCTGGATCCTAGCTCATCAAACCCAGTTAATACACCTCTCAGAGGAGCTAGAAAGGAGGAGTTAAGATGCTTTGAATAAACATACATATAGAACATCTTTTTCTTACTAACATTGGTTGTACCACAGCTGTCATATGCTATTTTGCTAATAGATCTTTTAAAAATGTTTTTACCATAAGGCCCTCTCCCAGTTTGTTTTTCCTGGAATAGGGATTGGGAGAGGGTAGAAATAAAGGATGAGAGAAGTGACAAGGACTATCCTGCCACATTCATTGTAGTATGGGCTTCTCGGAGCGATACTTCTTTCCTATCTCACATAAATGACAGGAATAACATTACCTTTAAAAGCTAACCACTGCTATTATGTTAGGGTGAGACCCTCAAGGCAGTAGCTTCTGTCCTTGGTATGATCGTGTGGCTTAGCCATACGCCCTGGAGGCAGCCCTGCCAGCATGCCCACCAGTGTGCCCAGTTCTGGACAGTGTGATTATTTTCATGTACAGGAAAGAAAAGTGCAGATGCTAATCTGTTGCACTGATCTCACCAGACCTGGAGGCAGGATTGCTGGGAACAAGACCACTGGGTTTCCTAGCCATGGAGCCTGGTAGCCTGGGGTATATTTAGGGTCTGCTGCAACTTGGTGTGCCGGTAATACAGGCAGCTGTGGGAAGCGGTGGGAAATGAGGCTGCAGAGAGGAGTGGGCCAGACCGTGAAAGGTTAGGCTGTCCTTGGGGTGTGTGAGCAATGCCAAGGTTGGCGGGGAACAGAAAAGAGTTATAAATAGGAGAATGTCTCTCTTCATTGCCTTGGAAATTTCTCTAGGATCTTTGCCCAATTGTAATCACAGTTATTCTCTTACTAGAAGTCCTCTGTAAGTTTCCTGTTTCTCATAAGGTAAAGTCCAGGCTTCTTGGTGACATTTACAAGGCTGAGCACAATCTGGGCCCTGCCAACTTCTTGGACCTCATTTCCCCTGTTATCTCTATACTTCCATCTCATGGTGTGGGGCCTGGACCTCCTGCCATCAGGGGAGTTCCCTGGAGGAGAGGGAGAGACAGTAAGTAAGCAACATATAGAATCTTGGGTAACTTAGTACCAAAGCTTTCCCACGCATTCTAGCCTTACAGTTGTATGGGACCTCATGACCAGCTTTGGACAGTGGGCTGTGAGTGGAAATGACATGTGTAAGTGTCAGTCCAAAGCACTTAGGAGCTGGTCCATACCCTCCAGTTCTCTTCTGCTTCCGGCAGTGGAAGGCATGTGTCAAAATGGGCAGATCACGTTGGGAAACATCCTGGATCCCTGGTCACTGCTGGAAGGTAGCAGTGTAGAGAGCAATTGGTTATGCAGTAGGCTCTGGATGAATGAGAAATTCATTTTTAGGGTTTGAGTGCTGAACCTTGAGGTTGTTTATCACAGAATAACCTAGCCTTTGTGGACTAATGAAGATAGTAGGAGGTGCTGTGGGAAAAAATGAAGTAGAAGAGGGAAATAGAAAGTGCTGGAAGTGGATGATGGAATGGTGTAGTTGTAAGTAGGATAGTCAGGGAAGGCCTATGAAGAAAGTACAGTTTGAGTAAAGACATGAAGAAAGTCAGGAAACAAACCACAGGAATGAGAAGAATGCAGACAGAGGAGAGAACCAGTGCAAAGGCCCTGAGGCAGGACACTGTGTCCAGCAGGGTTGCAGGAACAGCAATGAATTCCATGTGATTAGAGTGGATGAAGGAAAAAGTGGTAAACAATGAGGCTAGAGAGAGGGGAGAAGGTTATGTCAAGCCTGTGAGAACTGTGAGAACTTTAGCTTTGGCTGAGTGAAAAGGGAAACTTTAGAAAGTTTTATGCAGAGGTATGATATGATTTGACATACGTTTTAACACTTATGCTTATGTAGTAGGAACAGACAGAAGGTACTTTAGGGCTGATGCAGGGAGACTCCTTCACAGGTTATTGCATTAATCAACCCAGAGATGATGTGGCTAAGAAAACTGCCTCGTAGGGCCGGGGATTTAGCTCAATGGCACCGTGCCTGTCTCTCAAGCACAAGGTCCTGAGTTTGATCCCAGGTACTAAAGAAAGAAAGAAAGAAAGAAAGAAGAAAGAAAGAAAGAAACTGCCTCATGTAGAATGGTCAGATTCTGAATATTCAGTCATGTGCCACATAACCACTTTCCAGTCAGTGAAGAACCAACCACATGTGCAGTGGTGGTCCCATAAAATTATCGGCTGAAAAGTTCCTATCACCTAGTGACATCATAGTCATTGTCATGTCACAGTGCAATACATTACTTATGTCTTTGTGGAGATGCTGGTATAAATAAACCTGATTAGATATATTTAGATAAATTTACTTTCCATTGTGTTCCAGTTGCTTACAGTATCCAGTACAGTAACATGCAAAGTTTTGTAGCCTAGGAGCAATAGACTCCATACATATGTAGTAGGCAACACTGTCTAGGTTTGTGTAGGTACATTCTATGATGTTCACACAACAAAAACACCTAATGACACATAAGAATTTATCCTCGTCATAAAGTAATACATGACTGAATTTTAAAGATACAGCTAACATTATTTCTAAGCAGAGAAGTCAAGGTTGATACTAAAATTTTGATCTGAGCATTTGGAATTTTAGAGTTGCCGTCTTGAGTTATGATTGGAGCAGATTTGTTGGGGGCGTTAGCATATGCTGGATATTTAGGAGGCAAAAGGAAATAAAGAGTTAGGTATATGTCTTTCACATAGTACGTGTTTAATAAATGTTTACTTGACAAAAGAATGGTTGTGAGATTACAAAAGAACCTTACATGAAAATGCTTTACAAAGTGTATCATAATATTCCAATGCAGAACAATTAGCTGTAACTAAAAATATTATACTGACATTATAGGAAGAAAAATAAAGTCAAAGATAGCTTTGATCTTCTTTATAAAAGATTGTAACCAAATGATTAAATCATTTACCAAAAAATTTTGATTGGATTCTTAGGCTGAACTATATTATCTTAAGTTAATGCAAGATAATTTAGGAAAAGGTCCAACTTTCCTGTGGTTACTTTTTTCAGCAAATAGTTATCTTGGCATTGGTTAATTTTCAGACTTAAAAACACATATGAGTCATTCCAAAGATCATATTATTTCTTACTCAGACAGATAATTATTGCCCTCCCCTTCTTGCCACTCCTCCAAGCATAATATTGAAGGATCAAATCTCTAGACCACAAAACCTTTGGAAGGAGGGTCTTCCACATGACCATGGAAAAAAAAATTTTTTTTAATAAGAAAACATTATAGTGACTGAATTATAATCCTACATGAAGCAATTTGGCCATTTGGTCTTAAAAATGCACCTTCTGAAGACACAGGTGAATATTCCAGAGGCAGGAAATAAGGGAGGAAAAGAGAGCAACATATAGCAAAAGAAGGAGGAATAAGTAGGTCTTTATGAGGGTTTGAACAATGAAACACAGGTGGGGAGAGAGGGAAAATGACTGTTTAAACAAACAGTGGCATTACAGTTGGCATCTTGGCGTTATTATTGCACTCCTTCAGCTTCAGAACTCAACTCAGTAGCTATTTCTTTAAAGTCTTATAAAATTCCCCTAAACATGAATAGGGGAAAAGTCTTTTCCAGAAAAGTGGATAAAGTATAACACATTAAATTGTTCCTTTTCTTCCCTCAACAAGAGACAACAGTTAAATGTCAATAGAAGCCAACATGGTAGTTTATAAACCTAAGAAAGCTGTTAATTTTTGTGTGCAACATGTCATTTTCTCAGCATCTTTTCTGTTTTCTATTGGTACTAAGATACATGTACATCATTTTATAAGAAGCAGTAATTTAGGGCCAGGGATTTAGCTCAGTGGTTTCGCCTCCTGCTGCACAAGCGCAAGGACTCGAATTAGATCCCCGGTACCAAAAAAAAAAAAAAAAAAAATCAGTAATTTAGCTTTTGGAATTCTAATCAAAGGAAGACTCTAATTATTTTTTAAAGTGATGACTAAAAGATAGCAAAAAGCAAACAAAACAAAAATCACAATCTTCTACAGGAAAGTTTAACTATGAAATATCCTTTTGATGAGATATTATGAATGGTGGCTGTCATTTAGACATGCTCACACTTTTATTTATTGGAAAGTTGCTAAGTTTCCACATGAGTAATTAAGAATCTAGGACCTTATAAACCAATTGTAGAACAATAAAACTGAAGTGACTCAGACAGCCTCTATCCACATTTTTTATGTTGATGATTAGCCATCTAAACCAAGGATAATCTGCCATTTGTGAAGGCTCCAAAGGGTTCCTGTGTTTGTACAACAGGCAATGCTATATCCACAAATCAGGAGAACCAGAATATGACTGCTTAAAATTGTAAATTCTATATATTCTATCCAACAACTGATTACTTAGAAAAGTTTTTATAACAATGCATAGATGTGGGATGAAACATTTGGAGCACTTGTTTCATAGCTTAAGTGACTCATGAATAACAACTAAGAAAATTGGGTTATTTTTCTTAAAATATAAAATATATATTGTAAAAAGAAAAATCAAAACCTGATAATAAAAAATGTTAGCCAGGATGTGGAGAAACTGAAATCTTTGTGTACTCTTGGTTGAAATACAAAATGGTGTGACTACTATGGAAAACAGTGTGGAATTTCCTCAAAAAATTAAAAATAGAATTACTATATAATATTCAGCACTTCTGCTTCTGGGTATATATTCAAAAGAACTAAAAGCAAAGATTCAAACAGACATTTGTATACCTATGTTCATGGCAGCATTATTCACAATTGCCAAAAAATGGAAGCAACTAAGTGTCCATCAACAAATGAATGGACAAATAAAGTATAATATATATGTACTGTAAAATATAATTTGCAGCTTTAAACCAGAATGAAATTTTGACATATGCTATGAGTGAACCTTGAGAGCATTATGTTAACAACCCAATCACAAAGGATAAGTATTACATGATTCCATTTATGTAAGTGTCTTAGTCACTGCTTTGTCACTGGGACACTGCATTTGACACTCACAACTTAAAGGAGGAGAGGTTTATTTTTTTTTCTAAGTTTTGTGAGAGCTTTAATGGCACAAAATGTTTATAGCTACAAGTTATACAGGTATTGTAAACTGTATATAATGATACAAAATGCTAATTAAATAGATGAAGAATGCATAATCTCTTTGGCTCAGTTACTTCCAATAATTTCAACAACTGGTTCATTTAGAAATTCACCTCACTGGCTGAGTCTTCAATCTTAGGAGAGGTTTATTTTGGCTCACGTTTTCAGTCCTTTGTCCTCTGGCTCCCAGGCAGGACAGCATGGGAGGAGCACAGTGACAGAAAAGCTGCTCACCTCATTGTGGTCAGGAAGCAGAGAGGAGGAGGAGGTGGAGGGAGGAGCTGGGAGGGGAGACACACCCTTCCAGGTCACCCTAGTGACCTCCCTCTTCTGATCGGATCCCATCTCCTAACAGCAGGTCAGCTCTAATATCCCAATAATCCACTTACATTCCATACACACATGGCTTTGGGGGCTATTTTAGACCTAAACCATAACAATGAGGGACCTACAGTAGTCACATTCATAGAGCTAGAAAGTAGAATGGTGATTGCCAGGGCCTGGGGGTGGGGTGTGGTAGGATGTAGAGTTCTTGCTTGGTGGATACAGATTTCAGTTTTTCAAGATTTTTAAAAAGAGTTCTAGAGAGGGCCAGGGATTTAGCTCAGTGATTCCGGTGCTGGCCTTGCAAGCACAAGGTCCCGAGTTTGGTCCCCAGTACCAAAAACAAAACAAAAAAAAGAGTTCTGGGGATAAATGATAACCATGGTTGTACAACAATGTGAATGTACTTAATGCCATTGAAATGTACACTCAAAATGATTAAGATGGTAAGTTTTATGTTATGTGCATTTCATTATACTAATATTTACATAGCAAAGAACTAGGCAATGTCTCTTAACCTTTCCTTCATTATAGATCCCCACACAGATACTCTCTGTAGATACAGATACAGATGTAGATACTCTCTGTATCTCACAGATACATTTTTTCCCTACTCACCCTTCTCCAAAGAAACGATACCAGAGAAATATCCTATATTTATGTACAGTGTGTGCATCTATGCTATATATAGAGAGAGAATAATGTTTCATTTTTTTCCTTCCAAGAACCACTTTCCACCCTGGACATTATCATTCTCATATAGAATATATATAATAGCTCAGGGATGGCCAACCTTTTACAGACGAGTGCCCAAACTGCAACCCAAACCCACTTATTTATCACAAAGTGCCAACACTGCAATTATACTGAATGTTGAGGTTTTAGTTTAGAAAAAACAACTCTACATTAACATCTTTTGTCTTAAAAGAAAAACACACTAACAGAGCTTTCAATGATACAAACATCTTTTTACTGAAAGGTAAAAGTTTGCATTTGGTGTGCTTTTGCACAATTAATGCAATCTTTGCTGTTGTCCGCATGCTGATAATTTGTCAAACCTTGGCTGATAATTTGGTGACTTGGCACATGTGCCCACAGAGAGGGCTCTGTATGACAGCTGCAGCACACATGCCATAGGCTCACCACCACTGTATTAGGCTATAGTGACATGAAATAAAAATTTATGAGAAAAAAGCACAGAATTTTTGACTGGTATATGCAAACATAAAGGTAAATATCATAAATCATAAACTCAAAGACATCTGTGTCCAAAAACTATATTTTAAAAATTTATACATTCATCTACATTATTTAACAGATATTTTATAAATACCTACTGTGTATTAGTCTCTGTGCTAAGCAATGGGAATACAATGATGAACAAAAATAGACATGTTCATTGTACATTAGAACTCAATGAGTAAATATTGGTCAGAAGTCACACAAAGAAATGTAAAACAGTAACATCAAAAAATAGAAGAGACAGCTGAAAAAGAGAGAGATTTTTAGTGTTATAAGGGGTGCAGGAAGGAGGAGTTCCTATGAAAATGGTGATTGAGCTGAGGTTGGAAGATAAAGAAACCTTAAACATGGGCCGGGGATTTAGCTCAGTGGTTCCACTGCCTGCCTTGAAAGCTCAAGGTCCTGAGTTTGATCCCCAGTACCAAAACAAACAAACAAACAAAAAGAAACCTTAAATAGGCAGAGAGGAAAGGGAGACCTTTCCACAGATCAGGGACAGCCTGTGCAGAGAATCTGTGCCCAGAAAAAGCATGAACCCTTCAAGGAACCAAAAGAAGACATCAGTGGTAGAGGTATAGCAAACCTGGTAGAAAGTAATGCAAAATGGGAGTAGCTCAGGGATTCTCCATCTTGGCACTATTGACGTCTGGGGTCTGGTAATTGTTTATTGTGAGTTTTTCTATGCATTATAAGATATTTAGCAGCATACCTGTAGTATGCATCACTGGGGTAGAGTATCTCCAAGTAGCACCTCCCCTTGAGTTGTGACCGCCAAACATCTCCATATGTGGACCAAAGTACTCTGGAGGGCAAAGGCACTATCAGTTGAGAAGCAGGGAGAGATGGGCATGGCCAGATTATATAGGCCTTGTTAAGGAGCTTCACTTTAATTTGTGAGCAGCCAGGAAGCCATTCAGGGAAATTAAAGGGGAGAGAAAGGTGACATAATCAGAACTGCATTTCTGAACACTCCTCTGCCAGCAGTGAGTAACATGGGGAAGAAGGAAAGCCCAGGCCAGAGGGGACATAGACCAATTAACATGCTAGCTCATCTTAGAAACTCCTAGACTAGTACTTGTGGAAGATAATCACAGCTTGGGCTGTGACTGGGATGAGACTGGGGTGGTGCTGGCGGAGATGAAAAAAAGCGGATGAATTTGAGAGATAAGGAAAACCAGCAGGACATGGTGATAGATTGGACACACAGGGTGAGGCAGAGAGACGTCAGGAACAATTTGTGCCAAAGCAAGTGGGTGGATGATGGTGTCATTTATTAAAATAGGAATTGGCCTAGGTTTTTGGAAGTATATTGCATTGTTTGAACATGTTAAATTTGAGGGACCTTCAAAATAACACAGGAACACATGCCAAACAAATAATTAGATATGTGAGCCTGGAGCTCTAGGAGCTGCAATTTCAGATATAAACTGTGGAACAAATGTTCTGAAGGTGGTATCATGGCTGTGAACATGGTGAAAATATATGTCATCTACTGGGTAAGGAATACACGTGAAAAAGATGAAGCCCTAGGAGTAAGTCTTGAGAGTGGCCATCATTTAATGACTTCATAGAACCACACCTCAAGGTGCAGAGAAGGAAGGGCTAAAAAGCTGCCAAGATTCAGGAGAATGTGGAGACCCAGATGCCCAAGAAGAGAGTGAGTTAAGAATCAGACAGTACTGCTGGGGATGTAGCTCAGTGGTGCTGCTGCCTGCCTAGCAAGTGCAAGGTCTGGAGCTCAATCCCCAGTACAAAAAAAAAAAAAAAAAAAGAAGCAGACAGTACTAACTTGTATCAGGTACCGAAAGATCACAAATGACTTGGGCCAGGGATTTAGCTCAGTGGCAAAATGCCTGCCTGGCAAGTGCAAGGTCCTGAGTTTGATTCCTGATACCCCAGTACTGGAAAAAGAAAATGCCACAGATGACTAAAGGATGTCTGTTGGAGATAGAGCAAAGGTCACTGTTGGTTGGTCTCTTTGGAGAGTGGTTTAGGTGGCTTGATGGGGACAGGAATCAGATGAGACTGGGTTGAGGAGTAGGAGGTGAGGAAATGGAGACAGAGCATAGGTTACATCTTGAGAGGTTAGACCATGAGAGAGAGGAGAGACACTGGTGAAGGGTATGAGGATGTTTTTAAACAGCAGGAATGTGAACATGTTTCAGTGTCTATTAGGAAGATATACAAAGGGAGGGGATGCTTCTGAGGGAGGAGGAATGGGATTCAAAGCATGGGCAATGCCTTGAAGAAAGGAAGGCAGAGAAGAGAGCTGGGAATATGGTAAAAGTGGTGAAGTTGAATGGCTTCTGCTGGGAGTGGGGAGTTACCAGGGACAAGAGGGAGTGAGAATTATTAGGACAGCAATTCTTAGGAAGCAGTAAGCCCTCAGGCATCCAAGAAAAATAACATGATTGAAATACCCCTTCCTGGTACTAATTTCCTAGGGCTGCTATAACAGAGTGCCACAAACTGAGTGGCTCACAACATTAAGTAATTTATTTTCTCATAGATCAGAAGGCTGCAAGTCCAAAATCAAGGTGTTGGTGGGACCATGATGTCTGAAAGATCTACAGGAGATGATTCTTTACCTCTCCTAGCTTCTGGTAGTTGCTGGCAATCCTTAACAATCCATGGCACTTCTTGACCTACAGATGCATGGTGCTAATTTTGACCTGTCTTCGCATGGCTTATCCCCTAAGTGTGCTTCCAACATTTCCCTCACTTGTAAGGACCTCTTCTCAATTTGATTACATCTACAGAAAATTACATCCACTAAGGTCTCATTTACAGATTTCAGGTGGACATGGATTTTGGGAGACACTATTCAACTCAGTATCTGAGACTGTACTAATTAATGCATTTTAGAAGTGCTTATAGAATTAAACAAAACTGTTTTTAAGAGCTAATGTTGATGATCCCAAGTGCCCTGCCTGTGTAGTGTCACACACTCCCCACAGCTATTGTGGTGTATGATGTTTGCACTGTCCCCATGTTACAGATGAGAAAATGGGAGCTAACAGTAGTCAAGCGGCTGCCCCAGGGTGAAGTCCTGGCCAGGACTTGAACCAGCATTCTTATTCCAGAGACTGCCTTCAGCAATAGGCTCTTTCAGCCACCCTTCTCTAGTTGCTCGTGAATTGATCAGAAAAACAAACTCATCAGCTAGTCATCTGCTTCAGGAGCTACCTCTTCTTGCCACCATTCCTTGTCATATATTTTTCTCTACATACTGCTTTTTTATACATTCAGAGTATCATCTCTGTGCTGACAGCCCACTAGTGGGAGAAGCCTGCTGCCTGGTCTGTTTGGTCTGGAAAAATATAGCTCTCCCTTTTCCAGTAACTTCTGGGCTTGGTTTTCTTTGCTCAGGTCCATAGCATCCAATTCATGGAGTTCTCCGAAGTGGAGAACCAGGATGATTACTACAGCATAGGAGCTGGCTATGTCCACACCCAGGACCAGCAAGGGGCATACGTCATGTATGACGAAGCCTTGAGGGATCTGAAGGAACTAGAGGCAGAGCTACTGCTTGTGGCCAGCCATTATATTGAGAAAGAAAAAGGTAAGAAGTCAAATTTTAAAAAATCACCTGGTTAAACTAATATCCCTAAGAGCTGTATTTAATTCTTTCCACTCAACATATAAACACATATCCAATAGTGCCCATAAATTCAATAAGTACACACCATCCCATCCCCAACATACATTGACTTTAGAAAAGATACGCTTCTTTTTTTAGCTCAAGCCTCTTTTTGAGGCAGACTGTGACGAGTCTTTTGCAGGGACATTTCTGTATCACCCACTGAATCCAGGGGAAGCATTGCTGGTCCCTGAAGGAAGCAAAGTAAGCTAATGAAATGAATGATTTTTTTCTAAGCAACTGACCTTGAGGAAACTGCATTTAGAAGCAGAGACATCCTCAGGTTCCTAACAGGAAACCACCAGGATGCAAACAGATCTGGCGAGGAAAATGCCAAACAAGCCCCAGAGGGAGGAACCATTACTCAGGGTAATCAAGTAACCCATAATCGGTGTTCTCTCTTCTTTTGGCACCATCATCTAAAATGTCCAATTTTAGAAATAGATGAGGTAAGAATATTTCTTTTGGAATAATATGATACCATTAGCATTACACTTGGAAAGAGCTTAAGACACGTTGAAACACCTAAAAGGGAATTTAGCAAGGGTCTGTGTTATTTTGTAATATTTATAGACTATAATTAAGGATAATTCATGTTCATAATGCTATAAAATGCTGCTTAAAGAATGTTTGACAGTTAGCTTTTCAGATCCCAGACAAAATTAAGATTGAACTCTGTCCTCTTTGCTACAGCCATTGGTATCTGAACCATGGGATGCAGCGATTCTACCCAGTATTCCAGGGTATTTAATTTCAGCTCTTAGCTTTTATCTGTGCAGATTTTCCTACATACCAATGTGACATTTTTGTCCATATTAATTTATAAATGCCATGCTACTAAGAATTTAATTTGACTGAAACACTTGGTCAGTAGCCATTTAACCACATGGGCATCTTTCACCTGAGCTTGTAAGTATGTAGTCACACACTGTGAAATGATTTCCCAATTGGACTAGAGATGTTCCTGATCAAAGTCTTTCTCTTGCTGAGTACCTATCGCGTGCTTGATAAGTATTCAGTTTAGACTTTAGCACTTGTAAATTTCTTACTTTCTAACAATTTCTCTAAAATAGGTCACTTAAAAATTTAAAGCAATAATAATGCTGGTATTGCAAACTAACATCAACATAATGGAAAAAATAATTCAGCTGGATAATGACAATGATTATTGATTTTAGTGATTAATGTAAGTAAGGATCACCTTGGAAACTTCTCTGAAAATTTTTGACTTAGCTAATATTAATGGAGATAGTACATTAAACTCAGTTTGTTGTTAAACCATCAAGGACTCATCTTCAAAAAGGAGAAATGTATGTTTTACGTTTAAAATTATAGTTTAAGGACATTTTAGCATAGATTTCATGTTAGCTAAATTTTTAGTTTATTTCTAAAATGGCTTCTAATTGGGTAAGTGAAAATAAGAACTCCTATTGACTTAGAATCAACAAGTATAATTTAATACCTCATCTTTGCCAAGGCCACTTTCTCTGGTTTTTAGGCATTCTGGTGACTGGAGCATTACGTCCACTCCTGAGATGGCATTGACAATCTGAGGGGCACACCCTGCTAGAAACAGCTTCTTTGGAAACCCTGTCTCTAACCATTCCAACCTCCTCTGCCAGGTCACAAAGAGGCCAGCAAGCCAAAGGGTAACCAGGCCTGGGGATGGACCCATGCAGAAGTGGATAGATTTGCTGTGCTGTATGACCTGTGGACTTGGGAAGCAGCTCTTCTAGAAAACAAACACCAGGTATTTTTTTTCTGAAGACAAAACAACTGTTAAAAGTCATTCTTATAAAATTTGGTAACTTTCCTTTCTTTCCTTCTTTCTCTTTTCTTTCTTTCTTTCTTTCTTTCATTCATTCATTCTTTCTTTCTTAAACTCAGTGGGACTTTTAGGGAAACTCAACAGAGCAAGTAATATAGTCTTAGCGAAGTACAGTATAAGGATGTAATAAATTGGTTTTCTTTACTGTGGTTGTTTGTCACAAAAAATAAAATGTGAAGGACGCTCTTTATCTTGCATGCATGTTTGTTAGAGGGCCCGATGACTTAGGCCTTTCTTATCATAGTGTGCTTTCAGTGAGGACCCACGATGATGCCACCCACATCATGACTTGTTATCTAGTCATAAGGACAAGTTTCGCCTTGCTAAACACAAATCTACTGACCGAGTCATGGCCTTTAAAACTATGGCCCTCGGTGAAAGCAGCTTGGCAAGGAGTGTTGAGTGGAGTGTTACAGGGTGAGTTTAAAGCAATGAGACAGCAGGTTACAAAATCACCAACCATGTCATTAGTGGTTCATATCTCAATAATAAATGAAACACTGCTGCTGTGCTGCTCTTCGCTTGTGTCTTTAGCATGGATTATTTGCCCTTTTGATAATCACCAGTTGTTAGGAGTTTATTCATCAAACACTGAGGACTTTGAGGTACTGTTCCAGGCATTAGGGACATTTAAATAGGAGCTGATCTCTATCTTTGGGGAATTTATAGTCTATAAAAATTGATTCAATATCTAAGCAAAAAGTATAAACCAGTGGTGAACAGGACATTCAGAAGCCATGGGGACCCTGAAGGGAGAAATTTGCCTTGGGGAGGGGGGCTGTCAGAGTGGAGAAAGTGCTAAGAAGTCTTCTTAGAAGAATAGGTATTTAATCCTGTTATTAAAAGAGTAAGACATTGTATGGCAGAGAAAATAAAACATTTTTAAGCAGAAGAGGTGTCATTTACAATGCCATGGCAGTGTCACGTGGTAATGGAAGGTTAGAATCATAAGTAGACTGCTGTGGCTAGGACATAAAGGCATGACAGAAAAGGATCTAAACGCGTGTTTTGGGAATAGACTATAAACAGTGTTTGAATCATGCTAATTTAGGTTTATCCTATAAGCAAAGAAGAACCATTGGTAAGCTTCCATGGATAAGAAACGTGTGCGTAGCTTTGTTTCCAGCTGTCTTGGTGTCAGAGTGCAGAATGGATTGGAATAGAAAGGCCCTGGGAAAAAGAAGTGGAGTTATTGTAAGAGCGACCTGAAGAGTTAGGGGAGACCCTTATGTTAAGGACGTGACAGTGAGAACAGGAGAGAAGAACAAACTTGAGAATACTTTGAAGTAGAAATGGCAGGATTTGGAGACCAGATCTGGATACTGGAGTAAGAGAGTGAGAGTGGATTTTACAGCACTTACTCAGGGTCAAGAAGGAGCCTGAAGCCGAATGCAGGAGGAAGGAAGGCATCTTAAAAGGGGAAGATAATACTGACTGTAGGACACAAGGCATTTGAGGGGGATTGTTAAAAAAACAGGGGTAAATGTTTTGTGGGGAGCTATAGGTTTGAAGCTCAGGAGCAGGTGTAAGCAGAGGTATAAATGTGGGAGTGGAACCAAAGTAATGGTCAAAACAAGTAGGGAAAGCTAGAGATGTCTGAATGGGTCCCAGAAAATGCCTACAGTTTAGGAGCAGGTCCCACAACTAAAAGGAGTAGCCAAACAGACTGGAGAAAATCCAGGAAGACAGTATTGTGACAGCCAAAGGAGAGTTTTACTTAGAAGAGTAAGTTGCCAGTACAGAGCACAGTGAAATATCAAGAGAGATGACTCCTGAAAGCAAGGCAGTAGGGGCAGCACTCAGCTGGCCAGGGGCAGCTCTGAGGGACTCTTGGGAGAGCTGTGGGGGTGGAAGCCTGATTACACTGCACTGTAATGTGGTTTGAAGATGAGGAAGTGGAGATGGTTTTCTTTGAATTGTTTTTCTGGTAAAATAGATGGTTTGCCATTTCACCTACTCTCTGGTCTACTACTCATGGAGATACAGGTTGCCTGTTTTCTTTAAACAGCTGCCTAGGTTTTAAAGGTGCAAGACTTAGAATTTGAAAAACTGTTCCTCTTTTCAAAAATAACTTGTTTCTACCAGCTTGTCTGGAACTTTGACCTGCCAGTTACAACTTTACTTTAATCAAGTAAATAAATGAGAGATTTAGACTCAGTACAGTAATTGGAAAATCTGTATTAAAAGACAAAATCCTAAACTTGGAAAGTTTTGGTCCAGACATGAATTTTAAACAACCCCTCTTTCTCTTTCTCCCCACCTTCCCTTTACTGCCTCTAGGTCTCCTGTGGAGTCCCCAGGCAGAACTCAATGATGATAGAAAAATAGGGCTAAAAGTCAAACCAGTTTCTCCAAACTTTAACCTACAGTTCATACTAAGCCAAGCTATCAGGACTGTTCACTAGTTCCTTTTAGGGCAAACTAAACTATTTTGAATTAAAACAACTGCTGAAAATATCTCCCTCCTTTCTATCCTGAGAAAAAGTTCCCTATAGAAACTGAGATATCTGTGCCAAAACTGTAAAATATGGCCTTCCAAGTTAGAAATTCTGTCAAAAGAGCCTATTTTTAAGGGCTAAGCCAGATTTCTATCTAAAGTACAATTGATTTCCCCCAGTACTGAGTCCATTGCCAAGTTTTCCCTGCTGTTTTTGATTGTTAAATATATTGGTATCACTGCTTAAGAATTGCTCAGACATATTGGGTTCTTTTAAATCATTAAAATAACCATATTATGTATGAAGATTCATAAAATTAGAACTGATGACAAGTTAAGTAGATTGAAGGACTCAGAGAAGCCAGGTATCTGCTGCACCAGCTCCTAAGTGATACTGTATTGTCTGCTAATTCTCTCAATGGCCACCAAAGGCACATTTACAGGTTAATTTAAATTAGTATACATGGCACTAGATAAATTTTCATGTATTCATTTGAAAAGGAAAAAGTTCTCTGACAAGTTGTGCATAGCACTGATTTCCTGTTTTATACTTTCATTTGACCTAAAACACTATTTTAAAAGTTTTTCAAATCCCAGAAATAGAAAAATGTCTGAGGTAAAAATAATATAAGCACAGTAATGTTTGAGATTATTCATTTTGTCTATTTTCCCATTTCTCCAATATTGTTCTGCCTACTATCAGTGTGTACAACATATTATTTTGCCTGAGAGTTGGTCCTTGACACACACAGGTGACATTTGACAGGATGGGAAGACTTCTTAGACAAATACCGGCCCAGAGTCTAAATGGAAATGGGCCAGTTAGCAAACAGACAATAAATACAACCTATGAGGCAGAAAGATCATGTCCCATTGCTGTTGGGAAAGAATTCATAATAAAATCATATGAGGGTCCACCTGAGAGCTTTTCGAGGTTGAGCTCAAAGCTTGAAAAAAGTCTTATCAGCTTAAAAAGAGAGCCACATTTCCTTCTCAACAGCTAAGGTTACCAGATAAAATATTGCAATATTTGGGTCATATTATACTAAAAATGTATTTGTTATTTATGTGAAATTCAAATTTGACTGGGTGTCCTATTTTTTATTGGCTAAATCTGACAACCCTATTAACAATAGTGACCATGCCATTTAGCACAGGCCTCTGCAACCTGGCATCACTGGATGGGCATCATTTGTAAGCTCCCTACAAACCTCCCCTGCCAAATGATCAAACAATTGGGCTCCTTGTCCAAAAACAGGTCAAGGAAGTATAAATACCATACACCAGCTCCTGGGCTTTGCCTGGCCCAGACAAAAGGGTCCAAGTTCGTCCCTAATGAATTAGGCAAGTAATTGTTTCTTTCCTAATCTCCCCCTGGGTCTACTAAATGACACAAATCTTAACCCTTCTAATAACTTCTCCTTCATTCTGTTTACCTTCTGCTATTTAATAATCAAATGTTATGCTAGAGTGGTGGTCTGGTTAGTGGAACAAAGTAATTCAGATCACCCTGCTTTCTTCATTTCCCCAGTGCTCACTTAAGGTCCAGGGCATCACCATCTTCCTTCACTTACCTTTCTACACCTGTGATGTGTGAGTTTCTAACCTGCACAGCACATTCCATGGCCTCAGCTTTTAGCCTCCTCTGGAATTTTCCTTTTCATACTAAGCGTCATCACATAAGATCGAGTGATAAATAAAGCATCCAGGCACTTCCTCTATGAGCCTTAGCACTGAGTAGTCAGACACTGAGCCTCTCTTAAAGCAGTATTTGTTTCTTAGTGTGCTATTCATTCTTAAGCATTCAACTGTCTTACCTAGAGGAAGAAAACCTTTCTCCTCTACCCTCTCAGATTCAGTGCTTGGGTGCAGAAAATTAAATGGACAAAAGATAGTAGCAGTGTTTACTGTGTATCCATATGGAAGCCTTCATAGAAAGGAAGTAAAGACCTGCAGAAGCATACCATTTTAACAAGAGTGAGAAACTGTGGAGAAGTAACTAGGCAAAGAAAAGTGGGGTGGGGGCCAGGGATTTAGCTCAGTGGTTCCACCACCTGCCTCGAAAGAAAAGGGAGGTGGGCTTCTAGGAGTGGTAAGCACATGGTGAAGCACCTCTGAATGCATTGTCTCACTGGAATCTATAACTATTGCATAATTATGTTATTAATTACATGGCCACCCTTTTGTAGATAGTGAGAGAGAGGACAAAATGGAAGGCAGAACTCAAGTCCACTTCTGGCTCCAGAGTGTGTGTTCTTTCCCATTCCTTCCCTGGCTCTGTCTACGGGTTTACTAACTGTGCCAATTAGTATAGGGGCTGCATCTGGCCATCTCACAGCCACTAGGTCCCTGAGGTTCAGAGCTGTGTCCCCTGCTGAGGCCTGGCTTGCCAAAGCCTAGGGTGGGGCCTCCCCTCCCTTTACTGGGTCCCAGGGCTGCCTCTGCTGTTTCCTGACTATCAACATCATTTTCAGCTTCTAGGCTGTTACTTTGAAGCCTACCAACACACACTGGACCCTGAGGAGAGGTTTGCTTTAGCACAAGTGATGACTGACATTATGCACCAGCGCCCCAAGTTCGATCTAAGCCACCCTTATTTCATTAAGGCCTACCAAGATGAATGCACCTGCCTGAGGCTTCACCTGCAGCTAGTAAGGAGCATCCTCAACCATCATGTGAGTAGGATTTTAAATATTGCATTGCATGTTCAGACCCAGGTGTGGTGGCACACACCTGTAATTCCAGCACTTGAGAGGCTGAGGCAGGAGGATTGCTGTGAGTTCGAAGCCAGCCTGGGCTACATAGTGAGTTCAAGGCCAATCTGGACTACATAGCAAGACCTTGTCTCAAAAAACCACCAATTAATTAATTAACGCATGTTCAAAGAGAACAAACAACAGGAGCCAAAAATGAACATAGCATTTTCCTTTCATTGCAGGTCCAGCATCTTGGTTTTCTAGGGGGCATGTACAACGATTTTATTTGTAAGCTCATTTGCATTGCTGAATTCCAAGCATAACTTTGGTCTTAAAGGGAGAATTTTGATCCTAATTATAGTTGATGGTCCACACAAAACTGATCACCTCAGTTTTTAGACTGTAGAGTTTGTCAGTAGTGAAAGAAGAACTAATGATACATCTTTTCAAGACATTAGTGTATAAAATGGCGTTTATTTTTAAAAAATTGACCCACTAAAAGAAGCAATCACATTCTACGTCTTCCAGGAAGCAACCAGGACCCAAAGGATGTTGCAAACGGGTTGGAAATTTTTCCATACAGTGAATTATTTGACAGACAGAAATTAGTTGTCTTTGCTTTCTGTGGCTGACACTTGGTTCAGATTTCTCAGACCAGCATGTTTCATTGCAAATGAGTCTTCAAAACAATGTCTGGGTGAAAATTATTCAAATGATAGTTTCAAAAGGGTGATAGCCTTCTCATATCAAGGCCAGCTTGTGTCTATGGAAAAGGTCAACTCTTCTAATTTTAATGCTTATGCTACATTTTTAGATAGAGAACCAGACAGAATATGTCCAACGGCTTTGGTCAGAAGATCGTCCAGATGATCAGAATACATTTGGAATACCCCCTAAAATAATTTGTAAGCAACCTATTTCTATCAGTGACATCTGGTAAGTTGGTGTTATCTTTAAGCATTTTACGATTAGTCTTCTAGATTAATTAAGGGTATGGTATTAAATGTAAATACTACTCTATAAAGCACTTCTCAAGTGTTTGAAGAGATGAGAGATGTATGTATAAAAGCCACAGCAGCACTTGAGAGGCTGAGGCAGGAAGATAGCTAGTTTAAGACAAGCAGGCTACATAAGAGTTTAAGGCCAGCCTGAGGGACAAGCTAGACCTTAGATTCTGTTTTAAAAAAGAAACTAAAAGCCACAGCAGAGGGATTCCCTTGAATATTGAATCTGTTTGCTTTTTACATAAAAAGACTAGGTGGCTAGAATTTAAACTTTTGTCATTGAGTGCAGAATTGTCATTCCCTTGAAAAGTTCTGGTGAGAAAAGTAGTTACTCTTCAAATGCACACATCCCACATCTGAAATTTAGGTGTGCTTAAAAGTTTCTCAAAAAGGAATTTTTTTAATGTGTGTCATCAAAGAGGTTTCTGAAGATTTGTCTTATGACCTCACTCTTTAAAGAGCAGAGTTTAATTTCCTGAGACCTCTCAAAGTGGATATACAACATGATAACTTCCCTTCCAGGCTTTGAGGGTAGTGGGAAATGGGAAGAAGGTGACAAGCCCCGGGTTGATCTGTGTAGCCCTAGACCAAAATTTCTCTGTTGCCTTTGAATGGATGGAGAACTGGTCTAGCTCCTTTCAATATCCAGCAAGTGCTTGCTGAGGAGGTACATGTACCAGGCAGGGTGCTAGGGGCTGGGAACACAGATGTGAACAAGGACATGGTCCCGTGTTCCTGTGACGTGTGCAGTGCAGTAGCAAAGGTGGACCTTATCTAAGAAATGCCCACGATGGGTCATGTTGGGGACAGGCAGGGTGCTGTGAAAGTAAACAGCTAAGATTCTAACCTTGTTTCTTGGGGAAGAGCTCTGTATTTTTCCCATAGACTTTTCTCAGGACTGATTTCTTCACTATAATGAACTTGAGACACCAGCTGTGTGTATGCAGCTGAGTATGGGAAGAGTCTACTGTTCAGGAAATGATGTTTGGCAGAACAGGCTAAGGCTATATGGATACTAAAACCTGTCAAAATAGTCTTAAAAGCAAATGTTATTTGCTTGATGAGATCCATTTGCAGACTTTGTGCTATATTTGTTAAGATCTAGCCCTAAGAAGAATTCCATTTGCATAGATTAAAGGGAAATATTTATGGTCTTCAGGTATTGAAGGACCTTTGACTTATGTTGTATTCTTTATTTGCAAAGGAATAACCCAGAGGTGAGCATTTAATTGTTTCTGGACTCATTCATTTCTAAAGTATAACATCTTTACAGCAAATATGAATAATTCCAGGAGTTGCATACAGAATTTAAAAATTGCCTTTGTCCATTAACATGTTGAGAGGAAAGGATAAAAATTCAAGTGAAAAATAGAAACTAACAACCACACACAGTATGTTTTATTTAGCCATTTTTATTGTACATTATTTTGTTCTCAGATCTATGACTATGTATTAATTACTGAGATTTGACATTTTTGCTGTATACAGTCTTATTCTTATTAGCCTCTTAGAATATACACTTATTTCTTTGAATTTTGAAGGATTCACATTAAAGCAAAGAGCATGTTGTATAAGCCAGAGGTTCCTTGAAAAAATCACTGAAGTCTCTCTGAGTGCTGGATTCTTTACAGTGCTCTGAACCTACAGAAGCTGCATTATCAGTCTTTAAGAATATAAAGTTCAGTTATCTTTAGTAAGTTTCTTGTTATGTAAGATTGTCATTCATTTTTCCTCTTCTTCAAGCCCGACTTGGAGTAACATTCATCTGCTGGAGATTCACCCTTCCCTTGGCCTAGTAGGGCTCCTCCCCAGGGCCCTAGAGCACCTGCTGAAAGCAGCCCGCCACTCCCACCGGCCGGTAACTCCCAGCGGCCTGGCCCTGCTGGAGCGCCGTGTCCTGCAGCAGGCCCTGAACCTGTGGCTCACCCCGAGCAAGCCCGAGGCCTGGTACAGCGCGCAGCTCCAGAGAGATGTGGGTTTTTCCTGCGGGGGATGGTTGGTCCTCAACAAAGAGAACATTTCCTTCCAGATGTTACTATTTAGCTTTATTTCTGTTTGGCTTTATTCTTCTCTGTTTGGCCAGGGATAGAGAACAGTCAAGGGCCTTGCCAACATTTTTATGTGTTTTTCTTGGGTGGGGGGGGGTCAAATTTTTTAGTATATAAGAATGCTGGTAAAATTAAAAAATAAATGGATTACATAAATATGTGAAAAATATTTTCTGATTTATTATTTACATTTTGACAATATGCTTTTTAAATTAAAACTTCATATTTTCTTCCCATTAAGCCTCTTCCTAAAATCTGCTTTTTGTGCCTTGAGTCAAACTCTGATTCAGGAGAGAAAATACTTAGTCAGGAGGCAAGGACCTAGACTCAAGTTCATCCCTGCCATCAACTTGCTATGTGACACTGTGCAAGTATGGTACCTCTCTGGGTCTCACTTTCCTTTCATGTAAAATAATATTTGTGTATCTGGGGAGAAGTCAGTGGAAATGAGTTTAATGCTCTCCAATATCCCTTCCTCCAATGTCTGATGGTTCAAACTGTAGCCTAGTGATTTCGGTGGTGTCTGTAGCTGGGTTTTTAATGCTTTTCTTTTCTTTTCTTTCTTTCTTTTTTTTTTTTTTAGTACTGGGGGATCAAACTTGGGACCTTGCACTTGCAAGGCAGGTGGCAGAACCACTGAGCTAAATCCCCAGCCCTTAATGCTTATCTTTTTCTATGAAAGCTATAAAGATTGAACATGGTTTCCAATTTCACCTCACTCTGTGGGCACTTGCTGCATGACAGCTTTCAAGGCCCCAGCTGACAAAATTATCTGCTCTGTGGGTCTGCCTTGGCCTCCTATCCCTTCCTGCCCAAACTAGAATTCAGTTTTATTTTAAGTTGATGAAAAATACAAAATTATAGAGAATTTTAGCAAAAGAAGAAAGAACAAAAGTTAGCCTAAATATAACTAACCACTCAAATGTGTTCATTATAATTTTTCTGAATTCAAATATTCTTCATATGACTATTTTACATAAGCGTGTACTTTGTAACTGACATCTACTGTTTTTCTCAGTTAATATTATATATTTTCCATATTACTAATTAATATTTAGTGCAGCTTCAAGACCATATAATTCTCTTACATGATGAATCATACTCCTCTAACCATTTCCCTACTGGGGGGCATTCAAGTAGTTTTGTTTTTCATTATTAAAGATGCTAAAAGGCACATTTTTGTGCTTACAAATTTTTCCATATTTTGAATTGATTTCTTTTGATAGAATCTTGGAAGGAGAATTGCTGAAATGAAATTTAAATCTTTGGATACATATTGGTAGATTACTTTCCAGAAGAGTTATGCCAACTCATAATGCCACCGATAACATTTAAGAGAATCATTTCTGCTTCAGTGTGCAGTACAATGTTAGATGAGAGCATATAATGTATGTGCGGATATACACATATACATAAAAGGTGGCATTATACTCCTAATTTACCTTTCTTTGCTTTTATTCAGATTATTATTGCAAATGTTTTGTTATCTGTAATTTTTGAGAATTTTCTGTTATTTTCTTTGGTTCATGTATCTGTTGGAATACTAATGTCCTTCTTATTTACTTACATGAACTTTACTTACATGAAAACTTTAGTCTTTTTGTCCATCATATTGTTGGCAAATATTTTCCCATTTGTCTTTTTTTTTTTTTTTTTTGGTACTGGGGATCAAACTCGGGACCTTGTACTTGGGAAGCAGGCGCCAGAACCACTGAGCTAAATCCCTGGCCCTGTCTTTCTATTTTTTAACAGAAAATTCTTATTTTCACATAATTAAATCTGTTGATCACTTCCTTTGTGATTTCTTCTATCCTCGTAAATGCAGAAAAAAATCTTTCTCCAGATGTTTCGTATTTTATTCTAATTTTATTATCTTATTTTACTCTAATTTTAAAGGTTTGTTTTTATTTTTAAAATATGTAACTCCTGTCCGGGTGTGGTGGTGCATGCCTGTAATGCTAGCACTCAGGAGACTGAGACAGGAGAATTGCCAGAAGTTTGAAGCCAGCCTGAACTACACAGTGAGACCCTGTGGCAAAAAAATAAATAAATAAAATAAAATATGTAACTCCTTTACTATTTCATTACATAGAGAAAATATATGTATGCTGTGTCAGTCATGATCAAAAGTGAATTTTTTCTCAAATTACCAGACTACTATTATTATCAAATTATCCTACTACTATTTATCAGGGATCTTTTTCACATTGTCTTATTATGCTACATTTTAAAAATCTATTTGAGCCAGGAGTGGTGTTACATGCCTGTAATCCCAGCACTTGGGAGGCTGAGGCAGGAGAATCACCACAAGTTCCAGGCCACCTGGAGCTATATGGTGAATTCAAGTCAAGCCTGAACTACAGAGTGAGACCCTGCCTCAAAATAAAATCTATTTGAAATTATTTTATGAATTATAATGGATATGTGAAATACCCATTTATTCTCCTATTGATGCCAGTTTTGATTATTATTTTTCAAATATGTTCAAATTTGGATCAAGAAATGCTAAATGTTCAGAGTAATCTTTTGCATTAGCTTAAAAAATGGAGGAAGTGCTGCCCTCAGAAGACACGCAAAAATTTAATATAACTCTCTTAGTTATCAAGGTAGAAAACTGTAAGAGCCTAGAACTTGCATCCTTGAGCAGACAAGTCCTTTAGTAGATAAGGGTTATATAGGAAGCTGGTGCACTTGGGGGCCCAAACCAGGAAAGGCAGAAAGAAGGTCTACAAACGAGGTTTTTTCTGGGAGTGGTATTAGAGGACAGCAAAGATGTCAGAGCAGAGGTGCCCACCAAGGCAGGGTGCATTCAAGGACATGTGCTCACTTGCAGATCATCCAGCCTGGCTCTGAGGGAAGGAGAACTGTGAACGCAGTTGGGTGTAGCACACGGAATTGGGAATCTCAGTTTAGTCTTGGTAATGCTGTGTGAACCTGGGAAAGTTCCTTCACATCCCTCACTGGTGAAGGAGAATATGGTATTGGTGGTGCCTATACATGAGGGCTTGGGGGAAATAAAAATGAGTAGACATGTGTGAAAATACTTTGGAATTTTGAAACTTCAATTAGAGGAGTTTATAAAAATTGGCCAGTGAAATATTGCATTAAGTCAGGGACTTCTATTTATATTATTTTGCCATTTCTGTTCTTTATTAAGACTCAAAACATTTATAATTATAGCAGTGAATATTTTTGCATGTTATCTCATCCCTCTCAGCACCCCTATTAGATGGCTATTATCTGATAGTGTCCAGTAGGTACTGTTACTGTCCTTACCCCTACTCTAGAGACGTGGAAACGGAGAGACAGCAAAATTAAGTAAATTGCTCAAAATTCCAGTTTGTGTCAGAGCTGGACTTAAGCCCAGGAAATTTAGATCCAGAGTTGATGACTCTGATAGCATTTTTTTTTTAATATATGAGGTTTGGGGCTGAGAATTTAGCTCAGTGGTTCCGCTGCCTGCCTCAAAAGCACAAGGTCCTGAGTTCGATCCCCAGCACCAAAAAAAAGTGAGGTTTCTTCTTTTGTGTTTTTTAAAAGTACTTTGTTTTCTTTCAGCTCTTTTCAGCTAAAGTGATGGGAGATCCGTTTCTTGTGGAGAAGATAGGCCTTCTTGCACTCAAGCCTGTCACAAATGAAGGGCAGAAACAAGGCCATGATTCTCATGCACTGCTCCTGGAGACGTTTTCCAAGCTTCTGGAACTGCTGACCCTCCGCCACCGGCTGATAGAAATGAGTCTGGAGAGTGCACACTTAGCTCGGTTAGTGGGGGGAGCCAAGGAGCCAGGTGAAATGAGCTTTTGGCAAGACGTGGTGAATAACTAGCAGACCCCAGTTCTCCCTGCCGACAGACCTTCCCCCTCTCTGCCCCTAGAATAGCCAAAGTGAGTTTTCTAATTAGCCACCTTGCTCCTATGCCCTTTCTTCTTTTTTTTTTTTTGTACCGGGGATTGAACTCAGGACCTTGTGCTTGCGAGGCAGGCAGCGGCACCACTGAGCTAAATCCCCAGCCCCTCTGCCCTTTCTTCTGACCCTCCCCACATGCCTCTCTGACCGCTCAACTGCTAGATCTTCCCAGTGGCATCCAGGTACCCTTTCCATCCAGTATGTGTCCTTCTAATTAGTTGTTTAATATTGGTTTATCAGTTTTCCAGCTAGCATAAGCTCCCCAAATGCAAAAGCCCTGTGCATGTTTACCATGACATTCTATTACCTGGTGTCTGTCCATTTTGTGCTGCTATAACCAAACACTCAAGAATGGGTAATTTATGAAATACAGAGATTTATGTCTGTTTTTTTTTTTTTTTTTTTTTGGTGCCAGGGATTGAACTCGGGTCCTTGCACTTGCTCAGCAGGCGGCGAAACCACTGAGCTAAATCCCCAGCCCAATACAGAGATTTATTCATTACTGTTCTGAAGGATGGAAAGTCCAAGGCTGAGGGGCTCACAGTGTCCTTGTTGCTGCATCATCTCTCAGCGGAAGGCAGAAGAGCAACAGAGCACGCTATCACATGTATATGCACAAGAGGGAGGGGAGAGGGAGAGAGAGGGAAGAAGGAAAGGGAGAGGAGCCAAAGTCATCCTTTCATCAGGAGCCCACTCCCACAACCTAATCACCTCCTACAGCTCCCATTCTCAGCACTGTACTGGGGAGTAAGTTTCCAACACTAACTTTGGAGACACATTGAAATTGTAACACTTGTGTGGGGCCCATGCCACCCTGGTACTCCAGGAGTGTTGGTTAAATTTCTCCTGAATATAATGAAGTTGAATACTAGAGAGCTTAGGGTAAGGAGAGAAAAGAGTCAGTGGCAGTCTCTAGGTCTGACAGAGGTATGGGGTGTTCTGCAGGCAGGGAGAAAGAGAGGTTAATGAGTTAGGCTTCAGTTACAAGTGTGAGATGATGTAAGACATCAGATGAACATAAGCAGGAGGCTTGTGGAGCTAGAGGGTTTGTTGTGAACATGTATGAGTGTTACTATGTTCTGGTCCCCATATAAGGTCCTATAGACAGAGTTCAATCGTCAACTGGCCATTATCAAGGACTTGCTGTGGCCAGAATCCTTACCAGGAAATTTATGTGAATATTTAATTTAATTCTCAGAGTATCTGCAAGAAAATAGAAGCTTATAAAAGTTAAATAATTTCCCCAAGATCATATTAAAAGAAGTAGAAAATTCAAATTCTGAACTATTAGTCAAGATATTTTTACCTCTCCAACCACACCCCTCCATAATTTATGATCCTTGCTCTCAAGGAGCTCACAGTGTGAAAATTACCCAACATACTGTATAATAATGACATTCTATCATCTGAACAAAATACTACAGGAGTACAGGAAAAGGATTCTCATTATTTCTAAGTAGATTGGAGAAAGTTTTATGTAAGATGGACTATTATGGATTGAACTATATCCCTCCAAATTTCATATGTTTAAGAACAAATCCCTAATACCTCAGGGTGTGATCTTATTTGAAGGATCTTTTTGAGAGGTAATCAAGCTAAACTGAAGTTATTAGGATGGACCCTAATCCAATATGACCCATGTCCTTATAAATAAGAGAAAATTTGACATAGACTAGGGCAGGAAGACTGTATGAAGGCACAGGGAGAAGACAGCTATCAACAAGGCAGGGAGAATGGCTAGAATCACAGCCCTCAGGAGGAACCAACTCTCCTGACACTGAAATCTCAGGCTTCTGTCCTCCAGAACTGTGAGGCAATACATTTCTATTATTTAAGCTATTGTATTTCTGTGCTCCTTTGTTACAGCGGCTCTGGCAAACAAATAGTGGTGTCAGTTGGACTCAGCCTTAACACACCAACTTCTTAAAATGAGAAACGTGTTACAGTAGGGGTGTGCCAGGAGGGGGAAAGCATTGTAGACATATAAGGCTGAGCTGCCAGAGAGATATCTGAACTCAGCCATACACACACTGCAAGCTACGGAAATGTGGAACTCAGAATGAAATCAGAACAGAGACAAGGGTCATGAGTTCTTATGTGATGGGACGGTTTAAGTATCTGGGGTTAAAGCACTCAAAAAGATAGAGTAGAAAGAGGACCAGTGATCTGGAACCCTAGGAAACACCAGTATTTGAAAATAAGGAGGAAAAAGCACTGAAGACTGAAATAGAATGGTTGTATAGCAGGAGCATGGAGATCCTGAATTCAGGAGAACTAAGATATTCTTCAAGAAGTGAGCAGAGAGGAGCCATCCTAAGGAAATGACAGTCCCAAGCTCATCTCCTCCAGCTGTTCTCTAATGTCAGCAACAGTCACCACAGAGCGGGACACTCAGCCTCTGGGGCGCCTTCGCTTCGCACACGACTTTGGCTTACTCTTATTTGACCTTTGCTTTTGTTCTTATTCAGGTTTTGTGTTTGGCTACCATTTATTTTTCCTTTCAGGAGAAAACACTAGCAACTGTCTTGGCTTTTTTTTTTTTTTTCCTAGGCTCTATAAGGAATCAGCATGGGAGATGGGTTTTGAAGAGTTCCACATGTATCTGAGACCTGTTCACTTTGAATTTGCATCACACAAAGACAAGGTGGACCAATCAGCTCCTGTCTTTATAACTTCTCTGCTGGAGGACAGTGGTCAAGTAGACAGGTGAGCCTTGAAAGGGTCAAAGTGAAAATGTGCTGAGGGAAGAATAAACAACCGGAGAAAATAATTCCTGTCACCACTGGAAACACAAGTGCAATTGCATTTCTAAATTCTTTCACATATGCTCTATTGTCATTATGCCAGTGTTTTATTTTGTTTTGTTTTGCAATATTGGGGTTGAAACCAGGGCCTTCTCCCTGGGATACATCCCCAGTCCATTTTTTTTTTCATTTTTATTTTTATTTTAACACAGTGTCTTGCTAAATCAAGCCCTATCTGGGCTTGAACTTTCAATCTTCCTGTCTCGGGTTGCCAGAGTGCTAGGACTGCAAGCGTGTGTCACCACACCTGGCTTCCCTCCCTTCCTTCCTTCCTCTCTCTCTCTCCCTCCCTCCCTCCCTCCCTCTCTCTCTCTCTCTCTCTTTCTTTCTTTCTTCTTTCTTTCTTCTTTCTTTCTTTATTTCTTTCTGGAACAATTGAATTTAAAAATACTGAGTCACTGAAAAGTGCAAGAACCCAGTCAGAAAACTCAAATGGAACCACAGGCTAAGTAGCTTCCCAGGTAGAACACGTGCTTCCAGGTAGAAAGGGGTCTGATGGACAAGAGCCATGTATCAAAAGTAAGTCTCTTTTTTTACTTCACTCTTTTGTTTGTTTCTTTTGCTATACAGAAACTTTTTAAGTTGACATGATACATATTTGTATTGTTATTTCTCATGCAACTGGGATTCTGTTCAAAAAGTGCTTGCCTACAACTATGTCTTCAAAAATTTCTAATTGTATTGATTTGGGCTTTTTCTTCCCATTTTTTGATAAGATTGGTTTGGATATGTCTATATTGCTTTTTCTTTCAAAGTACTAGCTCTTTAATTCATTGCTTCTTTGTATTGTTCTTTGGTCATAATTTCATTAATTTCTACTTTGATTGTTATAATTTCTTTCCTTGTACTAGCTTTGGATTTGGATTTTTCTTGTTTTCCTAGGACTTTGAGGTTCATCTTTAGGTTATTTATTTGGAATCACTCTATTTTTCTGAGGTATGCATTCACAGCTATAAACTTCACTCTCAGGACTATTTTCATTGTGTCACATAGGTTCTGGTAAGTTGTACTGCCATTATTGTTTAATTCTAGGAATCATTTAATTTCTTCCTTGATTTCTTCTGTGACTCATTGATTCTTTGAGAGTAAATTGTTTAATTTCTATATGCTTGCAGAATTTCTGTGGTTTATTTTGTGATTTTTAGTTTCATTGTGCTATGATCTGATAACACACATGGGATAATTTGAATTCTTTTGTATTAATAACTCATGCTTTATGGGCTAATATGTGATCTACTTTGGAGAAAGTTCTATGGGCTACTAAGAAGTATGTGTAGGGCTGGGGATTTAGCTCAGTCGTACCACTCCTGCCTCGCAAGTACAAGTTCCTGAGTTCAATCCGCGGTACCAAAAAAAAAAAAAAGAAGAAGAAGAAGTATGTGTACTCTGTTGTTGGGTGGAATACTGTGAAGATACCTATTAATTTCACTTGTTCAATATTTTGATTCAACTCAGATTTTTCTTTGTTGATTTTTTGTCTAGTTGATCTGCCTATTTCTGACAATAGTTTTGAGTTTCCCCACTATAATTGTGTTGGTGTTTATCTGATTTTTTTTTTT
>NW_004624916.1:530237-557442 GCF_000247695.1 Heterocephalus glaber
GTGTCCTCTGCACCTTGGTAATGTGGAATCAGGTGGCTGCCTGTCTGCAGTGGAGTGATTCAGTGTCTTCCGCGTGACTCAGGACCTTGGTAGGGCATGCACAGACCTCTCTCTTTATTCCTTTTCATAGACTCTGATTCTTTACTAACTTTGTCATTCATGTTTTGTGTAATTTTTTTTAGCTCATCTAGCTTTTTATTAGCATCTTTTGTAAACTTTCTGATCATTCTGTTTATTAAGTCCATTATCTGTTTAGCTATATCTACTTTGAGTTCACTGAACACCTTATTGATCTATTTTTTATGTCCTCTTTTATCATTTTGAATAACTCAGCTGTGTGACTTTTGATTTCCTCTCCTGTGAAACCCTATGAATCAGCTTTAGGAGTGTTGGAAGTTTTTGGAGGCATTTTGTTGCCTTGTCTTCTTATGTTTCTCTGTGTGTGTGTGTGTGTGTGTGTGTGTGTGTGTGTGTGTGTGTGTGTGTCTTGAGGTTTATGGGTCGATTATGGTGGAAAGACTTTGTTGCTCATATAAAGACATATTAGTGGGCTGGGGATTTAGCTCAGTGGTTCCAGCGCCTGCTGCACAAGCGCAAGGACCCAAGTTCGATCCCTGGTACCAAAAAAAATACATGTTAGTGTCTGCTTCCCAGCATGCATTCTGGACATGGCTAACTACAGGCTTTGCCTCTGTCTCAAGTGTAAACCACCTCTGTTAATTTGGGAGTGGAGAATGCAGTGTAATTGACCCAGCACCCAGTTGTCTGGGAATGGACTGCAGTATTCTTAATGAAACAAAAGCAATCCAGATATTGTGCATTGGCATACACAGAAAAAAAAAAAAAGCAACAATTATGCCACCCTGCTAATAGCAACAAAATCAGCAACGATAATAGTATCAATGACAAACTGGATATTAACATAGCATTAAGGCCGGGCATGGTGTCACACACCTGTAATCCCAGTACTTGGGAGGATGAGGCAGGAGAACTGCTGAAAATTCAAGGCCAGGCTGGGATAGTAAGTTCAAAGCCAGCCTGAACTACATAGTGAGACCCTATCTCAAAACAGACAAATAAACAAACAAACAAAAACCCATAGCATTAAAGACCAATAATATACCATATTTAGTCATATAAAAAAGATCTATCTTTATAGTAGACACACTAAAACAAACCAAATATTAAAATACAGTAAATATAGTTGTAATTCCAACAACTATACCTCCACTAACAATAGAAAAGAATCCAACAGTTGTGGCATGAAGTTAACTACCTAAGGATTAATAAAACTTAGTGATTATACTAGTAAAGATAAAGACGGTGGGGAATGGGAGAATGAAAAAAGTAAAATTTGAAGAATTAGGCAATGGTAGAAGAGAAGAGAAAAAAGTGAGATAAAGGATCCTAAGGAGTAAGAGGAAATTAATATAATTAGATAAAAGTAACAAAAAAGAAAAAAGAAGAAGAGAAAAAAAAGAAACAAGGAAAAAAATCCCAAACCCCAGAAAACCAATAATGAAAAAAATATGAGCAGAAGAAAAATTCCTCTGTATTTTTGAATGACTGGTTTCTTTCTAGGATATTCAGTCTTCAAATCCAGCAAGTCACAGCTTTCTCTGCCTATTTTTTCAACCTGTAGGTTTGTAAGGTGATCCTCTGCTCCAGAAGCCCCTTTGTCCATACACCATAGGCCATGGTAACCACCCAAACTGAATGTCCTTGCCCATGTTGGTAGACAGGGAGATCAATCAGATGATTACTGGTCTCTGTGCTGGATAGAGGCAGCAAGGTGGGGATTCAAGTAGACTACTGGACTTTATTAATGCCAGCACATTCAGATCCAGCCACCTCTGAAAGCCACACATGCTAGTCCTGGCTTCTCAATACAGAAGATGGACCTCTGTGTCCCTCCCAGCCTCAGCCCAAACCTCTCAAGGGATCTATGCCCAGCTTGCATCATCTCCATGGTTGTCTTTTATGGCTGTTTCTTACCCAGTCACTGTGTTAGGGTAACACTGGAAACTCTGAAGTGAAGTTTTTCTGAGGTTGTTCCATGGCTCAGTCCCAAAGGACCATCCCCTTCCCAGAATGGCTCCTGATTACACCCTCTCAAATACAGTGAGCTCTGCTCTGGATTTCTTCTCCAACTGTAGCCTGCCATGTGGAAGGAGTCACTTTTGGAGTAAAACCTAATGCTGTTTTTGCAGTTTACAATAGCCATGGGCTTTGGTGGGGGCGGGGGGGACTAGCACTTCTGCCCCAGTCTGTTATTTCTCCCTGGAGCTGCTGACCCTCCAGGGTTACCTTCTCTCACTTTGTTGGCCTTTTCAATGATTGAGTCAGTCAGTCAGCACCTCTGCTGCCCCATGCCAAGGGGAAACAAAATACAAAACCAATTCAGAGTTGGGCAGTGGTGGCAGCCAGGTTGCAGAGTCTACAGATGTTGGCCAGGTCCCAATGCGGCTCTGGTGAGTTTCAGGGCCTCTGAGTCTGCAAGCCACCTGCTCTGTGGCTGAGGTTTCCTGCAGTCAGGGGTGGCTCACTCAGGAATGGGGGTCTCTTGATTTGCAGCATGTCACATGAAAACAACCTAATATTTTTTCTTGCAGATATTCTCCTACTACTTTTGTCTTAGCTATCTCTGAGGTGGATGATAACCAGATTGGCAAATTTAGTTTTTATACAAAAGAAGCCATCCTTGAGGTAAATTATTTATCTCTTTTAAAAGAAACTAAAGTAGGGCTGGGGATTTAGCTCAGTGGTTTCGCCGCCTGCTGCACAAGCTCAAGGACCTGAGTTCAATCCCTGGTATAAAAAAATAAAAGGATCATTCCCCTTGAAATTGGAAGACTTTTCATTAGCTCAGCCTCCTATCACACACACAAAAAAGAAAGAAACTAAAGTAAAACAAGCAACTTGAAAAAAATCAATATTAATTTATATACACTTGGCTTCCATTTATAAGAAAAGCTTTACTTCATTAATAATAATGTTGCCCTTGCCTACTGACGTGCACATTGGCCTGATTTGAACCACAGAGACTGTTACACCACATATAATGACTTCTGTAAATAGGAAAAAGAAACACATGTAGTGAACCATTTTTGCAGCAGGATTTTAAGCTACACACTTGTTACTGGAACTTTTAACTGATCTTTTTAAGTGCTATTTCTTCACTGTGTCATAGTCATTTTCTCATCACTGGGACAAAATACTCGACACCCACAACTTTAAGGAAGAGAGGTCCATAGTCAGCTGTCTCTAAGACAGGAAGGACATGGTGAGAGGATCCAGTGGAAGAAAGCTGCTCATGCCATGGCCACCAGGAAGGAAAGAGTGAGGATGAACCTGGGGAGAGACACCCATTCCAGATCATGCCCCCTGTGATCTGTCTTTTCCAAACAGACCCCACCTCCTAACACCACATTCATCTCTGGACCCAACAGTGCATCAATTCACTCATAACCCCATGATCCAATCACCTTCCAAAAGCCCTAACTCTGAACACATGGCCATTTTGGGGATATTCTAAATCTAAATCAAAACACCTTGCCATTTGTATATGGAGATATATAGATAGATAGATAGATAGATAGATAGATAGATAGATAGATAGATAGATAGATAGATTTTTAAACTTTGGCTTACAAGAGCCTGCTACCAAGTCTATGTAGTTTATCAGAGCCTACTCATCCTTTCCTGACCATTGGGGAAACATCATGGTGTCAATTCAGGCCTGGAAACTGCTTGCCTGGCATGAAATGCTGCTCAGGGACAGACTAGGTTTGGTGTGATGGCTGAGAGTCAAGAAGCTCAGCTCATCCTGCAGTTAAATTCACATACATATTTACATGCTGAATAAATGATGGTCTCAACCCTCAATTTTACCTCTTTCTTTATGGGAGCAGTTTCTAATGCCTTTCACATTTTCTCTTTAGCTCTTGTTTCATTCAGGGGTGGAAAATATGCAAGTGACTCTTGCCTGCCAAGCTGCTCAGAAAAATGCGTTGATGGTGGCTGTTCAGCAGGCATTCTTCTATCACACCCCGCAAGCAGGCTTTCCTTCTGATGTCAAGGTCAGCCTGGGAGATGCAGAGGCATGGGCACTACCACCAGTCAATGTCAGACCATCCTCTTCCATCCCTTTCTCCCTCCCTCCCTTCCTTCCTTCCTCCTCTTTTCCCTCTTTCCCCTTCCTCCTTCTTTCCTTCCTCCTCTTTTCTTCTTTCTTTCCTGTATAGGAAAAAAATTCAAACTCAGTTTCTCTTACTCTATATTCACAAGACAGATCACTTCTGTGAGGCCGAGAGGCATGAGGATTTCTTCCCACCAGCAAGCAAGCAATTAGTTCTGTAAAGGACACCAGCTGCACATTCTCTATTTCACTTCTCTGCTGACTATGTCTACCTGGAGATAGCATCAGATCCCACAGATTGAGGGCTCAGTCCCTAAGACTGTTTCTACTTCAGACCTAATCGCAAGTCTGGGTTTCCAGAACTTCTTACCAATTGAGTGTAAATTGGGGTTCCCACACCCCCCTCCTCAAGTTCAGTTCATTTGCTAGAGCAACTCACAGAATGCATAGAAATTCTCCATTTTACAATGTTGACCTGTTTGTTGTAAAGGGTATTTTTAGGATGCAAATAAGCAGCAAGATAAAGAGATGTGTAGGGTGAGGTCTGGAAGGGTCTTGAGCACAGGAGCTTTTGTCTCTGTTGAGTTGGAATGTGCCACCCTCCTGAGCTATGGATGATTTTTCATCTTCCTATCAGCTTCCATGTGATCCGCTATCCTGAAGCTCTTGAAACTCTGCGTTTGGGTTTTTACGGAGACTTTATTACTGATTGAAGCATGGAAAACTGTATGGAAATGTGACTGGACAAAAGAGTCTGATCTAATTCATTAGCACTGAGTGGGGAAACCAGCAAGGCCTGTCTGTTCAGATTCTTCAGCATTCCTTCCTCATGGGCCCCACCTGAAATGGGGTCTTATCATCTATTGTCAGACAAGGCCAGTCAGAGAGTTTCTATGACCTCCCCTGGGGAAAAGAAATTCCTGTGTCTGTGGCCTGCCTTGGGGAGAAAAAGGAGGAAGTGAAACATCATGAAAAGATGAAAGAGACACAGAGAGAGGGAAAGAGAGAGAGAGAGAGACTTCTGAGGCCTAAAGTACCCCAACATTATTCTAGTCACCTAGGAAACAATAACGCCTATGAGAATTGTAAATCAGGAACCATGGACGGAAACCAAAAAATGTGTATCACATCGTTTTTCCTTTCTTCTTTCCTTACCTTTTGCTCCTTTACGTCTTTCCTATTTATGAATCAACATATAACCAAATTTTTATTTGGTCTCTTAATTTTCAGTGATATGCTAATAAATTTTCTTTTGTATTTAACTCTGTACATTGAATGGCTACAACTATCCATCAGAAAATATCCTAAAAGGGCAGGGGATTTAGCTCAGTGGTTTTGCCACCTGCTGCGCAAGCGCAAGGACTGGAGTTCGATCCCCGGTACCAAAAAAAGAAAAAAGGAAAATATCCTATTCCTCAACCCTTCCTCTTTGTAGATAATGATTCCATTGTTTTCTAGTTTATCCATCCTATAATTCTTTTTACAAAAGCAAGAGACATGTTTGATTCTTCTTTTTTCCACAAAAGCTACCATGTAAACATACTCTTTATGTTTGTTATTGAGATGTAGTCCATATAACATAAGTTACATGCCTTTAGGGTGTCTGATTCAGTATTTTTAGTATATTCACAGGATCATGCAGCTATCATCACTATGTAATTCCAAAATATTTTCATCATTCCCAAAAGAAACCCTGTACCCACCGGTAGTTATTCCCCACTCCTCCCTTCCTCGGTCCCTAGTAACCACTAATCTATTTTCTGTCCCTAGGATTACCTACCTCAACATTTTACATAAGTGGAATTATACAACATGTGGCCTTTTGTGCTGGATTTTTTTTTTTCACTCAGCTCAAATTTTTTTTTGGGGGGGTACTGAGGATTGGACTCAGAACCTTGCACTTTCAAGGGAGGTGGCAGCGCAACTGGGCTAAATCCCAGGCTCTAAGCACAATATTTGCAAAGTTTACTTATGTTATAGCACATTTCAGTACTGTATTCCTTTTTATTGCTGAATAATATCCCATTATAAAAATATACTGCTTTTTTTATCCATGCATCAGGTTGATGTATGCTGGGTTGCTTTTTACTTTTTGGCTATCAAGAATAATGATGCTGTGAACATTCATGTACAGGCTTTTGTAAGGACATACATTTTCATTTTCCCTGGGTGTGTACCTAGAAATGGAATTGCCAGTTTATTTGGTAACTTAATTGTCTACATTTTGAGAAACTGCAAAACTGTTTTCCTAAGTAGCTTTACCATTGTCATTTCCGTCAACAATATATGAGAGTTCTGATGTCTCTACATTTCTATCAATACTTATTATTGTATTTTTTATTTTACTTGTCTTAGTAGGTATAAAGTAATATTTCAGTGTGGTTTTGATTTGCATTTCCTAATTCCTAAGATGTTGATTGTATTTTTATGTGTTAATTGGCCCTTCATATGCCTTCGTTAGAAAAATGTCTGTTGACATTTGCCTTTTTATAAAATTGGGTGGCATGCTCCACACAGGCTTGGGGCAAAGCCAAAGAATGAGTTGGTGGAAAAAGTTGAAGATTCCTCTCAGGTTGCCTCTCTCCACTTCCCATCCTTAAAACTTACCTGCCATCGGCTACCATCCTACCCTCCAGCCTCAGAGTGTGAGTATTCCTCTTCCCAGCCAAGGTCATCACTTGCACCATATTTCCTTCTATTTCCTCTTTTCATTTATGGGTACTTTCCCCTTTCCACTGGACGGGCTGAACAATTTTCATTCTTGCTAAAAACTAAACTGAAATCTCTGGCCATTACCTTCAGTATGAAGTTTTTTTCTCATTCATGTTTATTGGAAGGACAATTTGTAACTCTTTATATCCTACTAACCTTTTCATTATTGTGCAGCTTCCTCTTTTACCATACCCCTGAGACTGCTCTCAACTAAGGTCAGCAGTGACCTCCTGATTATTAAACCCAGAGGACAGACCCCGTCTCTCCACCCACACTGCTCTAGTTCAAGTTCTTGTCATCTCACTTACATGATTGTAATGGCCTTCTGACTGGCCTCCAGCCCTCTAAGTTCATGCCTTGCACCATTATATCTGCTCCCAATCAAATCTATCCTCCACGTAGTGACCACGGCAACTGTGTCTCCTTGATTAAAACCCTTCAGTGGCTCTTTGTAGCCCAAGTAGCAAAACTCAACCTCCTTAGCTAGGATGCAAGAATTTTACTTCCAAAACCTAGCTTGCTATCCCCTCTATTCCAATCAAATAAAAAAGTGTAAAATGCCGTCAACTTTTCATACTATCTCATATTTTTATGCTTCTGTTCTTTTTGTCCAAGAGGATGCTGCTCATCCTCCCATATTCAACTCAGTTATCACATCTTCAGGAAATGTCCATGACTCTTAATTTTACTAAAGTGAATTTTGTGAGGACCTTATCATAAAACAATATATTGTGAATAGATGGATAAATGATTGTTAGATAAATAGGTAGCTTCTCTTACAAGTGTGGAACAAGCGAGGGGATGATGACATAACAAGGAGACATGATGGAGACAGTGAAAGAGGATAAAAAGAAGAGAGGGAGGAAGGGAAGAAACCAAGAACAAAAGTGTGTGCTGCCACCAAAGCCAGAAAAAGGCAGTTTCCAGAAGGAATGAGTCACCAAAGATGTAGAGATGACAAATGTGTGAAAAGGTATTCCACGTCTTTCTCACTAGAGAGATGCAATTTAAAACTCTACTGAAAATCCACTTCACACCCATTAAAATGGTTAAAATGTAAAAGACTGACCATTCCAGGTGTTGGTAAGGACAAGGGGGAGCTGGAACTCTCATGTACCACTGATGGGAATGGCACAACCTGCCTCTTCCCTTCACATCTGTACAAATGGTACAGCACCCTCTGGAAAATGGTTTGGCAATTTCTTAAAAAGTTAAACATATACTTACTATATGATGTAGTCATTCCCCTCCTAGGTATTTAACCAAGAGAAATGAGAGCATGTGTCCATAAAAAACTTTGTACACAGATATTCATAGCAACTGTGTTCATAGTAGCCAAGAACTGGAATGAACCCAAATGGCCATCAACAGATGAATGGATAAACAAATTGTGGTATGTCCATACAATGGAATACCTACTACTCAGCAATACAAAGAAATAAGCTACTGATAACCATCATGTGGCTGAAGCCAAACAAAAAAGAGTAACTTATCTAATTGTACCTTGTAAAGTGATGTTTACTAAAGGTCAATTATTCCTAATCAAACTATTATTTTTAAAAGAATAAGAAAGAATTTGATCAATTTGAATGCACAGGAAAAATCAGATGGGTGGGCATTAAAAATGGGGCCATTTAACATTCACAAAAGTTCACTGTGGACTCTGAGGGCAGTTCTACTGCCTGGGTCAGGGTGAAAGCCAGAGTGCCAGCCGTAAGAAGCAAGAGGCTAATACAAATATAGAAAGAGTGTGCATTTGTTTCTTTTGCATTCATCTTTTAAGGTTGTCAGTGGCTTAGACTATAGAAATTTATCTTCTCACAGTTCTACGGTCTAGAATTCTGAGATGAAGGTGCCAACATTTCTGGTTTCTGGTAAGGATTCCCCTCCTGGCATGAAGGGGGTGGCCTTCTGCTGTGTCCTCACATTAAGGAGTGAAGGGGGTGAGGAGAAACAAGTGAGGGAGAGCTCTGATGCCTCTTCCTCTTCTTACATGGGCACCACCCCTATCGAGTTAGGGCCTCCCTTACAACTTCATTTAACAGCTGTCCCCTCTCAAGCCCTCATCTCCAAACACCATCACATTGAGTGTTAAAACTTCAACGTAGGAGCTTTTGGAGGGACACAATCATTCAGTCAAAAGAAGTTTGATCAGAGTTGAGGAAAAAACTTGAGAGAGTAAGATGATTAAGGAATTAAAAGAGACGTGGACCCATTTGTATGAAGGCACTGGAAATAAAGAGGAAGCAACTGAGGATAGAAATGAAAGCTGAGCATGGTCAAAAGGGAGAGGGTAGGTGAGGAAGTCAGGGAGTCAATGTTTTCATTCAGCAGCCTTGACGCTCCAGGCTGCAGGGCGCTAAGTGATAGAAATACATGTGGGATGGGCTGAGCGAGGGCACCTCTTCTTGCTCTAAGTCAGGAGTCTCAAGTGACATTTTTTTCAATTAAGGGGAAAACCCCATTTCCAACCTTGACATGCTCCAGAGCCCCTCTCGTGTCCTGTGCTGCTGCTAAGGACAATACAATGGCTTACTCTGCTGTTCAAGAGCTATTTTTATGTAATTAATGTATGCTTTCTTGTTTATAAATGCCTAATTTTAAAAAGGAAAAGAAAAAAAGAAATACATGTGAGATCCTCTCCTGATCCCATGAAATGGGTTTTGCTCTGGTAAGGAAATGGGTTCTGAAGTGTAGGAAAGAGATGAGATCACCAGCTGAGTGTCACCATCAGGATTGTGCAAACCATGTGTTTTCCTTCTCTCATCCCACTCAAAGCCTCACAAGGCCTCCCTAGTCTGTCTCTCTCTCTCTCTCTCTCTCTCTCTCTCTCTCTCTTTTCTTTCTTTCTTTTTTTTTTTTGGTGGTACCTGGGATCGAACACAGTACCTTGCACTTGCGAGGCAGGCATGGTGCGACTGAGCTAAATCCCCAGCCTGCCTCCCTAGTCTCTTGAACTGGTGTTTATTCCTATTTCCAGCAGACTGGGATACCCAGAGGGTCTTTGGAAAAAATAAATTTGAGAACTTCAGATTTTTTTTTTTTTTTGGTACCAGGGATCAAACTCGGGTCCTTGCACTTGCACAGCAGGTGGCGAAACCACTTAGCTAAATCCCCAGCCCAACTTAAAATTTTTTTACCTATGATTTTTTTCCCCTTACTCTCCTTATGTCTCCTTTAGTAATTCTGATATGGATAACTCCTTGTTTCTTTTATTGAGGAAGAATGGCCTTGGTTCTGAAAACCTGACCTTTTTCTTTTAGTTAGCAGTTTAGAAAAATTTATATTTTCTATATTTCTATATATTTTTAGACTTCCAGTCATTATGCCCTGCACCTCCATAACAAATGGAGTTGGAATATTGGAAAATACTGATTCTCTTTTTTTATTCCTCCACTTATCTTTCCCTCTCTCTCACCTCTCCCTCCTTCTCCTTTGCTCCCTCAGTCCCTCTTTCATCAGTATAATGTGCATGGCAGCATACAGCCCACCTCTTTCTGTTTAGGTGCTTGTAGGTATGAAATCCATCAGTAGTATTTCTTAAGAGGCCACTCCATACAGACTGTTCCAACCAACCACTTTGTACCATGAAGAATTTTTCCCAGAGCACTTTAGACACCATATTGTGTTCTGGAAATAGTTCTACTTAGTGCCTCACCCCTTTGTTGTGCAAAGTAGTAGCTGTCTTCCTTTCCTCCCTTCCCTCCTCCCCTTCCATACTTGTGGTTGGGACTCATTGTGGTTGTGAGATATTTTACAGCCAGCACTACAGGACTTACACAGCCAACAGATTTAATTCACTTTAGTTTAAAATGTTTCAGGAAATAAGTTCAAATCTGAGAAATCATTGTAGAATGAGTCCAGCCAGAAGAAGTTCCAGAACTGGGAAAGGAATAGGCATCCCAGATACCCTTGCTCATTCTTCAGAAAGACTTCAAACTACCAAAAGGTACTGTATTCAGTGGGAGGATTGTTTAAAAACAACAAAAATGGCCTCTTTTAAGTGAGTGATATAGTGCTACGGAATTGGAGGAGCCTAAACTCTCAGAGTTACTAGTAGGTGTTTCATTTGTGTGTGTTTTATTTTTTAGGACCATACATGGAGACCTTGTTTGAACACTGAGAAGGCTCAGCTTCTTCCAGTATACTGTACTCCAGTCTGTGAAGGAGAATCAACCTTTCCTAATTTCAGCCCCTTCTCTCCTCTCTTTTTTCTCTCCTCTTTCCTTCCCTCCTTCTTTCTCTGCATATTTTTCACACCATTCTTCATAAGTCAGAATAGTTACAAGCCATTCCATATTTTCTGTATCTATGTTAAATTAAGAAACACGGAACTATTACTATTCTAAGAAAGATTTTGCCACTGTTTATAATAATAGGATGATGAGCTATAAGAGAAGCATGGTCTGCATAGAGATATGTCTGTACGTCAGGAATTCCCTGTTATGCCTTGATCTTTTTTTCACTATGACAGAGATATTTATTTTGTAACCCTTATGATTTACTCTCAGTATTTTATTTGGTATACCAAGGATACTCTAATTTAATTCTAGAAAATGTAGAATGAAAAATAATAACAGACAAAGTTACTCTTCTATTCAGGATGCCATTAATCTGACACATGGCCAGAGTCCAAGTGCCCTCAGTCCACATTACCAGTGTGTGGAGGGAAGATTTCAGGTCAGTGTGGATAGGTGATGGGCTCCTTGGGAGGCCACTTCAGTACATGTACCCTATGGTCAAGGCCAGGAGGGCACACTGGGCCAAGCCAGGCTATGACATTTGGGACTAAGGAACAATAGCCGATGCATGCCTTAGGGATCGTAGGATCTATAAGGGGCATGGAAGCACATCAGCATCCCAGGTGAATAATCAGAAACACTTGAAGCAAGTGAGAACCAGGAAGACAAAAGCAGCTGACTACTGTTACATGAGCTGTTCTTGTGTTACATGTCCACTCACCCCCGCCCTGGGCTCAGTGTCTCTCTTTACTTGTCAGGACTCCAGAAGCTTTTGTGTCTATTCAACTGGAAAAGGTGGGGCTGCGAGACATGATGCTAAACAGCTTCCTCCTCCAGAAACAGACCATGGGTGACAGAATGAAAAACGCTGTAAGTGTGTAGGGAGAAGAGCTCCCTAAAGCTCTGATCTCTTTTGTATTTATACAAATAAAAATCCTGAACTTGGAATCTGTTGCTTTTAACCTATTGGGTAAACCTGTTGAAAGTAAATTCTGAAGAACTGAAAAGGAAAGCACAATAAGAAAGAGAACCAATTCGAGACAGTTACAGTTAGGATTTTAAAAATGCATGTTTTCGAAAGGCCGTAGTTGGTTTTGGCACTGTCTAATGGGTCTAGTTTCAGCACCTCTCCTGGAACATTTCTCTACTCCTAAGCCATCCATAGGGGTTCATAGCACAGGCTCTGGCCATCTGGTCACCTGTTATCTTGGTTTTTCAGGAACCATTGACATGTTTCTGTTTAAAAATCCTTAAATTAGCCTAATCAGTTGAAAATACTATAAAATTCAAGCTTTTCACCAGTTAAACTCATTGCTTAATTGTGTGGACATCAGTTCATTATTCATCAGTTTTTTCATGAGGAAATTATCGTGCTAAAGCATAGTTATCTGGGAGAAAAAATGATAACATTTATAATCTCTAGACTTACTCCCTACATGTGACTGGAAAGAAAGGACTTTGCCAGTTCTGCAAATGGGATATGATGGAGGCTAGAACTTCTAATTACTGATGAGCAATGTCAGAGGCAAAGGGCCCCTTCTAATGAGCAATTCTGAAAAAAAAATTGACCAAGTGGAAAATACAACATTTCATTAACTATCCTTCAGAATTATCCAACACTTTCCAGATCAGAAAGAGTTCAGGCAATATAATGATCAGTTTCATCAGGGCCTGGAATTTTAGACTACTTGCAAATTAGAAAGTTAATCTGTTACTGTTCCATGGCTGCTGGAAGAAGACCCAAAACTCCTAAGTCAGAGACGAAGAACTTTATTATTCATAGCAGAGCAAGCAACATGAGCTTCATGTTTCTGTCAGTTCCCTCTGCCTAAGTCTCATAGGGACAGCATGAAGGAGCTTACATGTGTCCAGTGGGTTTGTGTAACATTTGAAAAACACTGAGCTATGAGGAGCCCACCTCTTTGATAGCAAGCCTGCTCTTTTTCCTAAGGGAGGTATCACCTCACCCCTCAAGATTGCTCTCTGCAAACACAACCCTGGAAAACAGCCCAAGTAAAGATTGGTCAAGGCCTTGCATGCTTCACATGCTCAACAAGATAGGTAGAAACACAAGAGAACCATAGAAGACTATCTCCCAAGAAGTTTACCTCCAGAAAGAATATCTCACCTGGGTGGTCTTTTCCTGCTTAAAGTTGGCTATACATTTGTGCATTAGGATAGGTGGTCCTCACATTCAACTGTCTAATGGGAGAACCATCATTCTCTTTTATCACAGGATACAATTGGAAAGGTCAAGAGGGATGTTATAATTGAATATTGTCAAAAGTAAGTATAGTGTACTTGAATAACATAAGCCGACTTCTCTAACATATTATGTAAGCATATTAATATATTATGTAAGCATATCTCTAGCATCTTATGTAAAATCCAGACAATGAGTCAAGTGGTTTGCATTTTAATAAACCACAAGCATATTGCATAGAATCAAGCTGCACTGTCCTCTCACATGAGAAGAGGCTTAGAAGTAAAGGAGAAGCAGGGAGAGGTTCATGCCTCTGCTTTCAGGCAATACCAACCTGACTCAGATGGAAATTTCTATTTGTCAAAGATGTTTCATTCTCTTTTAAATGTCCTGCAGGGAAGTGTATCCTGGAACTTCTGTGAGAGGTGGAACAACTTGGATTCTTTTTTTCTTTTTTAACTTGGATTCTTTTTTGGGACATCATCTCTTCTTTTCACTTTCAGATTTAACCACCACATGTCTCATTATGCTCTTCGGGGTCAGATCATGGCATACTGCAATAGCCTGAGAGCTCTGCTAGAAGACTTCCCTATTATCAGGGATACCTTCTTCATGGTGGGACAACCACAAGGAAAGAAGGGGTCCAGGGATCCCAAAGAGGACCTGAAGGCTGACCCCAGGTGTGTAAGATCTTTTAGAGTATATTGCTATGCCCTACCTCTCCACAGGAAGAGTTGTGTTAAGTTTAGTATAAAAACCTTTCCTGCCACAGTTTGAACCTTAAGTATTCCCAAAGGTCTATGTGATAAAATCCTGCTCCTCAGAATTGCACTATTGAGAGGTGGTATAGCATTTAAGAGGTGAAAGGTGTTTAGGCCATTGAGGTTGTGTCCTTGAAAAGGACTGTGGGGTCTTGATCTCTTCCTCTTCCTCTCTTTCACTTCCTGTCCATGAGGTGGGTGGTACTGCTCCAGCAGATACTCCCACCATTATGCACTGCCTCACCCAATGCAACTAGGTCAACTGATCATGGACTGAAACCTCTAAAACTGTGAGCCAAAATAAACCCTTTTTATTTATAATTGGTTAGATATTTATAGTAACAGAAATCTGACCAACATGCTTTGCTCCCTGTACTGTTCTTAACCTTGATCTTCTGGTCTAGAAAGGCAAAAGGAAAAGTAAACACTCCAAGAATAAGAGCGTCTTTGTATTTGAATCTAGAATGAGGGCCAGGGATTTAGCTCAGTGGTTCTGCTGCCTGCCTCGCAAGCTCAAGGTCCTGAGTTTGATCCCTAGTACCAAAAAAAAAAAAAAAAAAAAAAGAATCTAGAATGAGTTCTTTGTTTATAGGCTGTTTGTTTTTTTCAATTGATGCAGTTTTCTTTTCCCTGGGGGACCTCAAAGATTTTCATCAGTCACAACCTTTTATATAAACTGGCTTCTAAAATAAATAAGCTTGATTTTGAGCTATCCAAGCTTCAAATATTCTATTCAGTGGGGTAGAAGAAATACCAAGGAGAAAAAAAAAACCCAAAAAACAAAAACAGTGATAAACCAGTGCCTTGAAAAAAGCAGTGTCCTATTTTTCTCTGATTAGATATAGATATAGATGTAGATGTAGACATAGATACAGTGATAAGAGAAGAACTGCCTCTTTACTTCCTTAGCATGGTTTATCTAGTTTCCCAAATGTTCTTATTTCATTCTACCTAGAGTTCACCCATCTGGCTGGAGGAGTTAGCACACCTGGGTGGTCATAACCACATTTCCTTTTTTAAAGGGGGGATGTATGTGGTATATAGCTGTGCAGTATCTGGGGAGAGGAGCAAAAACACCCTGTAGGGTGAGCTTGCCTCCCCTCTTACTCTTTCCCTTATAGGAATTTCAGTAACAGTGATACTTTAAAAAAATACATGATCATAGACTGGAAAAATGGAAGAGAATTGAAATATCATTTGTACCATATCGCCCTTTCACTCATTCATTCATTCATGCATGCATGCACTATATAACCATCACTTATTCAGTGTTTACCAAGTACCAGGAACTTTGCTACATGTTACAGTTACAAAAGTGAGTACGTCATTGACTGGCAATAAATTCAGTCTAATGAGGAAGCTCTGCAAACAAGTCACTTCAGAGACATTAAATGTTACATGACAGAGGTGTGTGGGAAGGTCTGTAAGGGCACAAAGGAGGGAATGTTTAACTTAACCCCGGGGCCCCAGAGAGAAATTCAAAGAAGAGATGACAGGAAAGTTGGAATTCTCTCAAGAAAATGGAATGATAAAGGCTAGAGAAGGCAAAAAGTCAAGTCCTTAAGCCCTTGACTAATTGATAACTAAACATCAACAGAGCAGCCAGTCCTACCTTGACGCTTATAAGCTGCTCAGTTTGTAGGTACCAGCGTTTTGTTTTACGAGCTCAGCCAGTGCTTTCATTTGGGTAGTCTTTGGGATTTACTTAAAGGAAGAATGCCCTTGAGAGAAGAGTGAGGCAAAGACATTGCAGTGGTTTACTTTGTTGATGGGGATGACTGGACACCTGAGGCTCAATGAGGCTAGAATGCATCATTCTCTGATACAGTATCAAGAGAATCCTCTAAGACTTCTTAACTCCATTATTTTATTACCCTCCATCCAAGTGGACTGCTTATAAACCCAATCTACATTTGGGATCAGACTTTAAAAGTTTTTTCCAGAAGTCTAACCATGAATTTAGTACATTTGTGTTTAGGATGAGCTGTATTCATGAAGTCTATTTTGTTTCTGGTCTGTTTGATTGCAGCAACCAAACAAGGAAGTCTGGATGTAGATGGGGAGAAATATCTTTCTACCTGGCAGGTCTTTACTCTTTTCCTGTAGTTTCTTACAGGTAACTGTGTTTCCTAAAGATTAAGGGAAACAGTTATTTAAGCTAGAGAGCCTGGACTCCTGAGTCATCTGGGTGGTTAATGTGTGACAAATTCAGGGTAGTGTTTTGGGCCAAGAAAATGTAAATAAAGTGCTCATTTAGAACCCAAGTCACAGAGCAGCGCAGAGGGTGAACTCTGGTTGATAAAGATTCAGTGTTTCTTCACTACATCTATCTCCTGCTTCCTAAACTCTCTAGATATTAATATGTTCCTTTTAATACATTCGTTTAGGACCGGGGATTTAGCTCAGTCGTTCCACCGCCTGCCTTCCAAGTGCAAGGTCCTGAGTTGAATCCCTGGTACCAAAAAAAGAAAAAGTGCTGTATAAGATTCTTTCTAACTCTGTAAACTCTGTGGTTCCACACAATGAATACCTATGGATAAAAACATCAGTGTGTTAGTGTTGCATTACTATAGCAAAACACCAGGAGCAAGCTAACTTTTTACATTTTAATCAAGAAATTTATTTAGCTTACACTTTTGGAGATTCACAGGCCTGGCACCAGCATCAGCTCAGCTCTGGTAGGGCCCTCTTGACTATATTGAATCACAGTGGAACTACGTATGTAAAGAAGAAATTACATTTAAAAAACCAGGACTGCAGATGGATACTGTGGTCCCACAGTCACTTCCAAGGACATACCCTCTGTTCACCTAAGCACCTCCCACAGCCTCACCTCTTAAAAGTCCTACCACCTCCCACTAGTGGCATGCTGGGGACTGAACCTCCAACACATGAACCCTTGGAAAGACAACTTAAACCAAATCCAGATCATAACTATCAGTCACAAAAAAGTGCAGCTGAGAAATTCATAACTAGGACTTTTACCCTGCTCAGTCATATGTTACCCTGAGGTTTTGGGCAAATCAAAAAACTTCAACCTCTAGGCTTCTGTCTCTTCTTTTTTTTTTTTTTTTTCTGTCTCTTCTCATGAATGCGTGAGGAAATTAAAGCAGCTCTCTGAAGTTAAACATGATTCCAAGAGATAGAACTGATAGGGGAAGATATCCCAGAAAGGGGCCACTTTGATGACTTTCTGTAAAATATTAAATGGGAAACATCCAGGCAAAGTTAACCAGAGATAAAGGGACAGAGTTGAGAAATGAGTGACATGGAGGAAAGTCCACATCTCACTTATAAAATGAGGGATGGGTTATGTTGAGAATAAGAGATAAGCTTATTTTAAATCTCAGTTCCAACAGTTTATTAGTTGCCTGCTAAGGATTCTGAGACATCTCAAGTTTGTGTGAGTGTGATAATTGATTGGCAAAATCTGCCATAGTCAAGGAAAGGGAAAGATGTAGCCTCCCACTTAAATAACTGCCACCCCCTGACCAGAAAGCCCCATAAATTCGGTAGATTTAAGATTCCAAGAAGCAGCTTAATTCTTCAGTGACTGTTATGTGCTGTGCTCAGTTTAGCAGAGTCTTCCTGTAGTCCTTCTCTATAGAAGATGAGTGTAGAAGGGGAGCTCTCTTCCCAGAAGCCCCTTGGGGCTTCCATTCCCTTCATGTTTCCAGAGGAGACTGGAGCCTGAAGATTAGGATGACATTCAGCTGCAACTTGAGGAGCAGTGACATTGACTGATGAAGGAGTGAAGAAGAAGAAGAAGGAGAAGGAGAAGGAGAAGAGGAGGAGGAGGAGAAGGAGGAGGAGGAAGAGGAGGAGGAGGAGGAGGAGGAGAGAGAGTGAACACTTACTCTGACAAATGGGGCCACTGTCATCCTATACAGTTATTTCATGCAAATTAAAAGGTGCCCTTTCTTCTGGGCATGTTAGCCCCACACCAGGATGCAGGGTTTGGCAAGTAAAGTACAGGCTGGATCTTGGCCACTGCTGGTTGCCTCAGGGCACAGTTTGAACAATAGTACTTGACAGTCTTAGTGCCAAGTGCTGTACAGCAATGAAATAGCCATGGTCTTTGTCCAGCAAGGGAAAATAGATAATAACAGCACACTGTGATGAAGAACAAAATAAAGGAAATGTTTAGCAAAGGCACGCACCAAGCATTGCTCAGTATTATCAGAAGGATTGAGGAAACAGGCCTGGGTTCAAGGAAGGCTTCAGGAAGAGGGAATGCTTAACCTGGGTCTTCAGTGATGAGTAGTGCTCTAGGGGCAAGAAAGGAAATTCAGTTCACACTAGAAGAGCCACAGGGGCAAAGGTACAGAAATGTGAGGATGCATGTGGACCTCTGTGGGGCTCATACTCAGGGTGTGTGAGGACAGCAATGGGAAGTGGAAGATACACAGATGGGGGAGATCCAGAAGTCTGGAGTTTGTCCATCAGAGAGAAAGAAGCACGATGATTATCAGTGACACCACTTAGAAAGTTTCTAAAATTGTGTAGACGAGAGATAATTAGGAGGTGAAATCAGCAAGGCCAGCTGCCAGAATTGATGTAGAGCTGGGGAAAAAGGAGGAATCTTGGCGGGGGGGACACCATTATTGTTTAAAGGAAGAGAATTTAAGTTTTGGAAAATTAAAAAAAGGTTCTGTAGGTGGGTGGTACTGATGATTGTGCAACAGTGTAAATGTTCCTAGTGCCATGAACTATACACTTAAAAATGGATACAGGGTAAAGCGGGGCTATCTATACTTCACCAAAATGTTCTTTAAATGGGGACATGGCAGCGCCATGAGGAAGGCAGACATGGAGGGAGATGTTAAATCCCACTCAGAAGAAGTGAATTTCTTCCCCCATTTTCTGTATATTCTGAGTGTTCTCTGCACTCTTGTTTACTTCCACCATGCCAGGTCTCTCATAGGGTGAGGTTTGCACATCTAGCTATCTCTGAGAGCCGTGACCCTCAAGGACAGAGGCTGTCTTCATTGTGTGTCTCAGCTGTGTCCCTCTGACTTGGACCCCAATTGAAAGGGGCAGGGGAGCAGAAGGAAGTGGAGGGAGCAGTGGCGTTTAATTCAATCATGCAACGGCAGACCCTGTCATCATTTTCTGGCAGGAATTGGTAAGAGGGTTAAAGAAGGCTTGGAATTATTGAACAAGGAAATGATATCTGATAAAAGGAAAGAAAAGGAATTGTCCCAGGGTGATGTCACTTAGGCTGGAAATCATTTACTTGTTGCATCAGTGTAATTAGTGATGCAGTTTCTTCCAACTGTTAAGCTAGAGGCAGAAAGCTGAACTGCTGCAGAAAGCTGAACTGCTGGAGAGATTCAGAGTTGGGCCTTGCTCGGTAGTGAGGTATGAGGACAAAGAAGCAGAACATCAAAAGTGCTAGTAATAGAGTTGTTTTTGTGCTTGACTGTGAGATCCAACCTGAGTAGGGAAGGAACTGAGGTCAGAAAGGAACTGACAAAAGGAAGGGGAAGGCAGAAGGCTGGGTGAGTTAGTCAGTTTTCCATATCTGTGACAAAATACCTGAGAAAATCAACATAAAGGAGGGAAATTTTACTTTGGCTCACAGTTTCAAAGGTTTCACTCCATGGTCTATTGGTTTCATTGTTTCAGGACCTATGTAAGGCAGAATATCACGAGAAGAAGGCTGCTCACTTTATGGCAGCCAGGAAACAGAGAGACAGCCAGAGGAGAAAAGGGTGTGGGACCAGATATAGTCCCTAAGGTCACACCCCCAGACTCGCACTTCAATTAGGCCCCACCTGCTAAGTTTCCATAATGCCATCAAATTATGAATCCATCAATGGAGTAATCCACTGATACAATTAGAGTCCCATGATCCAATCACCTTACAAAATCCCCACCTCTGAACACATGAGCCTTTTGGGGAATATTTTAGCTCTAAACCATAATACTGGGCAATGTCAAGGACCTTATCTTGTGATGATAAAGGAGATTTAGTGGGAACCAATGAGAAAACCGGAAGAATATGAGCTTGGACTGGGAAAGTTAGGACTTTGGAGGTGATGGGGTTCCAGGAGATGAAAGGTCTGAGGTATGTCCCAGAAGTGGGTGGCCAAAAGGAATAATGACAAAGGGAGACAGTACTAACCTGGCCAGGCAATGTCAGCCCAGGTAATTGATAGGCCATCCACAAGGGGGAGGGACAAGTCTCTGGAGCTGAGAACCTGGCTGCACTCCCTGCACAAAACACCGAGAGCACTCTGCCTGTATCGGATCTTCATAGGCGGGAGTAGAAATGGCAGAAAGTAAAAGATGAGCACTTGGCAGATGGCCCTGAAGTTCCAAGGACACATGTACTTATCAGTGACCAAGGCCTGTGGCTGGCAGGTGCATGAGCTCAGACTCAGACCTTTAGACTTTTTATTTTCAATATTCAGTGTTTCTTTTGTGCAACATCAAATACTATGAACTGAAAAATAAAGATAAGACTGCATTAAGCTGACTTTGATCTGCTCCAGGACAGAAACAGCCTGAGTGTCATTGCTAAGAAAGGAAATCTTCCAAATTAAGGCTTTATGCTTGAGCTGAGAAGTAACAGATTAAAACACTGAGACTTGAAAGGTAGACTTAAGACTTACCTTCACTTCAAGTTTTTAATCATTTAAAAACTCATATTCAGAACATTTAAAACTGAAATGAGTTACATTTTTCTTCAGTAAATGAGAAGAGATATGTAAATATCTCCAAGAGACCCAGAAATAATTTTATTCCTCATAGGTAATCATCATGACAGTAAAAAAATTACCCCTGTGCTGTCCAAAATGTACCTTAGAAGGCGAGGTTGTCCCATTGAGAGTCCTGGCTATGGACAGTGGGAATGGGAATGAAAACTGGCACAAACATGGGAGAGGTTTAAGTACCAAATCAGTGGGGCCTGAGGAATAAGAAGAAAGGAAAATCTGCAGATGACGCCTGACTTCTGGCTTTGGGGACTGGGGCGCAGGCGGGGGTTGTGTGTCCTTTGATACAGTAGACCCAGGATCCAGGCAGCAGGGGGGAGGGGCTCAATTCTTGCCTTTTTTCATGGAGCTGGTCTGAGGCACTGTTGGCCAAGATGAAGTGAGTTGGAGCTCTAGAGCCGGGAGGAGCAGGCCCTGACCATGTAGGCTCAGGAGTCACCAGCAGATGGATGACAGTTGCATCCAGAAGAGTGAACATGATTCCCTGGGCTGGGGCAAGAGTGGGAGGAGCAAAGGGCTGACCCCAGTGCCCTGAGCAGAAGACAGGGCAGGGGCAAGGGCTCCACACCCACGAAGCCGCCTTCTGCTGTTTATCTCTCTGTGAGGCCAGCCTGTTCCAGCAAAACCAAAGACAGGCCTGAGGTGGTGCTGGTCTCTGGTTTCCCACATAACCGTCAGTCCTAGGGTATCCTCAAAGCGCATTCAGGTCCCCAGTTCTTAACAAATTACTCTGAGGGTTCCACGTGCACACCTCAGCTCCTCTCCACCTTTAGCCACTCTGCTGCTGCAGATACCAGACATCCACACCTTACATAATACCAGACTTTGTAGACCACCACATATTTTTCATATGCACTTTTTTTTTTTTTGGTACCGGGGATCGAACTCGGGTCTTTGTTCTTGCGGGGCAGGTGGCAGAACCACTGAGCTAAACCCCTGGTCCTTCATACACATTTTTAAAAAATTATTTCTCGGGCCGGGGATTTAGCTCACACCAGAGGAACACATTAATTAGACTCGATGACATTGGGTCCTTCAGGTGGGATTATAGTGGGCTGCCTCGCTCCTTGGATGATATAGAAATCAGATCAGAATGCTGCCTCCCCCCAGGGCTTCCACTGGAATGAAAGTCAAAAGCAGGCAAAACCTAACAAAATATCTCTTACAGATGTGTCTGTTTGTGGTAAAACCACAAAGAAATGCAAGGCATTGATCAATGTAAAATTCAAGGTTGTTGATCTGGGGGCCCCAGGGAGGTGCACACCAGGCTTTAAAGGTGCTGGTGACTTTCTGTTTCCCAGGCCAATTACCTGGCTTTGTGAGAATCCTTACACCAGACATATATGGATGGCACTGCTGCCCAAGAGATGACAAGGTATTTGGGGGAGGAGAGGCCAGAGGCTGAGGAACTTGGCAAGAAACATAGTGGGAGGGAAGGAAAATAAAACCAGTGTCTAGAGCCTGTTTTCTACAGCCAGACAGATGTGCATTTAAATCCTAAATTCAGGCCTCAGGAGTTCGGTAGGCAGGATCTAACCTCTCAAGGCCTCAATTTCCTCAGCTGTGATGCAGGAATAAAAATAGATCCATCCTAAGGTTGTTAGAAGCATTAAGTGACATAAAATATGTAACACCTAGGATGGTGCCAGCTACCTAATTCCTGCCCTTCTTTTCCTTTCTTAACCACACCTTCCCCTTCCTCCATACCCATGCCTTCCTCCCACACAGCTCAGACTAAAATCAGCCCAGTTGCTCTCTTTCCCATTGAGTTGTTTATAAATAACTCTGGGCACCTGGGAGAAGAGCTGGGAAAAGGAAGGTTATTGCCCTTGAGCTTGGACATGGATGGGGCCTGTGGTGCCAAGCCTGTGTGGCTTGTGGCCAGGGTCTAAATAGTTTATGTTCAGGATGCCTCTGGTTTGAAGGGAAACGCTGTTCCACTGGTCCTTTCTTCTAATGCTGCAGGAGTTTTCAGCCCCGACCTCACAGTTTGCTGTCAGATGATGGACAAATCTTCCTCAATTTGTGGTTCATCCCCCATCCTTCTGAAGTGCTGCTTATGTTCAAAACTCTTCCAGAAAAGGTTTGTATTTTTTTGTATGCCAGAATGAAAACTACCTGTCTCAGCTGGGCGTGGTGCCACACACCTATGATCCCAGGACTCAGGAGGCTGAGGCAGGAGGATTGCCATGAGTTCAAGGCCAGCCTGCACTACAAAGCAAGACCCTGTCTCAAAAAAACAAAACAACAACAACAAAAAAACACTGGCTGTTTCCTATGACTCCAGTTCAATATATCAATCTAAGAGGATGTCTTGCATATTTTTTCTTCAGAGACATCTAATAACTGAAATCTTCACAGCTTCTAATACTTTTGCCTGCTTTATTATAATTTCTCTGGGGCTTCATTATTTCATGAGTTTGGTTTTCCCCTGGTCATTAATAAATACTAATTTGGGCTTCTGACATTCTTTACTAATCTTCATTTCCCCCCAAACCCTTCAGCAAAACCCCACCCTGCTGCCCTGTAGCTGATGAGAGGTGGAGGTCACACTTGTAACACAGCTGGTTATTCGTGTTTGCGGGGTGACTCTAAGTACCTAATTTACAGATAGAGGTTAGTATTTGTAACCATAAAAAGAGACTATAGAAACACAAAACACATAAGCATATACTAAATAAATAAAAGTACAGTGTTAAAATGGTATTTGAGGAATATTCTGATTTTTCTTCCTAAGTGAAAACCTGTTTGGCAATAAATATCTGTGCTCCGCTTACAGGCATTCACTCAGGACAATGTTATCTGAATGTGGTCCCTGCTCTGGATTTGTTTGTGACCTTTGTAATTTATCAATGGCCATATTAGTGCATTTGGGTGTAGTCATGGCCACCAGTGATTTTAAACAAAGAGAAACACATTGCTTTACTCCCCACAGGAGTAAGTGCCCTTGTCCAAAAGCATATAACCCTGGGTCGTGTATAGGTTTGCTGTTTTCTTTTACAGATATTATCCTGTATACACTGTGAAAATGTTTATTTATTTAAATACCATTGATCTTCTGTGCCACAAGCTCCACCTCCATGGATTCACTTAACCCCTGATGAAAAATATTTGGGAAAAAATTATGTCTGTACTAAACATGTACAGATTTTTCCTTCCCTGTCATTATTCTCTGAACAATGCCATGGAATAACTATTTACATAGCATTTGTGTTAGGTATTATATCTAGAGATGATTTAAGCTTACACGAGGATGTGCAGACGCAGATGCTCCCCCAGTTTACGGAAAGCATCTGTGCACTGTGGTACCTGTGGGGAGCCCCAGAACTATCCCCTTAGGGAGGAGTGGAGACTGTATCCTTAAAGATACTATTCCTAATCATACTCAAATATTGTATATGCCTCTTGGAAACTTCCTGAAATGTATTTCCTTGTGTTGCTTCTACCCACAGGCAGCTTTTAGAGCCTTAAAATTAACTCTGCAGCTGATGGCTCCTCTCCATGACATCGTGGCCTACCTTTTCAGTTTCACTAAACTCAGCAACTGTCCATCATGCTTTGAGTTCCCTCTAAGTCCTAACCCTTTGAGAGGCAACTGGGAAGGCATTGGTAAGTGGGTGATTAAAATCACATTCAATATGCAGTTGAAACTCTAGGAAGCTCATAACACTTGGAAATATAGTATTTCCTCATAAATGACAGTGATTGGAGCAAAGGAAAAGTTCCTGTTTCCAAACTGCATGTTTACCTGATTGATTCCACACTCCACAAAGTGCACCAAGTCAGGGGGCCCAGGTTTGTATTTTGCCTCTGAGTTTTGGTTACCACAAGCTGAGGACTTCATACCCTGGGTCTCTATTTGTCCTCCCACAAAATGGGGCTGATAACTCCTGTGTCAGAGAGATGTCGGGCCGGGGATTTAGTTCAGTGGTTCGGATGCCTGCCTAGCAAGCGCAAGGTCTTGAGCTCGATCCCTGGTACCAATTAAAAAAGAGAGAGAGAGATGTTCTGTGAATTGAAATGTTTGCAAACATTCTAGAAGAATTTATATAGCCCCAATAAAGATTAGTTTTCGGCCCGGGATTTAGCTCAGTGGTTCCGCCGCCTGCTGCGTAAGCGCAAGGACCTGAGTTTGATCCCCGGTACCAAAAAAAAAAAAAAAGATTAGTTTTCTCTCATGCCCTTTCCTTCCTGTTCTTTTTTAACTCACCTGACAAGATCAAAGCCAAACATGAACTTAAGAAGCCTGCAAAAAGTCCTTGGTTAGCTAACGACCAGCTGATGGTCCTGTGGTCAGAATGATTGAAGCTTTAGCTGCATACGCCCACTGCTAATCAGTGAATATGAACTCATCAATGGGTTATAAAATAATCCCTTCATATCTTATAGTATTAAGACACTCTATAATAGTAGGGTTTATCAGAGAAGAAATATTGATCCTATTTTAGTAATTTGACCTCCTCCAAATTAAGTCAATTTAATCAATAAATAACAAAAGATTATAACACAGTACCTGGGGATTTTTAAGAATGAGAAGATCCTGAGAAATAAGAAATAGGCCTATTTTAACGTAGCAGTTTTAAATGTGATATAAACAGAATCTGTGTCCCTCTGGCCAATGCATTTGGGCAACATGTTTGTGGGAGACCCTGGACTTGGTGGCCAGAAAACTTGCATTGTGCTAACAGACCCAGAAGGAATCTGGAAACATTCCAGTGAGGGGGTAGAGAAGGACATGCATGGTGATCTGGGAGGAAGGTGAATGCTCATCTGAGGAGAGGCAGCATGCAAAGGGAGCAGTGTTGGTGCCACCTCAGCAGAAAGCACAGAATTGATGCAGACCGTGAATGCTCAAAAAGACTAGCCGAGGAATGCATCAACAGGTTAGAGAAGATCAAAAGCACTTTTAGATCCTTTCCTTTGACTAACACAGCAACTGTTGTCAATGAGATTTAGAAAATAAGACACTTGGGCCGGGTATTTAGCTCAGTGGTTTCGCCGCCTGCTATGCAAGCGCAAAGACCCAAGTTCGATCTCCGGTACCAAAAAAAAAGAAAAGAAAAGAAAAAAAGACACAGGGATGCTGCTGGAAGGATGTGGGGACTGAGCTTCAGAGAAGGACAGCAGAAAAGACAGATCATACAAACTACCTTCCTGCCCTTGGGATGGGGAGGCAGATATTAGTTACATGGAAACGAGACAGAAGCTGAGAACCAAATGGAGTTGCTGCATTAATCCCATGGCAGCTGGCAGCAAAGAGCACTCGGGCAGACCTTCCCCCACTTGAGAAGGAGTGGACCCGGATCAGGGAAGAAAACAGGGACAAGAGAAGGACCTGTGAGGCAGCAGGCAGTACTGCTCATGGCAAATTCACCAACATGGCACTGAGAATCAGTGGGAGATGAAGCCCGAGTGCTGGGGACCTAGAATCCAGGATGAAGGATGCTGTTTTCTTACTATTTACATGCTCTAAACCTGGAGTCATGGAGATACGTGGAACTCAGTCCTTCTGAGGTGTGCAATTAGAGATGCGAATCATGGCGTGGTTGTGAGTAAAAACTTTCCTACTCCAGGGAGAATATGCATGCTCTGATTCACTGAAAACAAAGAAAGAGCAAACTGAACTAAAAACAAAACAAACAAATTAACAACAATAACAAAAAAAAAACCCTCTAAGATAATCATCTTTTCAGAAAGACAAACCCTCTTAGTTCATGGCCTGATTCCCAGAGGAAGCAGGAAGAACTAAGTGAGAGATGCAATGACAGAATTCCTTTAAGCCATTTCCGAGCTATTTGGAGGTAGATACAATGACTTTTATGGATTGAAGTGCTTTAAAACATTGTTAAAATTATACCCAGAATTTCAGCTTTTAGTCTTCCCACTTGACCAAAGGAAGCAGCTCTTAGCCACTGTCCATCAGCTCTGTGGACCCTGCCAAATTCTCTCCTTCCCTGAGCCAGCAGCCAGCCACTCCCTTTGGAATCAGTGAGAACAAAGGATAGAATCAGAATGTGGAAGTTTTATTTTTATTTTTATTTTTTAAAATATATATATTTATTGGTACATTTTAGGTATAAAATACATTTACATTTAACATTGGGTGTTTGTACCAGAACATGATGCATCTTAGTTTTTATTTTTTCTCCCGTTACCCGTGCACCCTCCACCCCCTCCACCCTTCCCTATCTACACAGAGTTTGATTCCCTTTTTTTTTTCTCATAATTTTTTCTTTCCCTTCTTCCCTTTCCCCTTTCCCTTCCACCATCCCCAAACCCTTGGTCCTTTTCTTATTTCAAATTATCAATTATTCATTTTAATCATTTTCATCCTTATTTACACTTTCAATTTCTCACACTAGAGACACTATTCGGTATTTACACATGTGTGTCCTATTTATTTCACTTAAGAGTATGGCCTCAATATGCAT
>NW_004624916.1:569989-606330 GCF_000247695.1 Heterocephalus glaber
AGAGCAGGGGAAGGGGGAAAAATAAGAACCAAGAGAGATTATGTAAAGGTGCAAATTTCCAATGATGAATGTCATTATACTGTATACCTAAAATGTACCAATGATTAAAATGAATAATTGATAATGAGAAATAGGAAGAAAAGGTCCAAAGGGGTAGGGGAAGTGGGAGGGGTAGGGGAAAGGAAAGAAATGAAAGGAAAAAATTGAAACAAAGTCTTTGTAAATAGGGAAGGGAGGGCCAGGAATGGGGAAAAAATAAGAACCAAGACACATCATGTAAACGTTCAAGTTCCCAATGATAAATGTAATGTATACCTAAAATGTACCAATAAAAGAATTTAAGGGAAAAAAATAAAAGATAGAATTCCCTTGCCATTCAGGGATAAAAGAAGGGAAAGAGAAAAGTCTTTAAGAAGTATCCTGAAGGAGCTGGGGATTTAGCTCAGTGTCACTGTGCCTGCCTCACAAGTGCAAGGTCTGAGTTTGATCCCCTGTACAAAAAAAAAGAAAAAATATGAAGAAATACCCTGAAGAACTGAACAAATTTTATGGCATAAAAAGTGTCTCTAGTCTGCATGTACTGCTGACATTCAGGGTGATTTGGCCAAGAAGGAGAAGAAATGCTGAAGTTGTACTATTTCCTGCAGCAAGCCTGATATTGGAGGATTTCAAGAGCTCACACAAGTAACACCAGCATCTCATGCCTTGACTGTTTCTTAATTTCCCTTCATTTTAAAATTCTTTCTTATTTTCATGTTCACTGACTGTCTTAGTTATTTTTCTTATTGCTGAGACAAAATACCCGACACCCAAAGTTAAAGGAGAAAAGGTTTATTTAGCTCACAGTGTGTAGAAGTTTCAGTTCATAGTTGGCTGACTCCAAAGCAGGGTGGCATGGCAGAGGGCATGCCAGAGGAAAAACAGTTCATGGGAGGCAGAAGGCAGGAGGCAGTGAGCAGCAACGCAACAAGCAACAGGCAGCAAGCAACAATAGCAGCTCTCTTTCTATCTCTTATATTCTATCCAGGCTACCCACCTTTATGGTGGACAGCACTCGCACCCAGGGTGGGCCACCCTTAATGGCATCAAACCATGAATCAATCCCAGCATCCCATCACATCTTTGACCCAGTATCACACACCCTAGATGCAGCCACCTCTTTAAAGCTCCAGCTGTGACCGCATGAGGCTTTGTGGGGACATCTAGATACAAGCCATAACACCAACATAAGTGGGTCTAACCACTCAGATGTTAAAGTATGCTTCAGGGTCATCTGGGAGTTTCCAAGAGACACAGAAGGCCTCATTTGGGAGCTGGGCCTACTGCCCCTGTCTCTAATATCTGAGAGCCACAACTTTGCCTGTCCGGCTCAGAACTACTCAGCAGACTTTATTTTATCCCTGCCCAGGAAAAATGCCAAGGTCCATCCTGTGAATTCACTGCTCCCTGCAGTCTGAACCAGCTTGCCTGGTATCACACTGTGAGCATGACACTCATACATAAGAGGGCTGGCCTCCTAGGAAACCATGATTGCTTATTGATATTAACATTAAGCTGCTGAAGTGTGGCAGGAAGGTAGAGAATTCAGGTATTTTGGCAGGCTTCTGACTTTAATAAGGCCTGGCAAGTGGTGGATACAGCATGAGCACAAGCAACCTTTCTGTTCCATCTTGAGTGCTGCTGGCAAACTGCACTGGTGAGACTGTGTGGGACTCTTCTTTACACCTGAGTTAGTTCTTGGCCCAGTAGATATTAGGTGCTTGATATATCACTGTCACAGGGGGATTGAGTGAATTGTTTGTTCCTTAACAAGGCACACTGAGGATCATGAGCAAACATATGAAAGATATAAGAAACAGGAAATCATGTTTATAATTCTTTGGATAACTCCCAGATCCATTCATGGAGTTCAATTGCCAGCACCAGGAAAAAAAAAAATGAGAGAGAGAAAGAATCACAAATCAATAGTCTATCCATTGTCTGAACTATTTATTATTCACTGTAACTTTTTTTTTTTTTTTGGTACAGGGGATCGAACTTGGGACCTTGCACTTGCAAGGCAGGTGCTGGAACCTGAACTATTTATTATTAATACTTATTAAAATGTAGAAAGTGTTTTTATGCATTGTTCAAGGTACAGATATAGAGCTCCTTTTATCTGTCTTAAATTCTTACTGCTAATGGCAAAAATATTAAATTTTTCAATACCAGATCCATGAATTACCCTGGGAATTTAAAAGTGGTCAGCTTCACGGGCCAGAGCTCAGTGGCACCGCACCTGCCTCGCAAGCACAAGGTCCTGAGTTTGATCCCCAGTACCAAAAAAGAAAAAAAAAAGTGGTCAGCTTCTGATCTAAAATCATCTAATTCAAGATTCTCCCCATTACCCTTTGTTTTAGTTGCCTCCTATTCACACCGTGGTGAGGAAAGAGTCCACTCTAGACTGTGGTGATAGCTGCACACACAGCATTCAGCATGGACAGATGAGGTCTGCAGCAAATCCTAAGTCACATTTTCTCACAGCCCAGGAGGGGTGGAGCTGCAGACCATGCAGGGAACAGTTGGGAACAAAGTGAAGGAGCAGGGGCAGGGGAGGCAGGCTTTATAGTAACAACAAGGTGTGGTTTCCCTGGTGCCTCAGGAGGGTTTGATTGGTTTCTTTCACTAATCCCATGGTCAGAAACCAAAGCCACTGCTTAGGGATAAGGAGGACATGCACTTGGTCCCCTTGATAAGGAACATTATTGGAAAACAGGGACCTTATCCTGGGAGCACAGTGAGGAGGGAGCTTGTAGTTAGGTCAGATGTCAAGGAAGACATAGTATTTGACCTTAATTTTAGGCCTCATGTCACATCCTTCTCCTTATTCATCCCTTTGAGAGGTGATCTCAGTTCTTGGAGTACCTATAAATCATCCTGACATCAGGGAGCAGCAGCCACTTTACCCACTCTGTTGTGGGTTAGAATCTCTGGTGGACACCCATGTATGGGGCTCAGGTGCTTCCAGGTCTTATTCCCCACACACACTGAGGATCTCCTAGTCTCTGGGGCCAGCTCACTTCCCCCCGTGCTGACATCTCTCTCCCCCATTGCTTATCCCCTTCTTTGGTGTATCCCATATGTCACATGTGGGCCACACTCACAGAGGATCAGGCAGTAAGTCCCTCGAACTCTGGGATACCTTTCCCCTCGCTTATCCTTTGTCAGCACTTTTCTTAGGTATCCTTAGAGTTAAGCTCTAGAAACAGTCTCTCCTTCCTTGCTAAATTCTTACTTCCTTTGGGGCAGGAAAATCATCCTAATTTATCATGCATACCTCCTTCTCTTTTACTTATGGTATAAATTTCATGCTCTGCTTCAGGTTTTGCAGTTCTTGATATGTAAAGCCAAGTTTTGTTTAAAACAAAACAAAAAACTTTCTCTAACTTCTAGCTCTTATTATTTAATTCAAAATTTGTTTTTACACATCAAGAGGTATTTTCTCAGCTATTGGTTTTTAAATAGTTAAACAAGTGATAGCTTTGTTCCAGAGCTACAAGTGCACTGTCCAATTTGGTAGCCACATGTGGCTATTTCATTGCAATTAATATGCATTTAAATGAAATAAAATGTAAAGTTTAATCCCTCAATCACAGTAGTCACATTTCAAGGGTTCAGCAGTCATAGGAGGCCAGCAGCTACTGTATTGGGCAATACAGTAGCTTCTGGCATTGCAGACAGTTTTATGGAGCCGTGCTAGTCCAGTCTGTCAACCTCCCTTCCCTGAGGGTTGTCGACAATGGGATTGGAGGGCAGGGTGTGAAGGGGTGTGGCTGAAGAAACTTCTTACTATGGCATAGTGTTAGCTTTGAAAGAAGTTTTAAACTTGAGAAGCTTAAGTAACCACTTTAAATGAAATCCTCCCCCTGCCCCATGTTTTGGTAGAAGAACGTTTTTGGCAGCTGGAAACATCCCTGCCTACCAGTCTGTCACAGACGGCATGCACCATGGGTTACCACCACTGAGCAACTCTCTCATGAAGAGCATTTTTGCTTCACAACTCGGCCTGCCTCAACCACTGGATCCACGGAGCCTCCAGGCATGTTTTAGAACAGTTTTATACCTATAAAATGTGCTGTATATAGGGGTTTTGTCACTTCGTTTTTATTTAGTTTAAATTTTGCAAGTCTCTATCAGAGGGTGATCAATCCTAGGACTGCCTAGGGCTGGGGATTTAGCTCAGTGGTTCTGGCGCCTGCCTCACAAGCACAAGGTCCGGAGTTCGATCCCCAGTACCAAAAAGAAAAAGAAACTGGAAATCCTAGGACTACCTAGAAAGGAACTTAAAAAAAAAAAAAAAAAAAAGACAACAGAGACTTCCATAATTTCAAAGTATATGGGAGGCCAGGAGATCAGTGCCTCAGAGTGGACAAAGACAAAGACTCTCCGAGGAATTTAGCTCAGTGGTTCTGCTGCCTGCTGCCTGCCTCTCTCAAGTTCAAGGTCCCAAGTTCCATCCCAAGTACCAAAAAAAAAATAATTGGAAGGAGCATCAGGTGATTTAGGGGTGGTGGTAATCCTATGTTGATGCAGATCTTATGTTGATGAAGATTTTAGATCATTAAGATCTTGTGTTAATGAAGGCAGTAAGGAGTGCATTCTTACAATAGGTAGGATGAGTTAAGCTAATAAGGAATTTGTTCCTCCCCAGGTGAAACCTTTCTCTTTCCACTAGGTTCTCAAGGAACCAGGATGTCTTTAGCTGATGTAATCTTGCCCTCGAGTATCACAGCATCAGGGGACAATTGAGGTCTCAGCTGTGACCAGAGGCAAAAAATGGAGTTATGTTTCTGTATTCCATAGCCAGCTCACGAGCAAGGTGACATTGAACCTTAGCTACAGTCATACTTCAATTATGAAATGATTTTTCCTCAAAATTATGTAGCATGGCTCCCGACAAGTTTCCATACTTTAATGCCCTTCGGTCTTCCCTGGTTTCTTGTCACTCACATAGTGGAGCAGCCTGGGCTTCCATGGCCTGCTGTTACTTCCAGTCTCGGTTTTGTCTGCAAATGCTTAACAGGCTGATGGAGGCAACAGCTTATTTTCTCACAGCTGGTAACAAGACAAACACTTGATCTTTTCCATTTAATAAATAATGATAGCAGTTGTAATACATAATTAGGTCAGCAGCTGAATTTTGAATAGCCCTGGTTACTGTATATGTTATCAAATGAAATCCTGGCAACTATTATTGTCCCTAGGCAGGAACAACATTATTCACTTTCCAAAGGGTCAAGGTTTAGGAAAGCCAGAGATTGGGTTACCGGAGGGTCAAGGCAGTGCCAGGTCACAAATTATATTCCTTATCTATTGCTATAGAACAAATCATACCCACCACCTCCAGTTTAACAGGCTAAAACAATGAACGTATCCTCTCAACATTGTTTCTGAGGATGAGGAAGCTGAGAAGAGCTGAAGTGGCTAGTTCTGGCTCAGAGTTTCTCACCAGGCTCCAGTCAAGATGTTGGCCAGTGCTGTAAATATCTCAGGACATAACTGGAAGAAAAGCTGCTTCCAAGCTCAGTAGACACCAGAATGTCTGCTTCCAAGTTATTCACATGGACTGATTTACAGAGCTCTTCACAATATGGTAGGTGGGTTCCCCCAGAGCAAGCAATCCAAGAAAGAGCAAGAGAGAGAACCCAAGATGGCAGGCCTAGACTTCATTACCAAATTTCAGAAGTGACAATCTATCACATCTGCTATATTCTACTCTCTAGAAGTGAGTCACTAAGTCCAGTCACACTCAAGAGGAGGAACCAGCTCTTTTTTTTTTTTTTAAATAGGCTCTCACTCTGTAGTTCAGACTGGCCTTGAAATCACTATGTGGCTCAGGCTGGCCTCGAACTTGCAGCAATCCTTCTGTCTCAGCCTTCTGAGTGCTGGGATGATAGGCATCCACTATCACATCTGGCTCAGCCCCACTTCTTGATGAGAAGAGTATCAAAGAAGTTGTGGGGCTGGGGATTTAGCTCAGTGGTTCCGCCACCTGCCCTGCAAGTGCAAGGACCCGAGTTCGATCCCCAGTACAAAAAAAAAAAAAGAAGTTGTGAACATATTTTTAAAATCACCTCACAAGCTCAAAATTTTTACTTGAAAACTTCCCACTTAATGTTTGAACATTATAAACATTTTAATTGGTGATGCCAACATTGACCCCAAGCTACAAGGTAGTTCTTGTACCAGAAAACAGAAGCAGACCATGACTACTGGACTGTTCCTGTAGCCTTTGGGTGTTACCTAGGATTAGGTTGACACAGGTGTCCTGGTTCCCTATTGCCAAAATCGATGCCATCTCTAGGAATTGCCTGAAGCCAGAACCAGGTCTAGATGTATAGAATAGGGTTAGATAGGGAGGCCCTCTGGATCCAGGGCTGGATCTCAGCTATGGAGAAGGCACAGGCACACGTGTAGTAAGTTGTGGCCTTGGTCTTGAGTTGATATCTAGAATTGGGGTACAAGGGTATGGAAGGACAACTTTTTAATGTTCTCAGTATTGAGAACATTTAAGTAAGTTTGCTTTTGTGGATTATAAATAGGCCCCAGTGGTATTATACTGTACTGAAACTTCTGAACACTAATGCTAACTAGTTATGCTGAAACCATCTGCTGCAAAAACAACTCTAAAATAATTATTGCTCTCTTCTCTTCATTATCAGGGAGAGGCAGGCGTGGCATCGCTGAGCTAAATCCCCAGCCCATCAAGGAGTTCTTTTACACAATAAGTCATCCGATAGTGGTTTGGGGTACAGACACAGAAATCCTATTTATATACAGATGTCTTTAACTTAAGGAGACAGTATGCCATTATCATGTCTATTATTTGGTCTTAGGCATCTGCACTGTTCCCCTGGAGAGCATTTCTGGAAGATGGGGGTCCATTTCCAGTTATAAGCAGCCCGGACACCACTGAGTATGACATGCAGGTAGGTATATCTTCCCATGTTCTGGAGAAAGAGCTGAGTGCAGACTGCAAAACAGGGTGTCATTAGGTCCACGGGTCAGAGCCTCATACTCTAGCCAAGAGTGAGTAATTTATGAGATAAGCCAGGTATTCAATTATGAAGCTTTAAACCTGATGCCACAAGGTGAGTCATGTTTTCTTACTGTGGAAGATTCAGGGTCTCAGCAGGCACTGGCCTGGGTTCCTATGGAATGGTGATCTAGGGGAGTGCCCGTTCATCTGTAATCACCATCCAGGCCTCTTAGCCAAACTGCCAGGTTGGCAGCTCCAGCGTGTGACTCTTCTGGTAAGAAGGGAACTTTCTAGGCAGGACTCATTAGGAGAGTTTCTGTTATTTTAGTTTTCATTGTTGACTTATTTCAATTCCTTTAAACTTTTAGTTTCTTTTAATCATTATATGTTTTCTACTGGTTATCTAAGTAAATATTGTTTCATTTCTATTTTTTAAAATATATTAAAGTGTTAAAGACAACAGAAAAATCAATCATAAATTTGTTTCAAAATATGGAGGGAGGAGTGGATGGGATGGGATTGTCTGTAAGTAGCTAGTTGCTGGGGCTGTTTGCTTTTATATATGTTAAAAATTCTGGGGCGGGGGTTTAGCTCAGTGGTGCCACCGCCTGCCTCACAAGCACAAGGTCCCGAGTTTGATCCCCCATACCAAAAAAAAAATCTGCATAAGATTTTTTTTTTTACAGTGAAAGTAAGAATAGTTGAAAAAAAGAGAAAACAACTATGGCCCCACTACAGAGAGACAACCATAGTTTACCTTTGGGGAATTTTTTTCTAGTCTTTAGCCTCAGCATACACATGTTTATATTTGTACTTTTAAAGGAAAATTAATATCACACTATATATTCATCATACAAAACTGTTGTAAGGGCTGGGAAACTTGGTACCTCTGCATAGGATTAAAAGTCTGACATGTTCAAGGAGGACTTTAAGCTGGAAATGTTACTCTGGTTTTTATGGATTTTTCTAATAGCTGAGAGGTGACACATAAATAGTTATTTTTCCCAAAAAAATTACATGTAAAGGATTCATAAACATTTTCAAAGTGAGACAGTCTTTTTTGTTTTGTTTTCCCCTGTTTGTTCTTAGTTGTGCCTCTGTGGGCTGAGTGACAGTGACCACAGGGTGGCTCATGGAGAGCTGCTAGGCATGCAACTGCTAATGGAAGATGTACTTTCGAGCAGCCATCTTACAATCATGGAGGGTTCTCCTGAATGGCAAGCCACAGTGGATAAAAATAGACAGGTATTCTTGATGAACAGTCTACATAATTGGCCAGCTCTGTACTGTACTAATGCCCCTTCCTATTTGGGAAATGGATTAGATAACCATATCTTTCCCATAGCCTTTCCCAGTGGGCCCCAGGACTGTGCTAATGCCACAGGTAGCCTGTGAAAGCTACTTCAAGGTATTTTCTTTCACAAACCCATGATCATATTTCCATTTCTTACTCCAGCCAGCACTTTCACTGTGAGTCAGTTATTTAGAACTAGAGGTGGGGAAGCCCAAGGTCCATGAGAGAAATCACAGATGAGCACCTCAGGCTGAATCTTTGTCTTCATTCCTCAATTATCTGTGGATTCTAGGCCAGCACTCCCTTCGCTCAACTTACCCCTCTGATGCGCTAAGGAACAAGAGCCATTTACCCATCTGGTACCATGAACAATTCTGCGTGTATCTAGATCCAGCAGAGATATGTTTGGGTGTCAGTTAAGCTAGCTAATGCCTCCTTTTAAAGAGCTTCCTTGTCAGAGCCAAACTTTCTGAGAGATGCCTAAGCCTATCATCCCGTTTCCCTACTTCTGTCTTCTTTCCCTTCTCAGCCCCAAAACCATTCCCAGCAAGAGTGTCAGCTCCTATTTGGTCCTTGTCACCAAATCCCCTGGATATTTTTGCTCCTTGTCCTACCTGACCTCTTGGCAACGTTTGAGACAGAGCCCTTCCTGCAGCCTCTCTCTTCTCAGCTTCCACAGCACGACTCTGCTAGCTGTCCTGATATCACTACCCACTCCTTTCCAGACTCCTCTGTGGGGTCTTCACCTCTGTCAATCCCTAAAACAATGAAATTCAGGTTTTTTCCTCCTTCTTCTATGGTGGGAGGACCACATACTGACTTTTACAGGCTCTAGCATGTTTGTGGGCCCGGCCTTTTTCTCCTTCAAAAAGTAAAAGTTATATTTTATAATTGTTAGTATAAAGGAAAATATATCAATATCATATATTAAAGCATTTTATTTAACCCAAAAGTCCACTTTTTCAGACTTTAAAAGAAATTAAAATATTTTATAGACCTCAGGAACTGAGCCTTCTTTGCCTAAAGCTATAAATCAGTCCCAAATACTGTTAGTACCATTATTGGCTATGAACTAAAATCTGTTCAGAGTGCTTTGTTTATTTAATTCAATTAATTTTCACAGCGTTTCCAGGAGGTAAGTACTTTTATTATTTTCATTTTACAGTTGCGACAGCTAAGACTCAGAAAGGTTAAATAACATGGCCAACATCACATGGCTAATAAGAAAACCAGATTCCAGTGCAACAGTCTGGCCCTGCAGCTCCCTCACACTCTTGTCCCTTTCCAACCCTCTCACTAGGCAAGCCCTTCTATTGTTCTAATTTTGATAACATTTATAGGCATTGCCTCCAAAATCTATATGACTAGTCTAAATCTCAATCCTATCAGATTCACATATTTGACTGCCTACTTCTTCCAGCTCAGAGACAAGGTCCCAAGCAGACCTCACTTTACTCCCCTAAAATTTCCTCTTCCTCTTGGATTATGCTCACAGCCCGACACCAAGTTTTACTATCCTGTTATTTTTTTTTTTTTTACTTTATTGGTACATTTTAGGTATACGATATAATGACATTCATCACTGGAAATTTGCACCAACTATTCTGTTATTTTAATCTCTTGAGCATGTCTGCTTTCTCCATCCTCCTTCACCACGCCTGCCTCCTGTGCAAATGTTATCAGCTCCAATTGTCCTGTTATCATAACCACGAGACAGGGTCTCACTTTGTAGTTCAGGTTGGCCCTGAACTCATTATGTAGCTCAGGCTGGTCTCAAACTCGCAGCAATTCTCCTGCCTCTGCCTCCCAAGCCTGAACCACCACACCCGGCCAGGGCAATGTTTTTTAAATGCAAACCTGATTTTGTTACTACTTTCCTTAAACCTCCACAATGGCTTACAAACACTCTAATAGAATCCATGTACCTTAACCAGACTTTTGACTTGGCCCTTGGCAATATTTCTAGCTCACCCTCTTTCATTTTGTCAAGTGCACCCTGCTCCTCTCTGTGCCTCCTGCAGGCCCTTCCCACCTCATCACCTGATCATCTCCTACCTGTCCTTCAGGTTTCAACTTCCAAACCACTCTCTAGGAAACTTTCTGATCTCCCACCTCTAAGCTGCTGCTCCTCTGTGCCATCCAGAGTGTTCCTGGCACAATAACAAGTTGTCCCGCTAGCCATGACTTGATCTCCAGGGGCCTAGGAGGAAGTGGTTCAGTCTGGTGCAGCCGCTACCCCAAGGACTCAGAATATTTCCTTGTCCTTGAAGATAAAAGAGGGAAGCAAAAGTGCTTTCTCCTTGATGAGCACTAGCTTCTTATCAAGGAGAGAAATATTTTCTAGAAGCTTCCCAATATGTTTTCCTTGGGTCTTTTTGCCTAAAACTAGTCATAAGTCCACTCTAGGCCAATCGGTAGGGAAAAAGTAAGTTTATATGTGCTGCCTAAATTCCGTAACACAAGTAGATGCTTCACCCAGAAGGATCATTTGCAAATCTGGGTGTAGCCCAAGCTGTGCCAAGACCAAGAAGCAGGCTGGGTCCTTTGGTCCCTCTGTGTGCCACTGTCTGGTCCTGTTTCTGATGGATTACCATCCTTTCCTGACACTCTGACCCTCCTCCACCTTATTTATCCTGTTTCCTCTTCCTTCTCCCATCCTTTACAACATTTAGGTAAAGGAAACTTCTCATAAGATGAACATATTATCGCTTACTTTAATTACTTTTGTTTCCTGATGTATTTTTTATTTGGGAGGATTTATTCATAGAGAATAAGCAGCACTTGGGCCGGGGATTTAGCTCAGTGGCACCACACGTGCCTTGCAAGCACAAGGTCCTGAGTTCGATCTCCGGTACCACCACCACCAAAAAAAAAAAATTGTTAGAGAATAAGCAGCGCTAGAATTTATACTGCCCTGTGAGCCCAGACTCCTAGATTCCAGCCCTGATACAAGTTATATGATCTTTCCCTATATATGTCTGCAAAACTCCAAAGTAAAGGAAATGGATTATCTCGGGGTCTTTAAAATTGTGTTCCAAGGAACCCTTGGGGCTTTTTTTTTTTTCTTTTACACAGAGTCTTGCTATGTAGTTCAGGCTGGACTTGAACTCACTATGTAGCCCAGATTGGCCTCAAGCTCACAGCACTTCTCCTGCCTCAGCCTCCATAGTGTTGGGATTACAGGCATGCACCACCACACCCAGCCCTTGGGGCTTTTTGATCACAGAGAGCCAATTAACTGGCCTCCAGGCTGGCCCTCCTTGTCTCTGCTCTTGGCCACAGTCTGTTGGATATTTTGGGCCCATGCCTAAGATTTCAGTGGATGAAAGGGTTCTGAGGGAAAAATAAGACCTGAAAATCCATGGGCTAGCTGGTTATTGAGGAGGCCCAGGATCAGGGGTCATCAGCTGTCTGCACTGCCAATTCTTCCTTGGACACTGAGCGACCCTCCTTCTGGCACACACATCTTCCTTAACACATGTGAATAGCACCAATCTAGGATCCAGTTACGTGAGGTTGTTCTCCACCCAAGGAACTGGAGTGTCTAAGGTACTGTCACCTGAATGTCCTGACTCAAATCATGGAATTCACCACATGGTCTGCTAAGGAAGCTCCTGTGACTGAGAGCCTGTGATCGGGCTAAGGGCCTGGACTCCAATCCATGGTTTATCTCTCGCTTTCTGGATGGCCCTGGCCCTCACATTGCTGGCTGCAGGAGAGTAGGGCCTGAAACTTTCTCCCAGACTCTACATCCTCCAGGAATCACAGCACCCCTTCAATGAATGCTTATTTCAGGAAAACATCACTAAAGAATGATGTTACATGCCCATAATCCTAGCTACTCAGGAGGCTGAGGCAGGAGGGTTGCAACTTTGAGACCAGCCTGGGCATCTTAGTGAGATCTTGTCTCAAAATAAAATTTAAAAAGGAGGAGGGGCTAGGGATGTACCTTAGTGCTCCCTGAGTTCAGTCCCTAGTAGAGCGCACACACACACACACACACACAAAAGAATAAATCATAATCTTAAAGTAAAATTTCCTATTAAATAATAAATTCAAATGAAAAGAAATGTCCTCTGCATTTTTTGGCTTTTGTTTGTTCGTTTTTTGAGACACTATGTAATTCAGGCTGACCTTGAACTCACTATGTAGCCCAGGCTGGCCTTGAACTTGCTGTGATTCTCGTGCCTTGGCCTCCCTAGTGCTGGGATCACAGGTACGTGCCATCACTCCCAGCTATCTGCTTTATTTTTAAAGGATGGTAGAAGGAATAAAAGGTAGGATAAACATAAATTTCCATTTCCTTAATTATAAAGTGGGTAAGATCCCCAGTGAAAAGCGGGTAAAAGACCCACTATGGAGCTAGAGGGAATTTAAGTTTCAGGTATGCACTTTGCAGAATGCAGAGGCTAAACATGAAGGGCTCAATTTTTTAATGACAGAAAAAAATGTTTGTAGGCAAGTCAGGGGGTTTTCAGTGAATGATTCCAGACCCACCCAGCAAGCAGAGACTGAGCTGTTTATGTCCCATCTGTGTAGCATCTGCTCAGGGAGGGTGTTCAACCTCTGCTCTACATGTGCTACAGGCCCACAAACCACTCCTCCTGGGGAGAGAGTCGCTTTCCAGAACCTGTGTTTTGCGTGGGCTGTGTGTAAAATCTTATCCTATATTGGACCCTGGTGAATAAAGCAGGATGTCTGCAATGCTTTCAGCCAGATGGCTTCAAAGGACCACGACTCGGGCCGTGCGACACAGTGGCATCCCTTGCTCTGCTGAGATCCTTTCTGATACTGTGGAAGCAGCTGGAAGTGCTGAAGGAGCACTGGGGCCAACTCAAGCTGCCGGGCCAGGACATTGATGTGGCCTCCCGCCACAAACAGTTCTCTGAACTCTATGAGTGAGTGTTGCAGAAGCGGAACCGGGTCAGTGAGGAGAGCCATCCTGGGCTAGGTAGAGTTCCAGGCCAGCCTGAGACCCTGTCTCAAAAAAGAAAAAGAAAAATAGCATTGTGGATAAATGTTAATTTCACAAAGCTTCTGTAAGCTTTCTCCTGTGTGTTCATGGATTTACACTGTGTATCTTTTCCCTGTCCCTGGAGTCTGTTCTTGGGAACTTGTGCTTACCAAGCCACCCCACAGCGCTGACTCAGCTCTGTAGCTCACAAGGCCCCGGGAAGCCTGAGGGGAAGGCTGTGGCCTGCACAGTCTCTGAGCACTGCAGCCTTCGAAGCCCAAATATAGCAGGGCCATGAGGCCTTAGACCTGAGAGGCAGTGCAGACCTTGGCTGTAGGCTTGGCTGGGAGGACTTAGCCAGCAGGAAGTGCCCGAAGCTCTGGTTAGTTCACTTCCTGACTGATCAAGTACTTACTCTGCACTGACCACCAGCCAGGACCTTACCAGGCTTCGGAAGATTCGCATTTCTGCAGTCAGGATTGCCTGTCTGGTGGCATTATTGCACCCAGAGCTTCTGGTAATTGGGCAATTAGAAGACTGGCCAATATTTTGAAGACTAGAGTCTAAAATTATATGTACCCAACAGGAAAAGGCCTCAGGATTTAATATTGACTAAGGGAGTGGTGAATTTAGATGCTTCTGTGTCTATAAGTAGGTTGGGAAGTTTGTACATGCTGATAAACCAGCAGGAAATGATTAAAATAATTACCAGAGAATTAGGATAAGAAAAAAATATGTTGTTTGCTCATTTCTATCTCTCTTCTTTGTAGAGCTGACATTTTCTACCCCAGCATGAAAGCTCTAGCAAGGCAGATGGGAAAAGAAGATGAATTTGAAGGACTTATAATAGTCAGTCAGCCTGTTCTTCCCCCAAAAGGAGCATCAGAAATTGAAATAAAAACTCAGCAGGTATGCAGGAGCCTTTTATTTATTTATTTATTCATTCATTTTATTTATTTATTTTTTTTGGTACTGGAGATTGAACTCAGGATTCTTGCACTTGTGAGGCAGGCAGCAGAACCACTCAGCTAAATCCCCAGCCCTCACAGGAGCATTTTACATTGCTTTGGAAAACTTGCTTTCTGGTAGTATTAGGATTAAAACTACAGATATATACAAATGGTGGTTTTTTAAGAAGTTCAGTGTAAACTGGAGGAAGGGTTGTAAATTGCTGAGAAGTCTGCTGGGGACCAGGTAGGGGGTAAGTAGTTAAAGGTATGTGGGGACTTTGATTAAGCAAAAAACTAACCCTTAAATGTCTCAGTCCTATAAGTCTAGATTTTCATTACTTTGATTTTCCTGAAATTGAGGTACACCTGCAGGAAGAGGACAGAAAACTCTTCATGGAAGCTATGTAGTTCAGGCTGACCTTGAAGACACTATGTAGTCCAGGCTGGCCTCAAAGTCCAAGCAATCCTCCTGCTTGAGCCTCTGAGTGCTGGGAATGCTACTGTCCTAAACATAAAATCCAGCACACAAGTATCCACATAGAAATGAAATATTGCATATGGGTCTGGTAAATATTCTTCTGAAAATAAGAAAGTTCAATTTATGCACTAACCTATTTGATGTGGAGAAGCAGGTTTTTCCAAGTCTTTCCTCAGCTCGGTCTTGGGACTAGGCTCCCAGTGGCTGGGGTTATTTTATAGGCAGGAAAAGACTGGCACTCCACTGAGCAACAGGCAACATTCAGGCCCCCACCAGGCCCCGGGGCCACAGCCAAGACCATTGGGTACGGCCGGAGATTTAGCTCAGTGGTTCCGGTGCCTGCCTCGCAAGTGCAAGGTCCTGAGTTCGATCCCCGGTACCAAAAAAAAATCATAAACAAGACTATTGGGTACATACCCTGCTAAACTCCACCTCCTCTCAGCTCCTGGTCTCAGTGAGGGAAAATGGTGGCTCTACACTAGTCCCGAAGTGAGGGGAGCAGACCATTCTCTTTGTCATGTACTAAATCTTCCTTGGTATCAAAATTAAGTTTCAAACCTGAAGGCTTCTCTTAAAAAGTGACGGTTGCCGGGGATTTAGCTCAGTGGTTCCAACACCTGCCTTGAAAGCGCAAGGTTCTGAGTTTGATCTTCAGCACCAAAAAAAAAAGTAACGTTCAGGAAAACCCTGGCCACCTTCAGAGACCCCAGAGGCAGGATGAAACTCTGGGGCTTGAAGTGCTTTGCAGTTTAGCAGAATCTGGTAAAAAGGGTTATATTTTATCCATCAGGACATGGGCCCGGGAAGAAATGTTGTTGGTCTCCAGAAAAAGATGAACCTAACCCCCAGAAGCAGTTAGGAGCCCAAGAAAGGAACCCTTCATTCTTCCTGTGGAGAAAATAGCTGAGGACTAGGATTAGGCATGGGAGCCCAGAGTGTAAGCTGAATGTGGAGATGATGCTCAACCTGTGCTTACTCTAGCTCCAGAAACTTCTGGAAAATATTGAAATTCATATGATCCAGGAGGTATTAAGAAAAGTCCATAAAGAGATGACACTGGTTTTATCAGAAAAGTCCAAGGAGGAAAGTATTCTCCCAACAGGTAAAGCATACTTACTTTATTACTTCAAAAAATAGCATTTATTGTTCTTTCTAATGGTACAAACAACTCGTGTATTTACATTAATTGTAAAAACAAAACAAATACTGAGCCTCAGGCCTTTGCATTGAGCTCTATGCTCAGTCCTCTTTTGTTTTTTTATTTTGAAACAAGAGTCTCACTGTGTCGCTGAGTTGCCCTGGCTGGTTCAAATTTGTGATCCTCCTGCCTCAGCCTTCCAGAATGTTGGGATTGCAGATGTGTACTACCACTTAAAAAGATTTTAAATAGAAAACATCCTTTAACTTCAGTCTCAACTCTTGCAATTAACTCACAACTGAAATAAAGTTGAAATAAAGGACACATATGAAGCCTTAGGTGTAATATATATGACATACAGGTGTGATCAAAGCACAGTGTTTACATTTTTTTAAATGTATTACAGTTGGGCTGGGGATTTACCTCAGTGGTGCCGCTGCCTGCCTTGTAAGCGCAAGGTCCTGAGTTCAATCCCTGGTACCAAAAAAAAATGTGTTCCAGTAAAAGACACGTTATCATTAATCCCCCTCAGAATACTCTTCCTTGTTTCAAACACACTATCCCATCCTTCTTGCCACTTTCTGGAGCAGTTTTAGAAGTCCTTTTTTGTGTCTTTAGTTGCACTGTTGTGGCCCCCTTGATGTTCTGAATTGATCCAAAACTTACCTTTCATGGTCATTTTGACTTTGAGGAAGAGTCAGAAGTCACACAGTACCAGATACGGTGAATAAGGTGGATGAGGACCCACCTTATTCACCATTTTTATGACTTTTTTTTTTGGTACTGGGGATCGAACTCAGGACCTTGCACTTGCAAGGCAGGCGGTGGCACCACTGAGCTAAATCTCTGGCCCTTTATGACATTTTTATGAGCCTGCCTTTCTGTTGCATGGCACTGAGCAGCAGCATTCATTGTATTTTTGATCACATCTCTTAAAGACATCCATGAAATAGGACTTTGAGAACTGTTTCAGAATGTGGTAAGAACAATGGGATAAGTGAGTTTGAAGGAAGGGAAAATATTTTGAGGGGGACTAATGGCAATGTCTTTTACTGTAATAACTTAAAAAAATTTTAAACATTCACTAGTTTTTGATCACCCCTTATATATAAAAATCTTATAAACATATACACAAATATATGTATATATACAAATATATATGTACACACATAAATATAGCAATCAACATTTTTTCCTTTCCTCTGAGGTCTAAACCCAGGGCAACTTCATGGGCCCGTGACCAGAGCACTCCCATGGGATGCAGAGGGGCACCTGGGTCACCATCTTGAAACTATTAGTCACTGGAGCTGAGAGTCTGTTTTGAAAGAAGAAACCCAGTGAGCCATGGAGCATGCACTGAGGGCGTGAAGCCTTGGCTCTTGCCACCTCCTGCAACCTCTCTCCTCCACCAGGAGGGGTTCTCAGTGCCTGCTTCTCTGCTCTTGACATCACTAACCTCCTCCTCCCCACTCCCAGCCAAAATTACTGCCACCCTCCAACTCCGGTTGGGCCCTGGGCACAGGATGGCTCAGGGTTGGGAATGTGTACCTGGCAGCCCCAGGTTGGCAGGACCACAGTGTGTTCTGTGGGTAACACAATGAGGGTGATCCTCTCCCACCCCTGGGTACCTAAACTGTGCCAGGTCAGGGGCTGCAGTACCCTGGGCATTGCCTGTGCTTAGTGGGTGGGGTTGCAGGAGAACAGAAGACGCTCCCCAGACACAGTGGCTCAGCCTGGTAGCTGCTGGGTCCTGTTCATTCAGGCACTGAGTCACAGGCAGGGCCCTGGGCATTAATCAGCGTCTCCCTTGCCCTGTGAGTATTTATATAGCTAAGGGAGTGCAAAATGAAAGCAGATAAAAATACCAAGGCCGGCTCAGAAAGCCTGCAGAAGGAAAAAACTTTATGTTTTAATACTTGTAAAAGTACCTTTTCCCTATCTTTTTAAAGGAAAGGCCCTGCATTTTTACTGCACGAGGTCCTGCAGATCATGTAGCTGTCCTGTTTGAACTACAAATACCTAACCCTGACACCTAATAATTCTAGAGGAAAATCCATCTCTTTTGAGCTAGGGAGGAGTTGTCTGACTAGCAAAACCAATTTGGTTTTCATTTTGAGACAAAGACCATGGACATTGTAATGTTAATGATAGCCTAATTTCTCACGGAAGACATGTCTTTTTGTTTTTCCCACTGCCAGATAAAGACATTGTCATTTTATCAGTGCTTCAAGTAACTAAATTCCATAACAGGGCTTTGGTAAAAGGCTGTGCCATAAGAGAGCAAACCACTGCCCCCAGTGATGGGGGTCTCTAAATGTCACCAGAGCGCTGGGTGCCCTTGAGCTCCGGTTACAGTTACTGAATGCTTCACAAGACACAAAGCTCCTGTTGTCTGTGCTCTGTTTGCTGCATCAGGGGACTCCCTTCTGGGTTCTTGGAGAAAATCCACAAGCACAGGGAAGGTACAACCATCTGCACATTCCCTGGGATGGGGTGGAGCACATTTGCTTTGTGGTTGTGCCACCCTGTGCCCTGCGCATGGTGCTTGTCAGCTGTGCTTGAAAAGGGGCTTCCACCAGGGCCCAGTGGGGAAAGGTAGAGTTATTTTCAACAGTGGTCAGGTTAACGTAACTAAACTTTGCCTTGGCTAGAGTACACTAATCCTATTTAAAATAAGTGCCAATATTGATGGGGTCTTGTTGTCAGTGCTTTGGTTTTCTTTTTCTTCTTTGGTCTGTGGGAAGGTGAGGGTCTCCTCCTCTACTGAGTTCCTCCAGTGCAAACAACTCAGTCTCTAATGTGCTGAGGCTGCTCTGTGTCCATTTCTTCAGTTTCGTCTTCTCAGATCTCTGTGGGCTGGGCACCATTGAGGAAGGGATTACAACCTTGGGACCCCACTGCTTACATTCCTGCCAGCCACAAGAAGTAGTGGGGCTTTCCTGCCAGGGCCACTTCTTCATACAGAGATCAACCTGCATGGGCAAGTTTAGCTCTGGGCGAGTAGTTTCTCCAGCAGGAGTTGGATTGGTGAGTACTGAGGACCAGGAGGACAGCAGAGGCTCTCATCCCTTCCCTCAGGCTTGCCCTGTTGGCCAACTTTGGTGTCATCGTTTATACCTGCCAGAGGGAACCTTGGAATAATTCTCTCCTTCTACCTCCTTCCTTTCTCTTCATCAAGTCTTGGAGCTTAATCTTTTTGTACTGTTTCTGAATGACTTTACAGTTTGTCAAGGAGGCTCAGGAAATGTAGCGTCCAAACGTGGTCCAGCTACTAGTTTGTATTAGCCTCTTGTCACTGGGACAAAATATCCAGCACCTGCAATTTAAAGGAGAGGTTTATTTTGGCTCACAGTTTCAGTAGGTTCAGTTGATGATCAACCAACTCCAAGGCAGAAATGGCATGGCGGAAGGACCTGGCTGAAAAAAGCTGCTCACGTCATGGTGGTCAGAAAGCAGAGAGAAAGGGGGAGCCCGGGACAAGATTACAGCTTTCCAGGTGACATCCCCAATGACTACCTCCAACCAAGCCCTGCCTCCTAAAACACATTCAGCTACTGAGCTCATCAGTGGAAGAATCCATCGATGAGGATAGTGGCCCCATGATCCAGTCACCCTCCATATACAAGAGACTTTGGGGGACATTTAAAATCTAAACCATGGTCAGGTGTGGGGGTTCACGCCTCTAATCCCAGCACTTGGAGGCTGAGGCAGGAGGATTGCTGAGAGTTCAAGGCCAGCCTGGGCCACATAGTGAGTGCAATGTCAGCCTGAACTACATAGTGAGACCCTGTCTCAAAAAAATTTTTTTTTACATGTAGGAGGCTGCTGTCAGATGTGTCAAAGCCCAGGCATCTGAGGGCACTTAAAGGCACCTGAGGACACCACTCTTGATTAATGCAGGCATACAACAGAGTTTGTTATAATAATAATGAATCAGCATGGATGACCACACATGTACCACACAGCTATGCAAGTTTGCCCAAAATGTTTTGTCTTACTGTGTCTTAGCTAAGCTGATAAAGAACTACTATTAGTTCTATGCTATAAAATTAAAGTTTGGTTCCTGCTTCATAATGTCTGCTCCACACATGCTCTTTTCTCTGGAACCTCACCTGACCAGGCCTCCCTTCAACCCACAGGCCCCAACACTAAACTATGACAATGTTTTAATAGCTAAAGTAATCCTGCCCTGGGAGTTACCAAAGCGGATCCAGACATCCTTGTCAGTATCAGGGCTGCCTTCGCATAGAGATGGGCTCCACTGCTTCAGAAAGGCCCTACTATCCTCATCTCTGACCTTTTGGCAGTAAAGTGGTCTTTAATTGATTTTCTAATTTTCCCTGAGCAGTTACACATATATCCCAGGGGTGTGAGAAGAAACTGTTGGAACTTCTAAATAGATTCAGCCAGGTATGAGGAGTCAAATGTCACACTCCGTGCTGAGGTGTTCTGAGGTAAATAAGAAAGTAGTGGAGGTTACATTTCTAATTCTGGTACATGCTTAGCTTCAGCCACATTATGAAGTTTAAAAAGATAATCTAACCATAACTGGTAAGAAGTCAGATAAGAAATTGTACAGGGTCAAGGAAACTATTTGGAACATGGATTAAGATCCATTCTCATGGATGAACTCATCCTAAATATATCATGCTTTGTGATATTGGAAAGTGATAGTGCTGTAAATGGTTATAAATAAAATATAAATTTAATATAATAAAATACATACGAATTTTAAAAGTGAGTGATTGAAAATGTTTAGCTTGAGGGAAGCATGGAGGGGAAGGGAAAGGGGATGGAAAAAGGAATTAAGATGTGTTGTGTGCATCTACCAATTCCTCCTAAGGAATGTGAACATTATGTACTACAAACTTGTACCAATAAAAAGAAATAAAGAAAAGAAAAACACTTAGAAGATATAGACTCGGCCAGCATTTCCTCAGTAGAATGCCATGGAACACAGTTCCTCAAGATGTTAAAGCAGCAGTTTTACCAACCACCCTTCACTAGCAGACTCATGACTCATGGGTTACCTGAAGCTTTTGGTAACACAAGCCAGCTAAGCACTCAGCAATCCCATTCTTTGGGGTTGACCTAACATTGCTGAACATGGCTTGCTCTAAACCTGTGCAGGCCAGTTTTAATTGTTATTGAATTTGAGTAATCTAATTAAAAATTATGTAAACCAATAAAATAGGAGTACAAAAAGAAAGGAAACAATTGTTCCTATAAAAACTAAGTTGAAATAGATAAACCAAAAGAAATGAGCTAGCAGTTCATGAACTGAAAGACCTGGAGGAAGCTTAAATGCATATTACCATATCAAAAATTCTAATTTGAAAAGACAACATGTAGCCAGGCATGGTGGTGCACATCTGTGATCCCAGCACTTGGGAAGCAGAGGCAGGAGGATCACTGTGAGTTTGAGCCCAGTCTGGACTACAAAGAGAGTTCAAGGCCAGCCTGAACTGCATAGGGAGACTCTATCTCAAAAAGAAAGAAGAAAGCAGGAAGGAAGGGAGGGAGGGAGGAAGGAAGGAAGGAAAGAGAGAAAGAGAAAGAAAGAAAAGAAAGAAAGAAAGAACAACATGTTACATGACTCTGATATATAACATTCTGGAAACTGCAAAGACAGTAAAAATAACAGTGGTTTCCAGGTGTGAGACATGTAGGAGAGAAGAGTAGGCACAACACAGAGGATTTTTAGGGCAGCAAAGCTCTTCTGTATGATACTACAGTGGCAGGTGTCTACCACTGTTCATTTTTCAAAACCCATAGAATGCACAATGTCGAGAGTGAGCCAGGATGAGAACTGTAGACACGGGTGTCAGTGGTGAGTCAACGTGGGCTCACTGAGTGACAGATGTGCCATTTTGTTCAGGGTGTTGGTGCCAGAGGCCAGTGTGTGTGTAAGGACCAGGAGCTGTGCAAAGTCTGCATTTTACCCTCAACTTTGCTATGTACCTAAAACTGCTCTTTACAAATTCAGCTTCATTTTAAAAGAAAACAAGTTTTAAAAAATTAAGTTGGAAATTTTGGAAAAACTCAATAAAAGACTAGTTGTTTTTTAAAAGTTGTTTATCAAATTCATTACACAACAGATGACTGAAAGGACCAAGAAAAATGGTGAAAATATACAAAATGATGTAGTTAGATTTCCATAGTCTTTAAGTTCTTTTTCCAAAGCCAAATATGTAAAACTAGAAATTGTAAACCATACACTATATTTTGATTTAGAAAAGAAAGATGGTGCAATGATCCAAAAAATGGGCAGATGTAAAGAGATGGCCTAGATGATTAATAAATGTTTGTAATTTATGAGGTTTTTTTGTTTATTTGGTTTGGTTTTGTTTTGAGACAGTCTCCCTGTGCAGTTCAGGCTGGCCTTGAACTCACTGCGATCCTCTTGCCTCAGCCTCCTAAGTGCTAGGGTTACAGGCATGCGCCACCATGCCTGGCCAAATTTATGTATTTTTAAATTAAATAAAATGTAGATAGTGCATGTTACTCACGAAGCATTCTTTGCTTTAAAGGTTGGCTTCTTTTGACTAGTGACTAGCCAATCCTTAGTCTTTTTTTTTTTTTTTTTCTTTTGAGACAGGGTCTTGCTATGTAGTTCAGGCTGGCCTTGAACTCACTTTGTAGCCCAGGCTGGCCTCGAATTTGTGGCAATCCTCCTGCCTCAACCTCCTAAGTGCTGGGATTACAAGCATGCGCCAACATCCCCAGCCCCTTTAGTCTTGATTACAATAGGCAGGAGAATTTCTACTGTATTTCTCAGGGGCTGTTTTTTCAGAAGGATTTTTTTGTTTATTTGTTTTATGTCAAAGTAAGTTTGGGAAAATCAAGGTAAATTATGTTTTGAAAAATTTCTTCTACTCTAGACTTTGGAACATTTTTTAAAATTAATTTTTATTGGTACATTTAAGGTATACAATATAATGACATTCATCATTGGAAATTTGCACCTTTATATAATCCATCTTGGTTCTTATTTTTTCCCCATTCCCCTGCCTTCTCTTCAACCCCTCCACCCCTCCCTATCTACAAAGACTTTGTTTCCATTTTTTGTTTTTCTCATATTCTTTGGAACCTTTACTCTCAACTGTCTATTACTATCCTGCGTCCAGAAAAGAAAAAAAATATATAATGTCTTTAAATTTATTTGACCATAGAACTCTTCTTTCCTCTTGGAAACATTAATTATTACTTCAAGGAAATAGTGTTCTGAGGAGCAATTTGAAAACACAGGAGTATGAAACACAGGCATGTATTTAACACAATGAGCGCTTCACCTACCCGCTTACTGGGGAAAACAGCCTTCACTGGCAGCTGTGAGCCTTCGGGTTTCAGTTCTGCCTGGGGTTCAGAGCCAGGAACCCCCCCAGCTGCAGTCAAGTGGTTGGTTAGGAGAGTGAATTGTTATCAAGCTGAGCCTTTCTTCCTCAGGATGGAGGCTGGGCTGGGTGCTGTTAAGAGTGAGGTAGGGGAAGTGGTTTGGCCAGCAGGAAGTCAGTTTCCTTTACTGAAAGGACCTGGGAACAGAGTGACAGGGGAGAACAAAATCCTAATTTCACCCCTAGTGTGCTGTCCAACTTCCATGCTTCTTTCAAAACCTCCTGCTTCATCTTTAAAAAGCCATGACCATATGCATACAGTGAAAATAGGACAGATTTGGAGTTAGCTAACTCCTCCTTGCCAGGAATTACTTTTCTTGGATGAATTGCACTCTCCCTGGCTTCCTGTACTCCTTGCCTGCAGATGCAGATAAATGTTTGAACTTGAACTCACAAGCCAGGCCAGTGCTGGGAAACCCACCCAGCATCTGGTAAAACACAGTACTTCCCCTCCAGCTGAGCCCAGAACTAAACCCCAAACTGCTCAGGAGCATTTCCCAGGTGACAGTCCCCAGACTAAGGTGTGTGACAGAGTCCCTCACCAGCCTTCTCTGTAAACCAGAGACCTGCCATAATAGTACCCTGGAAAAGGTATGTATCTGACTTCTAGTCAGAAAAGCATTCTGAAATGCACATAAGCTCTGTCTCATCAAAACTCAGACTAAAGGGCCGGGATTTAGCTCAGTGGTTTCGCCGCCTGCTGCACAAGCACAAGGACCCGAGTTTGATCCCCAGTACCAAAAAACCCCAAAAAACTTAGACTAAAGTCTTAAACATCTTAAATGTGAATTTAGGGACACAAGAACTCAAGTCTGACTGTGTGTGTGTGTGTGTGTGTGTGTGTGTGTGTTTTGGTTTGTTGTTGTTTTATTTTAATGCCATTTTTTTTTGGTATTGGGGATTGAACTCAGGACCTTGCTCTTGAGAGACAGCCAGCAGCACTACTGAGCTAAATCTCCAGCCCTGTAGTTTGGTTTTGGTGAGACAAGGTATCACTATATAGTTTAGGCTGGTCCTGAACTCACTATGTACCCTAGGCTGGCCTCAACTTTGCTGTGGTCCTCCTGCCTCAACATCCCCAATGCTGGAATTAAGGCTTGTGCCACCATGCCTGGCTACACATGAGCTTTTACTGGGACATTCTAGATCTAAACCATAACAGAGTATATGGAGGAAGAACATTCCAGACAGAAGGAACACCCCATAAAAAAGAACCCAAGCAGAGCATGCCTGTCATAGTTAAGGACGAGCAATAGGCACATGTGGCTGGAATGCAAAGGGTGAGGGAAGTCTAACAGGAGTCAAAGTCAAAGAGAGAGAGGCAAGGAGAGCAGATCATACAGGGCCTTGCAAGGACTCTAGTATTTATTCTCAAAGTAACAGGGAGCCTGTCTCTAAGTTAGAGTCACAGGATCTGCCTTATATCTTAATAGACTCTCTCAGGATGCTCTGTTGAAAACAGAGTGTGAAAGAAGAAAAGGTGAAAGAGGACAGAAGATAAAATAGGAAGCAATCACTTTCTGGGTGTATTTTGAAGGAGGCACTAATGGACTGGGTGCAACTTGGAATGGGAGAAAGGGGCCAATCGTGATTCTAAGATTTTTTCACCTGAGCACTTGGGAAAAAAGAATTTCTGTCCTCTGAGATGGGGCACTCTGTAGATGAAGCAAGTTAGAGTGGGTAAATTGGGAATTTGATTATGCATAAAGTAAATTTCAAATGCCTTTTAGACTTTGAGAAGAAATGCCAGGTCAGTATTGGACATAAGTTAGAGAGTCCTTGGTAGATGAATAGTGTTTAGCTGGGAGGTAAGATGAGCTACCCAAGGAGGTGAGTGTATAAAATGGAGGAGCTGGACCTAGAGCAGGGCCCTGAGACATTTAGGAGGGCAAAAGAAAACATTAAAGAAATCTAGAAGGAACAAACAGCAAGTTAGGACCAAAACAGGGCAGAGTGGTGTCCCAGTGCCCAGCGAAGGAAACTTCTCAAACAAAAGGAAGTAAACTGTATGAAATGCTGCTGTAGGCAATAAAGCCACTGGTGTTAGCTGTGAGAAAACCATCGGTGTTTGTGACAAAGCACCCTCAGGAGGCAGGTAGAAGTGAAAACCAGTTGGAATTTGCGGGCAGCTGAAGACAGTTTGCATGTAAACATCTCTTTCTAGAAATTTTGCTTCAAAAGGATGCAAAGGAATGGATCATCTGATGGGGAAGTGGGGGTCAAGAGAAGGACTTTTATGAAATGGAAGAGATAACATGTGCTACAGCGAGGGATCCAGGAAAGAAAAAAGAACTGATGGCATAGGAAAAAGACAGGACAATTTCTCAAGCAATGACCCTGAGTAGCCTTGAGGAGATATCCTCCCACTTTGTTGTATTTATTATTTCTTTCTTATAAAAGTTTATAAACACTTGTATTGGTCAGGTTTCTCATTGCTAGAACAAAATATCTGACACTCACAACTTAAAAAAGGAGAAGTTTATTTGGCTCACAGTTTCAGAGGGTTTAGTCTATAGTTGGCTGGCTCCTGGGCAGAAACATTGTGATAGAAGGGCCTGATGACACAAAGCAGCTTAGTTCTTGGTAACCAGAAAGCGGAGCACAGGGGAAAACACCAGTGAAGGACCTTCCAAAGGTATATTCCCAGGAACCCACCTTCACTTCGGCTCCTTACAATACATTCAGCCGTGAACATAGTGAGTTTAATCAACTGGTGAGAATCATCTTTCCAGGAGTCTCTCAACCCAGTCAAGTTAGCAGTTAAGCTTACCCATCACACCCGTGTTCTGCACCATTTATCCTTAATGATTATGGTAGTTGTTTTTTTTTTTAAATCATTCTTTTCATATCAGTATAGGAAGAATGTCTTTCTTTTACAGCTGCATACTCTTCCATTGGAAAGATATACTATAGTTTAAGTAACTAGATTCTTAACAATGGACACTTATGTTTCCAAGCTTCTGCTTATCAGAGGGCAATCAATCCTCCAACTGCCTAGAAAGGGAGTGGTGAGGGCTAAAGAAGAAAAAAGACAAGAGACTTGCATAATTTCAAAGTATATGGAGGGCTGGGAGGTCAGTGCCTCAGAGTGGGCAAAGACAGACTCTCCAAGCTAGCCATCATTTATTGGGTACACACAATAATTGAAGGGAGTACCAGGTGACTTAGCGGGTGGTGGTAATCCTAGGACAGTGAGGAATTTATGCTGATGAAGATCTTAAGTCATGGGGTTCTTATATTGAGGAGGATTGTAAGGAGAGCATTCTTACAATAATAGGGGGATGAGTTGAGTTGATAAGGAGCTTGTCCCTCCCCAGGTGAAGCCTTTCTCTCTCTTTTTTTATTACTACTCGGTTCTCAAAGAACCAAGATGTCTTCAGCTGTTGCAGTCTTGCTGTTGAACGTCACAGCGTCAAGGCACCATTGAGGCCTCAGTTGTGACCTGAGGTGAAATGGAGTTACATTTCCGCCTTATATCCAGCTCATGGCAAGGTACATTGAGCCTCAGATAGCTATACTCATACTTTAATTATGAAATGATTTTTCCCCAAAATTTATGTAGATTGGCTCTCAATGTCTGCTACCATAAACAATGTTACTCTGAATAACTTTGTGTGTGCCTCATTTCATATATACCAGTCATATTTCTCTATTTGTATTAGACATGTTAGACTAAGATAATTGTCCAGAAACATACAGGATATTAATGAAAACAGACATCATATGTAGTCAGTAATAGCATTTCATTCGAGGTTTTTAGTTATGGTAACAGAATATTGTTCACTAGACTTGAGAGGTGATTTTCCAAACCTTTTCATTAGGGCTTTTGTTAGAGATCTTTGTTATTCCATGTTCCAGAGGGTGCTGGGCCCTCAACTGCCCCCACCCCAGCTGCCTCACCCACTGGTCTCTGTATTTGGAAATACAGCTTGTTTTGCCCAACATTGTCTCAGAGAATTGCCATTTTATAGCCATGGATGATGCTCAGTGTTTTGTGATACAAATGTTGGTATGTTTTACACCCTAGATCTTTGGAAACACCAAGTCATGAAAGAAAACTTTTCAGTTAATAGGCCACAGATAGTTGAAAAATTTATACAGAGATTAATGCAGAATCATCAGGATCGTGGATCAGAGGTACGTACTGAAAATTAATCATTCTGGCTTTTTTAACATAAACCCCAACAAGGAAGATCTTGTCATTTAACACATCTCTTAATGCTTTGCTTCCAAAGAACAATATAATGAATACCAAGGCTGAATCTGAAATACTAATCATGTATTATCATTTTGACATCAGAAAAAAGATGACTGTGTATAAAGATCTGAGAAAAAAAATACATGTTGGTAAATTCCAAATTTTGTCAGGTTTTTAAAGTAACCTGTTTGTGAATGAGTTCATTTTTTAGCATCATCTGTGTTGATTTGTTAGTATTTAAAATTTAAAAGAGGAATACCAAAATACCTATAGTATCACCAATGAGAAAACATTTTCAAGCCTGGCGTGGTAACACACACCTGTAATCCCTGCACTTGGGTGGCTGAGGCAGGAGGATTGCCGAGAGTTGGAGGCCAGCCTTGGCCCCATAGTGAGTTCAGGGCCAGCCTGAGCTACAAAGAGAGACCCTGTCTCAAAAAAATAAATAAATAAAACGAAACAAAACAAAAATTTTCAAAACGTGTCACCAAAAAAAGGCCAACAACACAGAAAGGTAACATTTTTACCCTTCCGCCATCATCCCCAGTCAACTCTCCGCAAAGAAATCTGCATCAATAATTTTGTGTGTGTATATCCCTCTAGGAAGATATTTAAATCCATAGCAATTCTATATTTTCTTATATTTTATAACATTATTTGATACACATGCATATACACAGTTCTTGGAATTTTGAAACATGTTTATTCTTGACAAGAAATATTTTCCTGGCCCGGGGATTTAGCTCAGTGGTTCCATCGCCTGCCTAAAAAGTGCAAGGTCCTGTGTTCGATCCCCAGTACCAAAAAAAAAAAAGAAAAGAAATATTTTACTAAATCAAAGGAATCCATTGAAAAGGTAGGATAAGGGAGTCAATGTGGATATTTGGACATAATAGGCTTTTAAGACCATTAATAAATTCTTTGGGTAGACATGAATCATGAAAATTAAACAATTTTTCAAACAAAATGTGCTTAATTTTTAAAAAACATTGTTTTCTCCAAATTTACATTTCTCTAAGTTTTTGGAAATGTCCTCCATCATTTTATAGTAAACACTTCAGTTCTTAATTTTTTTCATTTTATTTTTTTGAGACAGGGTCTTACTACAAAGTTCAGGCTGGTGTCGAACTCATTATGTAGCCCAGGCTGACCTCAAACTTGCAGTGATTCTCCAGCCTCAGCCTCCTGAGTGCTGGGATTACAGGAGTGCACCAACATGCCCAGCTTCAGTTCTTAATTATGAAGTAGAAAATTCATCATCTTGACTGGAGATACATTTTTCATCAGAACTTGATGATTTCCATGTATTCGTTTAGCTTTTAGTTATACACAAACTTGGTACTGTGTATTCTGAGAGGGCGGTGAAGTGGTTCCATCCTTAAGGTACAGAGCCAAGCAGGGCAGGGCATGCTCAGAAAAATGCTGTGATCAAGAAATATGTATTATGGCTCACCTTGAAGAGGAAGGAAAATCTGACACATGCCACAACATAGATGAGCCCAGAGGACGTCCTACTAGACTCGCAAGAACAGTTATAGAGCCCACTAGAATAGTCAAGCTCTTACAGACAACAAGTATCGAGGTGGGTGCCAGGGGCCAGGGAGAGGAGAGGGATAGGGAGATACTGTTTAGTGGGCACAGAGATTCCTTTTCTGAGCTGAAAGAGTCCTAGAGGTGGAAGGGGGAGATGTTTACACAGTGAATGTACTTAATGCCCTGACCCATACACTTGAAGATGGTTAATATGGCAAAATTTATGTGAGATATATGTTGAGAAAGATATATATATATATATATATATATTAAAATAAACAATAAAAACAAACAATTTGTGGCTCAAGTTCTGCCCACCCTTCTCTGTAAGCTTCACCCCTCCTTGAGGATGAGAGCATGTAGGGAGGAAACGTGGGCATGCGCAGGAGGGCAAACCCACATCAGCTCAACTGAAGCTTGGCAAACACTCGAGGAGCTTTGTGTTGGGCCACCAGTGTCGGAACCCCCATCCCGAGCGTGTGCCTGGCAGGCTTCCAGCCTCTCTGGGATCACCTGCACTGACCAGGAACTCAGTCCCAAACTGTCCCCTGCCTTGGGCACCTTGTGTTTTAGCAGCACTACTGAGTGGGATTTGGCCTCCCCTATAGATCCCTGAAAGGGATCCTCTATGCCTGAGCCACCACAGATCAGGGTACTGACCCCCAATAACGAGCCTTCAGTGTCTGGGCAGCTCAGTGAGAACTCATTAGAGCCATTGCTAGCGTGTGTGAAGACTGCAAGTTCCAGCAGAGGCCCACTCTGGGAGGACAAAGCAAAGCAGGTGCTGGCTTGGCGGTGGATTACATATCGTTCCCCTTCCCTCCAGATGGTGGGACTCCATGCCAGGACACATGGACTGGAAAATGGGGCAGGCGCTGGCTCCTCCCTAACCTGGGTGCCTCTAGCAGGGCACAGGCTGCGCACGCAGCACACATCAAGGCTCTCCCCGCCCTGCTTCAGATCAAGACGGCTCCATTTCCTTCTATCTTTTTGTAGGCGCACCCTTGCCATCCTGGTCAGTCTTCTGTAGGTTCAAGGTTGTCTAGACCACAAACAGTGACTTTGTCCTGGGTGTTTTGCTTGAATCTGTGCCTATGAGTGTGTTGGGTTTGGGCAGCCTCATCACACTGATGCACTGAACTTCACCTGAAACGCACACTCACCCTCAAACATTCTGCTGCTCTGTAATATTTGCTTTGTTTTTCTTCCTTTTGTTCCACTTGTTGGACTTCTTGAGAGCTCTAGACATATGGACTTGTGTCATCTAGTATACCTTCTTTCTCTCAATTTTACGTCAGCCTGCCCTTGGTGTCATCAAATTATTAACATGGGGGACACAGGACAGGCCCGAGCCATGCAGCCCCTCTAGGTGCCCCCAGCCCATGCAGAGGACAAAGTCTTTCGGTAGCCAGGAGCCATCTGGCTACTGTCCCTGTTTGCCTGATCAGATGTCCTGCTGAACTCCAGGTACACTGTATCCCATTACGCTGACCAGTTTTTCTTGAGCCTGTGTTGAGTTTTAGTGGTGTTTGCTTTCTTCTTTGAATTTCAGAAAATCAGACTTTCCTAATCAGTTCTAATGTCTTCTCCAAATTTTATACCAAATACTCTGGCCTGAAGAAACCGACCTTTTCAAAAATCAGAACTCTTTTTTTTTTTTTTTTTTTTTGCACCAGGGATCGAACTCGGGACCTTGTGCTTGCAAGGCAGGCACTGGAACCACTGAGCTAAATCCCCGGCCCAAAACTCAGAACTCTTAATAGCCTATTCTATGGGTTCCAGAGCCACTTTCATTTGTATGCCAAGGGTTATTCAATCATTCAGCACCCATTTATCAATTTCCTCCTTTTCCCCAGGTTCTTTATTACAAACCTGAAGGAAAAAAGTATAGCCCCTGCCCTGGAAGAGCTTATGGCCAGTTAGGTGAACAGAAAGTCCCAAGGAGGATGCCCAGGATACCACCTGAGCTCAGAGAAGGAAAACACACCCAACTAGAAGTTAGAGAAGGCTTCCTGGAAGAGGCGGTGTTTGGGCCACATCTAAAGTACACGTAGGAATTGGCCAGACAGAAAGGCAGAGGAGGGAAGGCAGAGCAATCTGGGAAAGGAGTATAGCAGGGCTCAGAGGACACCGGGAAGGTGGATAGGGTAGGTGCTCAGTGGCCTTGTGTACAATCCTTGGGCATCATCCTTTTATCTCAGAGTGAACAGGAAGCCACTGGAGCATTTTGTCAGCAGAACTGGGTGTTTTAGAAACAGCCTCAAAATACCTTGTTACATGGGATTCTAAGAGGAAGCAAACTGCAGGACCACAGTGTGCTCCCAACAGGGTACAGGACCAGACTCTTGCTATAATGCAGCCTGGTACCTACCGTGCACAGACTGGCTGTCTGGAAAAATCCCTGGGACAATTTAGTGCTCTTCTGATAGCACCATCCATCATGGCTCAGATCTAAATTCTGGTGATGGAATCAGCCCAGAGAGGGTGGTACCATTTACTGGGCAGAACTGGGCCAGTCGGCTGACTCTGTGGCTCTTACACACCCTGAGGGAAAGTGGGCAGATGAAGCCCACGTTGAACTTTGACACAAGCAGAGGTTACATTTACAGTGACCCAGGAAGGCAGGGCGAGTTGTAGAGCCGCACTGAGAGCTCAAGGATTATGCCAACAGAAGCCACCAAGGCTATATCCCAGCAGCTGTTGATGCAGACACTCCAGGTGCTGTTTCTGGAAGGTCAGGTACATATGTGCAGGACAAAGTTCACCTGAAGGGTGGGCAGCCCCTCACCTGGGGGCCCCACCTAGAACACACTTCCTGTTTCATGTTCCCCTCCAAGGGCTCTACCTGCACCTCCACCACCTCCCTCCCTTCAGACACTCTCTGGGCCATCCTTGAGCTGATCATTTCTACCAACCCCTGGGCTTCAGCACAGCCACTGAGAGAAGGAAGCAACACAGCTTCTCTGGCCCCTGGAGTTGCCCAAGGAGAGTCCTGGCCGGTCCTGCCAGTGTGGTATTACACAGACTCACTTAGCAAGTCTCTCCTCCTCGCTAGGCAAAACATCATGTTGGCTAGGAGAGGATGGCAGGCAGCCACCATAATTCAAATTCTGCCGTCTATATCTGCAGTGCAATAGTGACATTAGTTTGAGACATGATTGCCCCCTTAAGGAGCTGCCAAAAGCCCTGTTGGCACACCCATGACCAGGCACTGGTCCCTGGGACAGTACAGGGTGAGTCACTGGGTCTGGCTCCAAGCACTGACCCAGATAAGGCCACTGGCCACACCTGGCTAGACTCAGAAGTGGTCTTGTGACTTCTCATAGCTTTGGGCTTTCAACAAACTCAAGCTGGGAATTTGCCTTGTCATTACTAAGCCCTTCTACCACAAAGAAGTCAGAGTCCAAGAGAGAGAATCTGGAGTTCCTTTTGCTTTGTGTCTGTTTTTTGTTTCATTTTGTGTGAGCTGGACTCTTGCTATGTTGCCTAGGTTGGCCTCCAACTTTTGATGCTCCAGTCTCAGCCTTCTCCTGAGTGCTGGGATTACAAGTGTGAGCCACCGTGCCCTGATTCCCTTTGATTTGTGTCAACAGCTAATGATGGCTATCCTGGTGCTCACTTTCCAGGAGCTGGGTGGAGACCAGAAGGGTGATGGAGGACTGAAGCGGCCCTTGAAGAGGGCCTTGGAGAGTAAGCCAGGAAAAGCTGGGCTCCTCCCCCCAGCTGCCTGGCTGCTGCCCATTCAGTCCTATAGAAGCAGAGATTTCCATCAGATTCCATTGCCCATTCCAATTGCATCCTCCAAGCTGATACAATTGATGCCTTTTTAAAAGTAACCCCAAGGGCTGGGGATTTAGCTCAGTGGTTTCACCACCTGCTGCGCAAGGACTCAAGTTCGATCCCTGGTACCAGTAAATAAATAAATAAATAGTAACCCCAATGTGGTGGTGCACACTTGTAATCCCAGCATCCTTGCAGACTAAGGCAAGAGAGCCCAACCTGGGCAACTTAGCAAGAATCTGTCTCAAAAGAAAAAGAAATGGCCAGGGATATAGCTCAGTGGCGCAGCACCTGCCTGGAAAGCACAAGGTCCTGAATTTGATCCCTGGTACCAGGAAAAAAAAAAGCAAAGTAAAAGAAAAGAAAAAAAAAAGACTGAGGAAAGAGCATAGTGGAAGGGCTCTGGGTTCAACCTCCAGTAACACACACACACATACACACATACACCTTCTAATTAGTACATATCTTTTATTTTTATACATAGGAAGGCCCTCATAATATGCTATGAGGCCAGAGGTGGGAACAGAAGAGGGTCATACTGCAAACTCTAGGTTGGGGACAGCTCTCCCCAGATGACCACAGTTCAGAACAGAACTTAAGAATAGTCTGTAAGTAATAAATTCAATCTTCCAGATCATTTCAAAGGTCTGTCTTTCAAGGTCAGACAATTAAACATTGTGTTCTAATAATTTGTGATTTGACTTAGAACCTTTAAACATTTACCAAAGGATAGGGTAGCCTCCATTTGTCCTCTTGAAGCTGGCCCTGTTCATGGCTCCAGAGCCAACGTTTCAGTGCAGAGGGGAAAGGAATGCTGTCTGTAAGCCAAGGCCACATGTGCCCTGAGGCCTGGCATGGGGAGGCTGCTAGGGTCCCTGTCAGAGCTGCTGCGAATGATGCCCTGCCTGTCAGATCACTTTCGGGAAAGACCACCTCGAGGCCTGCCTGCTCTCCCTGGGCTGTGATGTGATGGCACGAGAGCGCAGCAACTTTGAGACCTACTCCATGTGTTACGAGCATGTGTTGCAGCACGCAAGGCAGAAGCTGCATCAGAGGGAGCAGGTAGGTGCCCAGGGAGCCCGCAGTGAGAAAGGGTATGAGGGGAGGCCCAGGATCAAGCAGAAGAGAAAGTAAAACTGGAATGAGGGAGAGGGGACCAGGTGGGGTGGTTCTGGGGCCTGAACTGAAGGGGGTGGTACTCCCCAGATTTCTCTCCTCATTCACTCCTCAGCTGCAATCATGGTGGCTCCAGCAACAGTGGGTTGTGTACTTTGGAGGTATCCATCGGGGAATACAAGTGGTGACCCACAAATGGACTGGGCCCCTTGGGGAAGGTGCATCACTGACCTTTCCTCCCTTATGAAACCCAAAGCACCTTGTGGTATTCTTGGTGTAAACATGAAGTTGGAATCTTTGAGGAAATTCTTTTCAGAATGTTACTCATGGGCCAGTCTCACTGACCAGAGGGTCTCAAAATTCAGTTCCACTGAGAAATGGGACATGTCAGGAGGGTGTTGTACTGAATTGGCTAAAGGAGTAAACATTTGAATTTGGTAGTGCATTGGTTTTCCCTTCTCAGGAGTTAGATGTGCTGCAAAGAAGTCAAGTTCCACCTGAAGACCACGCTGGTCAGGTAGGTCAGTTCCTACAAAGGCTCTCTTCTGCCTCCTCACATCCACACTCTCAGAGTTGGCCAGGGTGGGACTTCAGAGTGTCATTTGCTTGAGTCACCTGTCCAGAAAGTCCCTGCAGAAATACCCAAGGAGCTGGGCTAGGGATTTAGCTCAGTGGCACTGCACCTGCCTCGCAAGCACAAGGCCCTGAGTTCAATCCCTGGTACTGCAAAAAAAAAAAAAAAAAAAGAAAGAAATACCCAAAGAGTATGCTTTTACTTTGTAAGCAATCTGCCTTGGGAGCCTTTTTTTTTTTTTTTAAATGAATGAATGTCTTCACTTCCATTAATACGCGTTTCCCCAACTTCCCCTGGAGCGTGAGTGTGCCCGAGGGTCCCCTTCTCATCAGTCAGAATAATCCAGCTGGGAAGGGTGGTACAAATTTGTAATCCCAGCACTCTGGAGGAAAGATATCAAACTGTTTCGTTTTGGTTTTTTGGTACCGGGGATTGAACTCTGGTCCCTGTGCTTGCTCAGCAGGTGGCGAAACCACTGAGCTAAATCCCGGGCCGTGAGCCTTTTTTTTTTTTTGGTTGTTTTTGCAATTTTATATTGGGGTGGGGTGTGTTGCTGCTGTTGGGGGATATTGTTTGTTTTCTTTTGAGGCCAATTGAAGTTCATTCCAAAAATAAAAAGGTATGTTGGTGAAGGTGTCAAAGGAAGGCCAGTTTGGAGACAGAGGTCAAGACAGGTGAAGCATTTTCTCCAACTGAAAAGTGCTTAAGTAGTAGTTCCTTTGGGGCTATTTATTCAGTGACCATCTTTTGAGTGTACGCTGTGTGAATGACCCTGCAGTGAGACCTCTGAAGCATCCCAAGATTGTTCTGTGCACACTTGCACAGTGAGGTATTTATCTTCATCATTAGATTCAAATAGAAGTGCAATTTTTTTATACTAATCTATAAGGAACTGTTTCTTCAGTAGCAGTTTGGAAATACATATATATGGATGTATACACTGTGTATGTGCACTTCTGCTGCTAGTGATATAGGGGGAAATATGTAACTCCCAACCTGCTAGATGTCAGATATGCGGAGCTCGTGTTCCCTGCGGTCAAAGAATGAATTCTAAGGAACAATGGAAGTTAAGAGTAGGAAAATTTATTGGGGAATAGAAATAGTTCCTGAGAGACAGGAGGGGTCCTGAATGGGTTGCCAAGGAGCCCACTTCTCTGAGAAAGTTTTATGGAGCAACATCACAAGGGGTGGGTACAACATGGGTCAAATTATAATCAACTAATAAAATTTCAAGTATAGCCACTTAACAAATATTGATTCAATAGTAGCAAGGGCATATGTATGCCATCATTAACCTTCATTGATAAACTTTAGTCTTAGTAGGTGGGAGAGGATGGCCCACCCTAATAAAATAATGGTTTATTTATATGGGAAATCTCAAAAGGGTGGTACCAATAATCTGAAGTTTCTGTTTGTTTATCCCTTAGGGAAGTATGTAAATCTGGCCATTGTGATTTTAATCTTCTTCAGATGTACCCCTAGCCACAGTTGTGATGTGTTCTCCTCTTCTGGAGAGACTCTCTAAGGGCCCAGCTCTGTCTGGCTGCCTGTAATACTTCTACCTAACTCAGCTGTCTGTAACACTAGGTTGCAGAGCTCAGTCATGATGTAATCCTGGAACTCACTGGTCTGAGAGCTCAACTCACGGATTTAGAAGAGGAGAATCTGAATCTCAAAAAGCAGATTAGAAAAGAAATCCAAGAAGAATATCAAGCATTAGTCCAAGCTTTGTTTGTGACCTGTTTGCACATGAAAGTAAGTGTCCTGTGTATGTGTTCTGGGCAGCCCTATGGCTACACCAAGCGTTCAATGACAGAATGAACTTTGTGGTCACAAGAGATTCTTTGGACCAAGAATTTTCCAGCTGTAAGTTTCACTGGGGTAGAGAGAGAGAGAGAGAGAGAGAGAGAGAGA
>NW_004624916.1:608338-648220 GCF_000247695.1 Heterocephalus glaber
TCTCTCTCTCTCTCTCTCTCTCTCTCTCTCTCTCTCCCTCTCTCTCTCTCTCTGTCTGAGTTTCTTAGAGGGGTCTTTAGCATTATGTTAACAGACAATCCCAGGAATACTCTGCTTTGGCCTGCTCATTCCAGACAGGATTAGAGATTTCCCCTTATTTGTAAAGTACAAGATCTTAAAAGATCAAAACCAAAATGCACTGTGCCTAGTGCTGCCAAAGAGGGATAAATAGACAGTGAAGGCAGGAATTTGTTAAGCAGTCTTTCAGATGTGAGATTATTGGGAATTTTCTCAAATTGCTTTTAGCTTCTGCCAGATTTCTAGATAACAATAATTTTTAAAATGGACTCTCTACTTTTCCCAGGTTAAAGTAGTTCCACCACACTTCCCAGAGCAGGGCATCCCTACTCTGCTCCAGAATCCCATGAAGATGGCAACACTTCCACTGTGCCCAGCAGCCAGGCCTCTGCCTCAGTTCTGAGCTGGGTACCACTATCTGCCTTCTTGTCTGGGGAAGTGCCTCAGAAGTGAGAAGACACCCCTACTTCTCACCTAAGGACTCTGGGTGTCCAAATCTGCTCAGGCTGCCATTTAAAAACAACAGAAATTCTGTTTGAACAACAAATTCATTTTCTCAAAATTCTACATGCTGGAAATCGCGGACCAGCATGAGCTATTTCTGGCTTGCGGATGGCTGCCTTTTCCTGTCCTCACAAGGTGGAGAGAAAGAAAAGGACTACTTTCTGTCTTTCTCTTCTTGTTTTATCTTTTTTTTTGGTACCGGGGATCAAACTTGGGACCTTGCACTTGCAAGGCAGGTGGTAGAACCACTGAGCTAAATCCCCAGCCCATGTCTTTCTCTTCTTGTAATGCTATAATCTTATCAAAATAGGGACCCATCCTGTGGCTTCATCTTAACTTTAATAACTTCCTCAAGATCTTATTTCTCTGGACACTGTCACTTTGGGGTTAGGGTTTCAGCATGTGAATATGGGAGGAGACACTCTTGAGTACATAGCCCTGTCCAAAGTTAGACTTAGCTTTCATCGTGCTATTTCACCATAAACCATTAGCCATAAGCTGCTCTGAATGGAATATTTCCTAATGTGGTTTCTGCTGGAGCCTGTAAAAGGAAGTCAACCAGCCTGATTTCTTCTTCTACTTGTCCATATTTAATGGAATTCCTTGGTAGTACCTCAGCTACAGTGTCTTCTGTGGTCAGATTTACTCTGAGTCAACCTAGCAGCAAAACTCCTCAGTTCCACTTTCCCTGTAACCCTCCCAGGGTGATATGGGCAGCAGGTTTTCTAGCTGTGCCTTCCCACTGTTCTCCCCACTGCCCTCCTGGCTCACTTTGCCTTGTAAGTGACAAGCAAGGTGCTCGAGCATGTCCGGAGCCCTGTGGATTACAGACAATGCTCAAGGACCATGAGTGTGACTTCCATGTAATACATGGTGGAGAAATTGTCTGGGTGGATAGTCTAGTGTGAAATCACTTCCAAAAGTTAGATTTTAGAAGGCAAACTAGCTCTTCTCCACTGTCCTTCCTGCCACCTTGACCTGAGCCTGCAATTTGCAGGAGAAGCTGGATGAGAATCAACTTAATTTGATCCAGAATGTGCGTGAGCTCATCGGCGAAGTCAGAACAGAGGGGATTGCCAATATGAAAGCGCTGAAGAAAAAATGGGGCTCTGCCAGACCTGATGAAGGGCTAAAAGAGAACCCAGCCAAAGTACGTGATTTTATTAAGCATTTCATCTGAGCATTTGCCCCACTGTTCACTGTTAACATGCCAGTCTGGTTTCCCTGAGAACACAATGTACTGGGAGAAGGGCAAGTGGTTCATGCCTGTGATCTCAGCCTGGGAAGCTGAGGCAGGCGGATCACACATTTGAGGCCACTCTAGACTATAGAGAGACCCTGTCTCAAAAAAATTAAGCAGAGGCTGGGGTTGTAGCACTTGGCCCTGGGTTCAACTGCAAAAAAATAAAAAGTAAGTAAATATAGAGGCACTGGGATTCACTGCAGTCTGTCCTCTTCTGGAAGGCAAGTTTCTGATGTTGGGATTCATCCCTTCCTCAGGGACAAGTGTTGGAAGGAGGCTTTTCTGAAAGTGAGCCTTGTTGGCAGGAACAGCTGCAGGCCGTGGAGCAGGACAATAGCCACCTGACCGCCCTGCTGTGCAAAGTGAGGACCCTGGGCCACTGGAGGCTGGCTGTGCAGCAGGCTCACTTCCATGGCCAGCTGAGCAGGGCAGAGAAGGTGAGTGCACCCAAGAGGGTGGCCAGTAGCCTCAGGGGGTGCTCCTGTGTCCCCTTGACTGCAGCTCCTGCACTGATGCAGCCACAGCTCAAACTGACAGCTAGAGATTTTTCCCAGGAAGAGGCGATATCAGAACCTAGGGAGAAACAGGATAGAAACAGAAGCAACTGGCAAGGAAGAATAGAGCAGAAAATGGAGCACAAGGGAAGTGAAAAGATGGAGAGATTTTACCCAAGGACTGAAGCTGCTTTGTCAAAATATGACCTATCTAGGGCCGGGGATTTAGCTCAGTGGTTTTGCCACCTGTTGCGCAAGCGCAAGGACCCAAGTTCAATCCCCGGTACCAAAAAAAAAAGAGAATATATATATATATATATATGACCTTTCTTTGAGTTTCATGCATGATAATCTGAGGAAAATGAAGTAACAAAATAATAAGTGGAAGTTCTGTCTGAAGGCAAATTGAAACCAAAGCACATATTGATATAGGTTTGGAAATTTCCATTTACCGTTTCTGAAAGTCTTTACTCTGAATCATTGTGCTATTGTTCATTAAAGTCACAAAAGCAGTGACCAAGAAGAGATCTGTTCCACCAGGAGTTTTAAAGGAGGATGGATGGAGGATGAAGAGGTTTAGTTTTTGGTTTTGGGGCTTTTTTTGGTTTTTTGGTTTTTGGGTTTTATGGTACTGGGGATCAAATTCAGGACCCTGCACTTGGCAAGGTAGGTGAGACCCCACTGAGCTAAATCCCTGGCCCTAAGTGGTTTAGATATTGATTGTGAAACTAAAAATACAGAAAGGAAATTTATCTCCTACCTTACTGTGTTTGGGATGTTTACAGGAATCTGTTCAAAGTAAAAAAGAATGTTTGCGCATCAAGCTAATGGCAGAACAAGAAGCAGGTTTATTTCGTCAGCAGCTACTGGCTCTCAGGCAGGCCCTGGCCAGGGCCCAGGCTGACAATGCAAGGCTATGGAAGCAGCAGGAAAAGCAGGTACCTCTGCCTCAGGACCTCCTCCTCCCTCTCTTTGGACACAGTCTGCAAAGCTGAGCGTGGCCACATGTGCGGCACCATGGCTGTCAGTAGCAGCCACCAGGGCTGCACAGTGTGAAGCTAGGCTGATGGCACAGCCAGGAAAGATATCTCTGCCGTCGGCCTCCCCTTCTCCCTCCTTTCCAGCCCAGAAACTAAGGCCAGTGTCCAGGAGGCTTTTATTCTTACTTGGATTTGGCTATGAGGTAAAGATACTACTCATCAGTATCAAAGGCATTTCTCAGGATCTAGGTCTCTTGAGTAGTCTCGTGGTCAAAGTGCTCTCTCCATGCCCAGGGAGTGTGTCCAGGCTCCAGTATGAGCTCCCAAGTGGAGAGTCTCCAGTCCTTTCCAGTGAGCTACACTGTCTTACTTTCAGAAGTGAGGCTGCACAGTGGAAGCTGGTACTGTGATAAAGGGTTTTAAGCCTACGCTTTTCACAATGGTGTCAACCCCCTGGCATGAATGAAGCAGGAGACTCAAAAAAAAAAAAAGCAGGAGTGAAGCAGGAGACTCTAGGTTTAGACTCATTTATTTCATGAAAAATACACTGAATATGACTAAACCCATAAGAATAAGCGGACACCCCACATTTGTCCTAGGCTTAGAACTGCTGAGTTTAAATATCAGCCCAGGAAAGCAGTGCATATTTAAAGCATGAAATGTAATTTGTGCTTTTTGTGCCGTAATTCCTCCATGAGTAGCTTCAGATGAGTTGGTTATATAAATTACTTGGTAAGTTGTAAATTACCATACAAACAGGAATAAATCATTATTGGCCTCATATTGGTATATGGTGGCATCGCCACTTACCTGGTTTTTGTTGTTGTTTACTTGTTTGTTCTGTTTACTTTTGAGCCTCAGGGCTCACAATCTAAGCATCAGGCCAGGCAAGGTCCTATGACCCTGCTGCTGGCTGACACAGGCCAGAATAGCTGGGTTGTCACCCCACAGGGACCTGCTACTGCCCCCGGAGAAAGGGTTCCTTTCCTGTCTGCCTTGGCCCTTTCCTGCCACAGGCTCACCTGCTGAAGGAGTTGGAACACAGAGCCACCCAGGAGGCCCTCACCCGACAGCAGCTGGACGTCATAAAAACTTCCAGCATGGAGAAGCTCCTGGAAGATGTGCGGCAAAAAGAACAGCAGCTCCAGCTCCTGACTGAAGAGGCAGAGCGGGCCTCCAAGCTGGGCCAACTGCAGCGCAGGAAGCTGGAGAGGGAAGTCTGCCAGGTGGGGCCCCCAGCGCAGCATCTTCCCACTCTCCCCTGCCCCTCCTGTCCTCCACAGCAGCGGCCCATCTCCCTCACTTCTGGGCACACTGGAAAATGGTCACATGTGCACCACATTGGGGTGACCCCTCGGACCTGGGCGACACACATGAAAACACCCTTCCACCCAGCTCTCATCTTTGAAATGGGATCCTGGAGAGGGTCCTAGGCAGCAAGTATTGTGCAGGCTATTACACGTTTTCCGAAATGCAGACAAAAATGAAAGGCAAAAATGGTTTGCAGACACAATATATTTTTGTTAAATTTTTCCCAAAGGGTAAAAAAAAGAAGACTATTATAATATTAATCCAAGTCCCAAGAAAGCGCAGTATAGAATGTAATTCAATAAAAAAGCAAAAAAGGAACTGCCTTACAGAGAAGGTACTTCACATACACCTACTTGCTGAGGAAAGCCTGTAACTCCTTCACCAGCCAGAGTAGGAGACAGAAAAGTAATTAGAAAGTTGAATTAGTAGCTAAGGGTTTCAAGTACTCAAAGAGAAGATAAATAAGGAGAATTCTATGGTTAAAACTGAATTGAGGGGCTGGGGATTTAGCTCAGTGGATCCACCGCCTGTCTCGAAAGCGCAAGGAGGAGTTCAATCCCCAGCACCAAAAAAAAACCACAAAAAAACTGAATTGAGGAAATGCTAAAGACAATCTTTATGTAGAAATGGAGAGAAGAAACAAGTAGCTTTAGAATAAAAGAAAATTAGAACTTTACTTTTATTTTATGAAAAATACACTAAAATACGACCAAATTCTAAAAAAAATTGACATCCCCCATTTGTCCTATAAGTTATGCTTTTCTAAAAGTCATCACAAAATTAAGTTCATAGATTAGGTTCTCCAAAGTTCTCTCTGGTTAATAGCTAATTATTTTTTTAATGGCAAAGATTCTAGAGGTAGTCAAAACAAATCTTTTCAGATTTCTCTCAATAAATACATGTTTCACCATATAGACATCAAAACCCTTGGCCCTCTTTAAACTCCCTCTGCAGCTTTCCTGACAGCCTATGTACCCTGGTCCTCCCCGCCCTAAACAGCAATCAACCCTTGCCAATAAGAGCCCCGCACCCAGTGGCTTTTTTACCCTTCTCCAGCCTCAGGCCCCATGTGTGATAACAACTGACCTGGCCAAACACTGAGGCCCTCACCTGCCTCCTGCTCCTGGAGAGGTGGTTGGAGCATAGGCCTTGGAGTCAGACTGCCTGGTTCAGACTTCCCAGCCCTCCAGGTGTGTCACTCTGGGCATGGTCTGTGGCCTCTCTATGCTTCAGTTTCCTCATGAGTACAAGAGAGATAATACTCTTCGTGGGATTTGGGGGAAGATTAAATTAGATAAATAAAGTACTTACTATAGGGCCTGATACACAGCTCTCAATAAATGTTTATATTTTTGTCAAGACCATGAAGGCAGAGAAGCCTCAGAAACAGGTAGGGAGGCTTGGACTCAAACTCTGATTCTTGAGTAATCTTGGCCAAATCACTGCCTCTACCTCTGTGAAATGGATGTGGAGGAAGCTACCCCAAGATCAGTCCTCAGTAAACATGTTTCCTCTCCTAGTATTTCTCAAATTTATTTATCCCTGGTCTGGTTCAAGAAATCTTGATATGTTTCCCCTGGCTCCTACCCATGGAGAATGAGGATCCTATCCAAACACCTAGGGTACATAGAAAAACATGGGACCTAGTTTGTATTAAGAAGTTTTCCTAATTCTGGACTCTGATAATCTACTAAAATTTAAATTACATCTGGGAGTACACCCCAAACAGTTCCTAACACCTTAGGAAAGCTTGTGGCCACAGCTGCCTGTATGCAGGGCCATCTGGTGAAGTCTACATGGGAGGAAGATTTAAAACATATGTGCCTGAATTTTTGAAATGAGCATGTGTATTAGTTTCCCATGGTTCCCATAATAAATTACCACAATTTGGATGACTTAAAAAATAGAAATTAAAAAAATAGAAATTTATTTTATCACTGTTCAGGAGGCCAGAAGTCTAAGGTATTGGTAAGATTGGTTCCTTAAAGAATCTCAGGGGAAAACTGTCCTGGGTCTTCTTCTTAGCCTCTAGAAATGGCCAGCACTCTTCAGCATTCCTTGGTTTATAGTTATATCACTCCCATTTCTCTTCATCATCCCATGGCCTTCTCCCTTATGTGCTCCTCTGTATCTGTCTTACTTTCTCATTGCTGAGACAAAATATCCAATACCCAAAGTTAAAGGAAAAAAAGTTTATTGTAGCTCACAGTTTGTAGAAGTTTCAGTCCAGGATTAGCTGACTCCAAGGCAGGATGGCATGACAAAGAGGCATTGCAGAGGAGAAACAGTTCATGGCAGGCAGAAGGCAGCAGAGTAGCAAGTGAAAAGCTATGAGAATAGCACCTCTCTTTCTGTCCCTTATTTTCTATCCAGGCTACCTGCCCTTAGGATAGATAACACTTATGCCCAGGGTGGGGCACCCTTAATCCTAGCATCATACCATGAATCAATCCTAGCAGCACATACTTAATCCCAGCATCACACACTATAGATCCAGCCACCTCTAAAAAGCTCCACTTATGATCTCATGAAGTTTGGGGAGACACCTAGATACAAGCCATAACAGTGTCTCCTGTGCTCTTAAAAAAACAATGGTCAGGGTAGTATGGTGGTGCATACCTGTAATCCAAGTACTCTGGGAGTCTGAGGCAAGAGAATCACAAGTTCAAGCCTAGCCCAGGAAACTTAGTGAGACCCTGTCTCAAAAAACAAAGTATTGAATTTAGAGTTCACTGTAAACTCAGTATGGCCTCATCCTAACTTCACTGTATCTGCAAAGACACCATTTCCAAATAAAGTCACATTCTGAGGTTCTAGGAGGATATGAATTTTGAGGGATATTATTCACCACAATCCAAAATGTATTCCTTTTTTGGTAATTAGGAGATGATAAATTTAACAAGAAATACCTAAGGTCTCTGTAGATGAGGTCACTTTGGACCCAGCTCCTGTCCGGCTGGGGGACCAGGGTCAGGTGCAAAGGGAGAGCTGTTCCAAGAAATCCAGAGCCTGATGCCAGGGCTTGGCCTTGTCTCAGCCCAGGGAGTGATGCCCAGGGACCTCCCAGAGGTTCCAAGCTGAGATAGCAGTTTAGGATCCAGTCTTTCCCCCACTGTCAACAGTGCAGGGGCTCCGTGGGTCCTTTGAGCAGACTCTGTGACTTGACCCTGTGTGAGCTGAGTGCTAAATTTCCTATTCCTCTACCCATCTAGGAAATAAACATAAAAAATATACAAGGTAAGGCAGAAGGATCGAAAATTCAGTGCCAGCCTAGGCAACTTAGTGAGACCCTGTCTCAAAATATAAAAAGGCTGGAGATGTAGCTTGATGTTCCCTGGTTTCAATCTCTAGTATCACCAAATATATACATATACATACATATATATATATATATATATATGTCCTTTTTAATATATGTCAATATATACATATATATGTAAATAAGCTCCTCGATATTATAATGTGATAAGGGATTCCAAGAGTTACTTTTGTTTCTCTTTGATTAGATATTAAATTCTGGTCTTCCTGAAGCCCTTGATTCTTAGAACAAGGTTAGGCCTAAATTCAGCCTATCCGGACCTTTGTGAAGACCTGTGCTGTTGGGGTGGCCTGGGGCTGATTCACACTCTTCCTCAGAGGCCCACTATGAACTTCAGGAACTAAAGTGAGCACACAGAGCATCTCTGCTTCCCAACCCCCCTCCCCTCAGATGAGAAGCCGGCTTGCCCAGGAGCAAAGCATGAAGCTGGATGCTTTCCAGCGTGTGGAAGAGCTACAAAGTCAGCTGAGTCATCCTGAGCAGCCATCCGTCCAGATGAGCTCCCAAGGCGGTAAGCACACCTGTCTCTGTCTCAGGAATCACCCAGTCTGGGGGGGTCTCCGTGACTGATGGTAACAAGCTGGGGGCTATTGAGTGGGTCCTCCCCAATGTTCATTGAGTGAATGAATAGCACATGAATGCATAAAGCTTAATTCTTTTTTTTTTTTTTTTGGTACCAGGGATCGAACTCAGGACCTTGCACTTGTGAGGCAGGCGCAGTACCACTGAGCTAAATCCCCAGCTCTGGATAAAGCTTAATTCTAATTTGCAGTCATAATTTTCTACCTTACCTTGGAGTACTCACATCGATTCCAAGAGGTTTCGATCCATAACAACTGGTCCCAGAAATTCATAATACATCCCCTAAGAACACGAAGTACTTCACTGATCTTGAAGCATCTTAGTGGCTTGGGACACTGATGATCACGTAACTCAGATGTTATTCATAAAGTGCACTATGATGCCTAGGTGTGGAGGATTAGGGGTGTCACACAAAAATGGCAGCTGAAATTCTCTGGATGACAGTACACTTGCTTCCTCCTCTGTCAGATGAGGACTAAATTCCTGGTTCTCCTCTAACTCTGACTATGGGAAATATCTCCAAACATCAGGATTTGCCTTTCGTTAGGATCAGCCAAGCCTCTTCCTTCCTATTATGTAGCGTAGCCTGGTGGTTGTGCTTGGGAAGAAGACAAGCCAGAATCCTGTTACTGCTGGCTGTGACCTTAGATAGGTTAATTAGTCTCTCTGCAAAACGGAGATGCCAACCTCAAAGGCTTGTTCTAGGATTAAGGAAATAATGCATATTTGATGCTTAGATATGAAGGAGATCTGGAGTGAGGTGCAAGGCAGGTAGGAAACCCTCCTTCCCAAGCTGGGGGTGGGGCATGAATGTCAGGGAGACTCTTCCCAGGGACTGGAGGGGAAGTTACTCCCCGGCCTCAGCCCCCATCTGTTCCCCTCTGCAGTGAGAAGAGGGGTTTGTGAGGATTTTGTCCATGTAGAGTCATAAGAGGAACTAGGTCATAGCTGTCTTTTGGTGCCTAATACTCCAAGGGGACAGTCATCAACTATAACAACAGTGATGAAAGGTAAAAATCAGCCATATATCCCACTCCTTCTTCCTTGGCTGTTGGCCAGCTGGAATTTTTTTTTTTAATTGAGTCAGGGTCTCAGTATGTTGTCCAGGCTGGCCTTGAACTCACTATGTAGCCAAGGCTGGCCTTGGACTCTTCGGTGATCCCACTGCCTCAGCCTCCTGAGTGCTGAGATTCCAGTTGTGAGCTGAGGCCAGCTGGAATCCTAAAGAGTTCCAGATCTCTGCTTCCTATAGCAGCAACAGCAGCTTCCCTGTGCCCCCTATCAAAACACAGGCACAGTCAAAGTGATGCTCTCTTTATTTCGCTTTAATGTGGATTCCCCTGGATCTTGCAATTCCTGAGAAACTCTAATTTGTTCTAGAGTAGTTACTCTCGAAATTCTTAAGGAAAACATGAGGTCAGCTGGCTCACAAAACTATAAAATGTTCATAGGTGGACTGAGTCAAGGCAGCCTGAGCAAACTTTGAGCTGTTTTGTGAGCTGTTTTATCTCTGTCCCTAGGCTCTGAGAAGGCTGGGAGCAGAAAGGAAGTGAGGCAGTGACAGGCAGTAAGAGGACTACCACCTCTGAAGCTTCCATCCTGTGCTCAAACACAGCAAGACAGGGGTAGGGTGTGGACATGGGACAGCTATAAAGAATTGGGCTCTGACTAAGCTGACATGGGCCATGTGCCCAGTTTTGAAAAAATCCCTGAAGCCAGGGAGTAAGATATCTGATTGTCTTGGGCCAGCTCACCATTTCTCCCTGGGAGCTGAGGGTGGATCAGCTCACTCTGTCCTCTCTGCAGCAACTATTTTAAATGTCCCTCATCTCTTTAGCCCTCACACACCTCCCCAACCCTTCATCTCCAACTTCAGGGGAACTAAAAAGAGGTACTCCCTCTATTTCTTATCTTAGTCCACTACATGGATAGTCATGCTTTGCCTTCCTTCCAGCGAAAATGGAAGAAGGTGCCTGCTCTGGTGTGGATGTGGTATGGGTATGGCCCCCAAGTTTCATGTGTGGGGTGCTTGGTCTCTAGTGTGGGATTGCTAACAGGCAACAGGACCTTTAAGGGATGGGGCCTAGTTGGAGGTCCTTAGGTCACTAGGACTAACCTGGCTTCATGTTTCCAGATGTGATCTCTTCTTCCCTTGAGTGCCCAGCAGTAAGGCTCTCGCTAGGTGGGGTCTGGAACAACTGGACTCCAGACTCCACCCCCACCATAGGATCTTGGACATTGACCCTCCAGAACAGTGAATGAAATAAACCTCTGTTCTCTATAGAATCGTCCTACCTCGAGGGATTCATCATAGCAACACAAAATAGGCTAATACAGTGCCCCTTTTCCTCCTTGGGGCCAATCACTGTGGACAAGATCTCATTTGCTCCTACTTTCTCAGGGATCTTGAAATATTCTTTATCTGCTTCCTTTCTACACACTTGCATGTCCCATCCATGCATCCTTCTAATCTTGCAGCCAACAATTATATGTTAATCATGTTTGTGCCAAAATCATAAAATCCACTGTAAACTAAAAGCCTCCTTTCACCACATATTTCTTCTCCTGCTACTGGCCTTCCTCTTTTCCTTCAGTCAAACTTCTAAAAAGAGTGCTGGGTATGTAGCTCAGTGGTAGAGAGCTTTCCAGGAGTACACAAGGCCCTGGGTTCAATCCCCAACACTGCAAACAACAACAAAACTTCTTAGCCAAGGATTTAGCTCAGTGGTTCCGCTGCCTGCCTTGCAAGTGCAAGGTCCCGAGTTTGATCCCTGGTGCCAAAATAAAATAAAATACTATTTTTGGGCCAGGGATTTAGCTCAGCGGTGCCGCTGCTTGCTTGCAAGCACAAGGTCCTGTGTTTGATCCCTGGTACAAAAAAAAAAAAATTACCTATACTCACACAAATAAGTTAATGAGTAACAGTGGCTTAAACATTATGAGAATGTCACTTCTGATTAACAAAGGCTAGAGGTAGGCTATCTAGCTGGCTATGACGGTGGCTCTGCCACCATCAGAAACCCACGTTTCTCTCACAATTTGCCATTCTCAATTTGTGGCTTCTACCTCATGGGTCAAGATGGCTGCTTAAGGTCTCTAGACAACAGGAAGAAGGGAGACAACAAGAGTCTACCGCTTCCTTCCTGGAAGTCATGTATGGCACTTCTGTATATATCTTATTGGCCAACACTTAGCCAAAAAGCCACACAAAGGAGACAGGAGAAAATGTAGCTTTTACTCCAGGACACTATGTGTCTAACAAAAAGTTTGGGGTTCTATTGGGGGTTTTGGGGGGGGTACTGGGGATCAAACTCGGGTCCTTGCACTTGCGCAGCAGGCGGTGAAACCACTGAGCTAAATCCCCAGCCCTAGGGTTCTATTGTTAAAGAAGAAAGGGAAGAATGGTACTTGGGAGCCAAATATAGGTCTCCATCATGCCACCAACAATCAGTTTTATCCCCACCACTTCACTGAAACTGCTTATGCCAGGATTTCCATGATTTGCACATTTCTAGATACAGAGAGTCTTCACTTCCTGCCTACACAGCACTGGAAATAGATGGCCACACCCTTCTCTTCTGCTTTTTTTTTTTTAATTTTTTTTTTTTGCTCTCTCCTCTTCAGTTCCATGGCACTGCACCTTGTGATTTTCCTCCTTTCTCTCTGGCTGCTGCTTCTAAGTCTTCTTTCTAGTTCTTCCCTCTGTATCTAACTTCTGTATATATCAGAGCTATTCAGGCCTCTGGCCTCTTCTTTTTACATTGTTCCTGGATGCTACTTGTCTGTGTTCCCATGGCTTTAATATTTGCCAAGTTCACACCTGCAGCTTGAAACTCTCCTCTGGGCTCTAGACCCACATATCTGATGACTGCTGGATGTCTCCACTCTGGCGTCTCCGGCTCACAAGCTCAACAGGTCGAACAGAACCTGCCTTTCTCTGCTCCTCCAGGCTGACTCCTTTAGGGGTAGAGGAGGCACCATCTCAGCAAATGGCCTAGCCAAAGATCCAGTGGCCTGAGCCAGAAACTTGAGAGCTGTTCTTGACCCTGCGAACCCAGTTAATTACCACACACTATTAATTTGAATAGCCCCAGTCTCTCCACTTCTATCTCCCAGAGTCCAATTCTCTCATCATCTCTTTTACTTGGAAATGTGATTCTCAGGCAAAACACTCCACCCAAGATTGTTTTATTTTTGTTTTTGCGGCACTGAAGATTGAACCCAAAGCTTTGCACATTGCTATATCCTCAGCCCTTTTCTATTTTTTATTTGAAGACAGGGTCTAGCTAAATAACTAATTGCGATGCTGGGCTCAAACTCATAGTCCTGCCTCAGTTGTCCAAAGTACTGGGATTATAGGCATGTGCCACCATGCCCAACTTCATCCAAGTTTTGACATCTTCACTCAAAATTGATGAAGTCAATTTAGATGCCCATTTTAAGCTCTAAAGTTTCATAAATTAAATATATACCTACACCTTCCCACAGAGATCTAACTTATAAAATGTTTAACTTTATAGGCCTTGTATCCCTACGTTCCCCTTCCACATCATCCAGATACTCCCACCCACACTTTATAAAGACTAATCTGATGAGCAGTCAAATAACAGGAAGGAGTCAAAGACCAAAGACTGTAAGTAAAAGTAAGTTTCATTATATGTATGAAAATTTCAAAAATTTAAATCTGATGTTATGGCTTTAGGGATACTTCAAACTTACGTTCAAAAAATTTTATACCAGGATCCCTCTAGATACTTTGGATCTGGATAACAAAACTCTTCATGTTGGTATAGTTAAGCTCAACAGCACTTTCTCTATCACAAGTCAGTCAGTTGGTGTGGTAGCCAATATCAACACTTTCTGAGATTTATCTCTAAATTTCTTTCGTTTTCAAATGTCACCTGTAACTGGTTAGCAATCAAATCTTTTATCTGAGTTCCTTGAAGAGCAAAAATAAATAATTTCAGAAGTTATTTTAAACTAGAGAAATTATCCTCCAACAAAGCTCTTGGAATGCAGATTATTGCATATTTGAAGAACTTTTTTAAAATATTCCAGCTTTGGGCCAGGGATTTAGCTCAGTGGTTTCAGCACCTGCTGCGCAAGCCCAGGGACCTGAGTTTGATCCCCGATACCAAAAAAAAATTCCAGCTTTGAGTTTATATTTTTAAAAATTTACATTTTCTTCTATGACCTCCTCCATATTACCTTAATAAATATTTTATTCTTTGCTCCAGTATCTTTCAAGTCCCTTCTAGAGGTTTACATATCTAACCACCACATTTAAGAGTTCTCGGGGCAACCCACTCTCCGGTCCCCTTTCTGTCTCTTTTAGACAGATGCTATCTTTCTCTCAATAAATTTCTCCTTCGGGCTGGGGATTTAGCTCAGTGGTTTCACCGCCTGCTGCGCAAGCTCAAGGACCTGAGTTTGATCCCCGGTACCAAAAAAAAAAGAAGAAATTTCTCCTCTTCTTGGAAAAAAAAAAAAGTTCTCCTCTTACCTTGAGAAAAATTAACAGGAAAAGATATAACCATTTCTTTCTTTCTTTCTTTCTTTCTTTCTTTCTTTCTTTCTTTCTTTCTTTCTCTCTTTCTTTTGCAGTTCTGGGGATCAAACTCAGGACCTTGCACTTGCGTGGCAGGCGCAATGCCACTGAGCTAAATCCCCGGCCCAACCCTTTCATCAAGAAAATGATGCCATTCTAAGAAGTTGATTGAAGGTGTAATTCTGAGACAGGGTCTCGCTAGTGGAGTTTCCCTAGTGAAACTATCTTGGCCTGGAATTTTATCACAAAAGATTTTAAACTATAAATTCAATTTAATAGATGCAAGATTATTCAGGTTATCTTTTTTTTTTTTTTGGTACTGGGTATCGAACTCAGGACCTTGCATTTATGAGGCAGGCACAGCGCCACTGAGCTAAATCCCTGACCCTGAAGGTGTAATTCTGAAACTGATGGTCTAGTTAATGGTCCAAAAGTTTATGGCAGTATTTCCATATGTGCTGTTAAGAGAGGGAAGACAAAGGTTGGGAACATATCCATTTGAGATCTTAACCAAATCAGGGCCATGTTATTAATGTTCACCATTTGCTGGACTCACCAATCTGTGTACGGTCATCTTTCTCCAAAATGTGAATTCTAGTGCAGTCGTTCTTGTGTCCAGAGGGAACGATTCCGGGCACCCTACGGTAACATAATACATGGTCTTGAGTAAGACCCTCACATAAAGTCCTGTTTGCATACAACCTACACACACCCTTCCATATATATTTAAATCATCTCTATATTAGCAAATGCTATGCAAATACTTGTTTTACTGTATTGTTTAAAGAATAATGACAGGAAACACTCTACATGTTCAATGCAAGTACAATATTTTAAAAATATTTTTGATCCATAGTCCATTGAATTCACAGATGCAGTGCCATATACAGAGAGCCAACTGTATATGTCTACTTGTTTCTGCAAAAGACTTTTACAAAAAGAAGCAAAGTTCTGTTTGTATTGTGGGACCACAAGATCCAGCCCATTTCCATTTCTCTGCTGAGAATTCTGAGTACTTTGCAGGTGTTAGTGATCATGACCGAGGGCTGAAAAGGCTGCTAAGTAGCTAAGTGCATGAGTAGAGATCCACCATATTTGAGAGACCTAGGAGGGTCATGGTCTAAGGCATTGGCCATTGCCCTACTAAATAAATAAACCCTTTAATGAAGTGTCTTGTGATTCATTAGCTTGCATACAATGTAGAAGCCCCAAGCAAAAAACTTTAGGGCAGGAAAGGCACAAAAGTAATTGGAAAAAAAATAATAATAATTGGAGCTGCTCCAAACTTATCTAAGATCTGACTTCTGAAGCAAAGCCCATAAGTCAAGTCAGATAAAAACTGACTAAAGAGGAATTTATACATGGCTGGAATGTAAGAACATATTTCTAAAAAAGCACTGTATGGGCCGGGGATTTAACACAGTGGTTCTGCCACCTGCCCTGCAAGTGCAAGGACCCGGGCTCAATCCCCAGTACCAAAAAAAAACCCTAAAAAAACAATAGCACTGTGGTAACATAAATGATAAAATATTAAGAAATTTTGGGGTTGCTCCAAACAGGAAAATCTTTTCTTCCTTAGTTGGAAATGGCTTTCCATTGATGGATTAATTCTGACCAGTTCCCTTCTTGACAAGTGGCAAAATATAGAAGCCACACTAAAGACCTCAGACTGAACAAATGATTTTAGTCTCACCAATAACAGTGGCTTTCTATGATGCTATAATAAGAATTACTCACCAGCTTTTTTTTAAAAGCCCAATATCTATTTAATATTACAGGTGTCTATTAAACACAAAAAAAGGACTGATGAAGTTTTCCTAACCAATGTGGCAAAAAATGTTCAACTTACAGCTTTTCAAGTCCAAACAGCTACATCCAGAATCCCATTCAAACTCAACTGGTAATCCTTTTTTTCCCCAAAATTTTTTTCTGTGAGCACTCAAGTGAAGTGAATAAAAATGACTCTAAACTCCATTAACTGTCTTATCTAATTTTTATTTTATTTATTTATTTATTTATTTCGTACTGGGGATCGAACTCAGGACCTTGAGCTTGTGAGGCAATCATGGTGCCACTGAGCTAAATCCCCCCACACACCCCCTGTCTTATCTAATTTTTAATCAGTGTTTAGAAGATAGTATTGAAGAACTGAGATGACTACATCTTGAATTACCTAGGTAAATAAAGTGGGCTTTGGCCCCAGATTTTAAAACAAGCACTGCTTTGCATTGCTACAAGCTGCTTCTTTCCATTGGTCACCCCACAGGCTCTGCAGGCACCTTACTAGGTAGGTGGAATAGTCAAGACAGAAGGCCTTGCTGCTAGGCTGTGTCTGCTAAAAAGTGAAAAACGACCGTGTTTGAACAGTGATTCATCCACATACACTTCAAAGCATTTTTTATGTTTCACTTAAAGAACACCATCCTCTCTCAACAATATCAAAACTAGCCTCAGAATTCAGTAAAGTCTTAATCCAGGTTTTTCTTGTTATTGTTCAGATATGAAAATCTATCTTGGGTAAAGAAATAAATAGATGAATGGAACAGAATGGACCAGAAGAAATATATTTACATACATAAATTTATATATTGCTATAGTTTGATCTTAAATGTCCTCTGGAGGCCCATTGTGCTGTTGGGGAGTAGTGGAACCTTGAAAGATAGGGTCTAGTGGCAGGAAGTTATGTCACTGGGAATATGCCCTGAAAGGGAATATTGGAACCACAGCTCTCCTCTCTTTCACTTCCTGGCTACCATGAGATAAGCAGCCACTTCCACCACATACTCCTCCCATGATATAATGTCCCACACAGGCCCAAAGACAATAGGGTCAATTTATAATGGATTAAAATCTCCAAAACTGTGAGGCAAAATAAACCTTTCTTCTTTTTAAGATGACTTATTTCAAGTATTTGCTATAGTCACAGAAAACTAACACATACATGCTATATGAGGGTTTTCAAGTTATGGAGAAGGCTGAGTCTATTTGGAGTAAATTAAATAATTAAACTAATGAATTCTAAAGAGATTAAAGATCTAATTTTTCACAAACACTCAAACATTTCTGAAACAAAATATTAAAAAACCTACAAGACCCAAGAAGAAAAGTATTAACTGATATCAAAAGTAAAACTTTAGGGCTGGGGATTTAGCTCAGTGGCATCATGTCTGCCTCGGAAGCACAAGGTCCTGAGTTCGATCCCTGGTACTGCAAAAAAAAAAAAGAGTAAAACTTTAGCTGGGCATCGTGGTACATGCCTATAATCCCAGCATTTAGCAGGCTGACGCAGCAGAACACCCATGATTGTGAGGCCAGCCTGGACTCCATAGTGAAACCCTGTCTCAAAAAAACTAAAACTTCAACATGGTGATACTATACTAGTTATCAATTCATTACATATCAGCTCCAAATTTACCCTTCATTGTTTGCTCTGCAATAACTAGTCTGGAGCCTGTAAATGTTTCCTCTTTGCCACTTGGCAAGCTGTTAAGCTCCATCAGGAGAGGGTGCTAGAGTGACCCTGTGGGAAGAAGGGTTTATCTTCCAGGGCCCAGTATGCAATTCTAGGCAGGCATAGACATTATGCACTGTGTATAGTGTCTGTAGCCCCACACTCTTGTAGTGCATGCAGCTTCTGCAATATCTGGCACCAGTGATACATAAACTCTATGGTCACATTCCATGGGCATAGCACCTCTTAGGAAGCATTCCTCCAGTACCTATTTGGGTGGCTTTGCCACCTCAGTGAACTTCTTTGCCCTCCAGTAAGCCTTGGCTAGATCCTCTCCAAAGACATCTGGATCTCAGCTCTGGAAGGTAGTGGCTGCTCCCTATATTTGCTATCCTTATATTCTTTAGAGTTTTCTTTATCACTTATCAGACAATTCCCCACTCTGCCTCACACTTGTTATAGTTAATAACTCTTTATATTAAAATTTCCCTGTTTGAATTATTGTGTGATTTCTGTCTCCTTATTGGCTCATAAATGATACAGAATTGGTAGCAAGTGTAGGGTGTTTCCTGAGGATAGGCTCATAAAGACAGGACCTCTGGACTTGTTGCCCTTGTTATAGCTTGTATCTAGATGTTCCCTAAAGCCTCATGCAGTCATAAGTGGGGCTTTTTCAGGGGCAGCTGGATCTAGAGTGTGTGATGCTGGCACCAAAGTGGACTAAAGTGAGTGGACTGAATCAACCCACTGATTGGTTTGGCACCACCCTAATCCCAGTAGCCTAGATACAATATAAAAGGGGCAGAAAGAAGCTGATAAAGCCCCTTGCTTGTTCTCACCTGCCATGAACTGTTTCTCCTCTGTGATGTCCCTCTGCCATACCACCCTGCCTTTGAGCCAGCCTATTATGGACTGAAACCTCTACAAACTGTGAGTTAAAATAAACCTTTTCTCCTTTAACTTTGGGTGTTGGGCATCTTTTCTCAACAATGAGAAAGTAACAAAGATAGTACCCTTAGAATGGGCACAGATTGTTATGTTAATGTCAACCAAAGGGCATTTATAACAGAGAAGGCTTTTATTAATCAAGATGATAAAACAATATGCTCTGGGCTGAGGGTATCAGTTTCATTTCCCAGATACACCACTGCTTGCTCAATGGGCCCATGAATATGGCCATAATGGCAAATATATAGATTATTTATGGGCTGAAAACACAGACTTCCCCTTCTCCAAAGTTGCAATGCCCTACTGCCAAGTGCTTAATCTGTCCAGAGCTGAGACTAATACCAAGACTGCCATATGGTACCAATCTCATGGCTACAATCATCTACCTTGTGCCAGATGGGTTACACTGAACTCTGTCATCAAGAGAGTACCAGATTCATCTTCACTGGAATAGCTACATAATCTAGATATGGATTGCCTTCCTTGCCTATAAAGCTCCTGCCAGCATCATTGAATCCATGTATTCGCAGAATGCCTTTTCCACCATCAGGGCATTTACTATGGCATTGATTTTAAGCAAGGAATCAGTATCACAGCAAAGGAAGTGCTACAGTGAGCTCATGCGCATGAAATCAACATGCTCCAACACCAAGCAGCAGCTGCTCTAATTGGAAGATGCAGAGATTCACTGAATAATTAGTTATGACAACAGTTGGAAGATTCCACTCTGGAAGCACCTGCTCTGCACCACAGTATACGGGCCCAAGAATCCCAGAGGGGTAATGGAAGTTGTTCCTCATATGATACTTTTTTTTCTATATTTTGTTTATTGAGACTAATTAAAAGGCACAAACATAGTTCATGTTTACATGGACATTATAACAAATATATACATTAAAAGTGTAGGAATGTGTTGCCCTCCTGCTAAACAGAAAGTTCCTAAGCTTTTATATATACAAAAGTTGTACAATTTAATGTCCTAAAGTACAAAAGATCATTTATAAAATTATTTTACACTAGGTACTATTTATTTTTTACTAGGTAATTCAACCCCCTAGAACTGTTTTATATAATGACACAGATACCTATGCCTGATGTAGGAAGTCTGCTTCAGATGAAAGGTTTTTTGATAATTGAACTGATGGTGATACTTCTTATTCCAGCAATCTTGCATATGTAGGTCTAGAGATCTTAGTTCGCAGGAGCTGCTTCAACCAGAGACACAACAATGGTTCCACTAATGTAAGATCGAAGATGAGACTACTACCTGGGCTTCTTATGTCTAGTGACATAAGAAAATATGCAGCAAAATGCAGCAAAACATGTATCTCTACTAGCTGGAGTGGTCAATCCTGATGCCCTATGGGAGATTATATTGCTAGGACACAAAGGAGGTAAAAAGCACTACATCTGGAACACAGAGGTTTCATTGGGTGCCTTAGTACTTCATACCCAAGAGTTAAGATTAATGAAAAAACCATATCAACCAAACACAGGTAGGACAGTTGCAGGACTCAGAACCTTTTGAAAGAATATATGGCTCACTCCACCAGCCTGTGCAGCCTGACCAGCTAAGGCTGTAAACAAGGGGTAAAGAAATACCAAAATGGTAGTGGAAAGAGAGCATAGGTTTATAAAAACAAGAACTGTTAAAGCTTTGAGTATTTTCCATTTTCTTCTTGTATGTATTTTCTTTGTAACTTCTAACCATTTTATTTTTGCCTTCCATTTTAATTTTATATGCAAGCTTTTGTAGGTTAAATTTACAATTTAATCTTTAGGTCATCGATATTTGATGAAACAGTGTAATTAACACACCCAACAATGGAAAAAGCTGCTTCCTTTATCTGCAGTCCCTGTATTCTTTAGAATTCTCTTTACTGCTCTGCAAATTTTAATTTCTTAAAATTATACAAATAATATGCCCCATCACTCCAGTCCACTGTTATAGCTAATACTGTATATCTGTATGTCAAATTTTCTCCTGTTCATATTGTGTGACTTCAGTCTCCAAATTGAATTCTGGTTGATACAGACACCATAATCATAGACAAAGACTTGAAGAAAATGTTAACGAAAACTCTACCTATGGGTTAGCATCAGCCTATTTTAGTATTTTTTAAAACCCTACAAATTAATAAGGAATAATGCAGACAGACAGTTCATAGAGGAAGTACAAAGTAATGTTAGGAATCAATAAATTATTTCATCACCAGAAGAAAATTTTAACTTTGTGAATATAAGTGGTAATGGTAATGAAACCACTGAGACCAGGCTGGTGAAAACTGGAAGTCAATCTCTCTTAAAATATTCGATGTGGAAACCCTATCATGCAGCTTCCCACTTCCCCACAGTTACTTTAGAGAAATAGTTACACATAAACAAAGTAGCAGGAACAAACACATTCTTTGCAAAATTGTGGATAAAAACTGAAAATTATAAACAGTCTAACTATTCTTCCCTGTCTATATCCAAAAATACCTCTATCAGTTACTATACCCATATACATATATTTCAGAAACCTTTTTGTTACTGTATACAAACAAACAAAAATAACCCTGAGAAAATCAACTCAAATGAAGGAAACATTTAATTTTTGTTTAGTTTTGGAAATTTCTGTCCGTGGTTGGTTGCCTCCATTGTTTTTGGGCCTGTGTTAAGGTAGCATATCATGGTAAGTGCACTTTGAAGTTATTCAGAGGAGTGTGGGTAAATCATGGATAGGAAGAGCCACACTAGTGGCACTATACTGCAAAGCTATGTGAATTGCTTTGTAGTAGAGCAACCTGTTCATGGTGGCTGGGAAGCAAGAAAAGAGAAGAGTCTTGTCTCCCAAGATCCTCTTCAAAGTCACAGCCCCAATGACTGGACTTCCTTCCTCTAGGCCCACCTCTGAAAAGTTCAACTACCAGGGGCTGGGGATTTAGCTCAGTGGTTCCACCACCTGCCCTGTAAGTGCAAGGACATCCCCAGTACCAAAAAAAAAAGTTCAACTACCTTCCAATAGCACCATGAGTTTGGCACTAAGCTTTTTGTTTGTTTGTTTTTGTTTATTTGTTTGTTTGTGGTACCGGGGATCAAACTCAGGACCTTGTACTTGCAAGGCAGGCTTGGTGCCACTGAGCTAAATCCCCAGCCTGGCACTAAGCTTTTTAACACATGGGCCTGTGGAGTACACTTATCTAAACCATAGCACTCTATCTCTGGCCTTCAAAGACTCATGTTCATCTCATAATACAAAATGCAGTCTGCGTTAGCCAGTTTTCTGTCACTGTTAACAAATATCTGAGATAAGCCAGCCATGGTTTCAGCACTTTCAGTCTATGGCCACTTAGCTCTGACACTTTGGGCCTGTAGCAGCACAGTATATCATGGTAGAAACACATGGTGAAGATCTGCTCACCCTACGGCAGCAAGGAAGCAGGGAAGGAGGTGAGGTACCCAAAATCTCTGTGAAAGGCATGCCCCCAGTGACCTAACTTCCTTCAAGTAGACTGCACTTCTAAAGGCTTCATCATCTCCCACAGTGTGATTTTTTTTTTTTTTTTGAGACGGTCTCACTGTGTAGTTCAGGTTGGGTTTGAGCTCACTATGTAGTGCAGGTTGGCCTTGAAATCACAGCAATCCTCTTGCCTCTGCTTCCAGAGTGCAGAGGCATGTGGCACCACATCCAGCCCAAAGTATGAGTGTTAATCCTCATTTGTTAACTTGGATTAAGTAACATTTAGTAGATGGGCCGGGGATTTAGCTCAGTGGCGCTGCTGCCTGCCTTGCAAATGAAAGGTCCTGAGTTCAATCCCTGGTAACCCCCTCCCCCCAAAAAAGAAAAGAAACATCTAGTAGATTAGTAAAGTATGTTCCTGATGTGTCTAGGTGGGTCATGGAGACCATGTTCTGCTCCCAGTTGCCATGAACAAGGCAGCTTTGCTTTGCCATATCCTTCCACAGTATTTCTGTCTTGGGAGCCTACCAACCATGTACTGAATCTCCTGAAACTGTAAGCTAAATTAAACCTTTCCTCTTTTTTTTTTTTTTTTTGATACTGGGGATTGAACTCAGGTCCTTGCGCTTGCGCAGCAGGCAGCAAAACCACTAAGCTAAATCCCCAGCCCAAACCTTTCCTCTTTTAAGTTGTGTCAGGTATTTAGGTCCAGCAACTGGAAAGCTATTACAAAAAATAGGTACCAGGAGCAAGACGTGGTGGCACATGCCTGTAATCCCAGCACTCTGAAGACTGAGGCAGGAGGATTGCCTCAAGTTCGAGGCCAGCCTGGGCTACATAGTGAGCTCAAGGCCAGCCTGAACTATATAGGGAGACCCTGTCTCAAAAATTAAAAATTGGTACCAGGAGGGGGGTCATTACTGTCATTGTCACTGTAGCTGACAACATGGTTTAGTAGCCTTTGGAGCTGATTTATGAGAGGACTTTAAAAAAGTAGACTAGAAAGCCATAGAATACTGTAAACAGAACTTGATGGGTGCCAGGGATGTAGCTCAGCAGCACAGAGCCTCCCTGGCAAGTGTGAGGTCCTGGGTTCAATCCCCGATACAAAAAAAAAAAAAGAACTTGATGGGTGATTCTGGTCAAAGCTCAGAAGACCAAGATGCTGATAGGAATGTGGACAGCAAAGGCTGGGCTCAGGAGTTTTAGTTGGGAAGAAGGGTTCCATTGGTAGTTGGACTAGAGGGCATGTGTGTTACATTCTGGCAGAAAATTTGTCTGCATGTTGCCCATGTCCTGAGACTTTGCAGGAGACTGAAACTGAGGATGGTGGATTAATCTGGCAGAGAAAATCTCAAAATAGCCCAACATTCATGCTGTGGTGTGGTTATTCCTGGCTGCTTTTAGCCACATTTATAGAGAATCAGGGGCAAAAGGCAGAGCAGAAAAATTTGGAAAACTTAAGTTTTGGCCCAGGAGGAACCATGAGTAAAGTTGGGGCCAAAGGAAGTATGGCTGCCAAAAAGATTAGCACCATTAAAAAGAAACCAAATACTTTGTACAGAGCAGAAATACATTTTGATGGCATCTCAGGAATCATCAATACCCCACCCATTGCAGACTCAAGGGTACAAAAGTCTCAAGTTTCTTTAGAAGAGAGTTCCTAGGACCTATGTTTGAAAAGATTCATTTTCATCCTGTTCAGTAATGCAGGCACTCAGGGGCCTGTCTAGGGCTTCCACTGACAGCAGACTTAGGCATCATTCACCTGATGCCGATTTTACTGGCACACAAAATTCAAGAGTAGTGAGGTCAGGGAGCTTTCATCCAGATTTCAAAAGAAGACCTTGCGGGCCAGGCAAGGAGCCCCTAAGGGGGGCAGTGTGTGAAGCTGTGGAAATGAAGGCAATGGTGCAGTGAAGACCCCTGGAGGTTAGAGATGCCATGCACATAGAATGTCTCCAAGAAAAGCTGCAGTCCAAGAGCAGAGCTAGCCCAAGAGAGAGTCTATTAGGAGCTGCAATCAGCAAGGCTATAGGGGTGGGGCCACTGTAGACCTCACATCTCACCATGTGCCCCAAATGTCAGACATGGAATTATAGGATTTAATGTTTGCCTTGCTGGGTTTTGGTCTTGCTTTGGTCCAATTCTTTTCTATCTCATTCTCTCTTTTGGAATGGAAATATTTACCCTGTGCCATTGTACCTTAAGATTGTTACATTATTTTTCCAGAGGTTCACAACTAAGCATTCACCTGAGTCTCAGAAGAAATGGACTTTTCACAAATGCTGGAACTATTGAGACTCTGAGGAAGTGATTATCATGTTTCTGGTTGTGCATGGGATAGTTGTATCATGTTAGGTAGAATTATATAAACTTGCTATTGTATTTGGAGATTAAATACGTGTAAGAAGATATGTTTGGGTAAGAAATTGACAAGAGATGAACTGTGATTGTTAATCCTGATTTGTCAATTTTATTGGATTAAGAAATGCCTAGATTAGTAAACCATGCTCCACGATGTGTTGGGGTGGGTCACAGAGGCATGACCTTGGGTGTTATTTATGGTTCCTAGCCCGTTCTACTTTGGTGCTGTTCCCCTGCTCTGAACCCTTGCCACCATGAACAAAGCAGCTTTGCTTTGCCACACCCTTCCACCCCAATGTTTCTGCCTTCGAGCTTGCTGACCATGTACTGAATCTCCTGAAATCATGAACTAAACTAAATCTTTCATCCTTTAAACTGTATCAGGTATTGTGTCCAGCAACAAGAAAACTAATACACAACAGTACCACAAACTGTCAACCAAGACTATGGCATATGGGCTTTGGGGAATATTTAAAATCTTAATTGTAATACAGTCCATCTCTAAGTCTTAACCACTCCAGCATTGTTCAAAAGTCAAATTCAAAATCTCCTCCAAGTGAGGGGCAGAAAGAAAAGGACAAGAAAAAAACTGAAAATTGCTGGGTGTGGTGGCACATGCCTGTAATCCCAGCACTTGGGAGGCTGAGGCAGGAGGATCACAGCAAGTTTGAAGCCAGCCTGGGCTACACAGTGAGTTCAGGACTGGCCTGAACTACAAAGGAAAACCCTGCCTCAAAAAACAAAAAATACAAAACAAAAAAAAGTGAAAATAGAAGGAAAAAATGGAAACAAAGCTTTTGTACATAGGGAGGGGAGGGGGTTTGAGGGGGGAATGGGATAAAATAAAATAAAATTTAATTTAAAAACAAAAAAACAGGGGCCAGGGATTTAGCTCAGTGGTTTCGCCGCCTGCTGCACAAGCGCAAGGACCTGAGTTTGATCCCCAGTACCAAAACAAAACAAAACAAAAGTACCAAAAAACAAAAAAACAAAGTTTCCTCCAAGCCTCAGGGCAAACTCAGTTGTAAGACCCTACAAAATTCAAAAAGGAAAAAAAAAAAGAAAAAAAATTAAAATTAAAATAAATAAATAAACCTCAAAAAAAGTGCCGGGGATTTAGCTCAGTGGTTCTGCTGCCTGCCTCACAAGCGCAAGGTCCAGAGTTCAATCCCTGGTACCGGGGGTGGGGGGGACTCCAAAAGAAAATTACATACTTCTAGACCCAGGGATTTAGCTCAGTGGTACTGCCACCTTTCCTCGAAAGTGCAAGGTTCTGAGTTCGATCCCTGGTACCACAAAAAAATAAAATTTGATCTGAAAATTACATACTTCTATATATACTTCTAATATAAATACTCCTAATATACTGTATGTAATATACAATTAAATATTCCTAATATACAATTATACACTTCTAATATACTTCTTGGGGCAGGCATAGGGCAAATATTCCCATTCCAAACTGAAGAATAGTGGGGATAGAAAGAAAGGATTGAACATAAGCTAGATCAAAACCCAACAGAGCAAACATTAAATCCCAAACCTCCATGCCTGGATCCAGTGACAGAATGTGGGCTCATAAGGGCTTGAGGAACGCTGTCCCTATGGCCTTGCTGGCTACAGCCCATATAGCCATCTTGGGCTAGCTCTGATCTGCTGCCTGTAGCCTCCCTTGACAGACCTTCCATGATCCTGGGATCTCTAACTTCCTTGGATTTCCACTGAAGCCTTTGCCTTCATTTACACAGCTTCATTATGCACTTCCCTGTTAGGGGCTACTTGCAGGAACTCTAAACCTGCCACACACTGCCTGGCTTCCCAGGTTTCCTTTGAAGTCTCAGTAGAACCCCATAACTCTTGCATTCTGCATGGCTACAAAACCAGCCTCACATGAACAATACCAAGGTTTGATGCCAGCATGAGCTCTACTGGAGACTGATGAAGCCACAGATGTAATATAATAGTCTGAGTGCCTTGATGGCCAAACACAAAGGAACAATTTCCAGGGAAATAATTCTCTAATTAGCCCTGTGCCAGCAGGGTGCCCTGAGGTTCTCTTTTCAAATGTTAAGTTTTTGGATCAAGTTTATAATTTTATATCTATGAGCCTGCGACAGAGCCTTGCTGATTTCTGAGATACCCTCTATTCCTAATGTCCCATTGCTGTGACTGTACCTGACCGTGTGGTTTAGGAGTTTTTGGAGCTAGCTTGTGGGAAGTTTGGAAAGGTTTGGAGATGCGGACTAAAGAAGTAGAGCTGGAACGCCTTAGGCTGTTCTGTATGGGAGATTCTGGTCAGAGCTCAGAAGACCAGAAAGCCAATAAAGACCAGGCTTGGGAGGTTTCTGCTGGGAAAAACTGCATTGGCTGCTGCACTCCAGACAATGTGTGTTATACCTTGGCAGAAAGTTTGTCTGCATTTTGCTCAGGTCCAGAGACCTTACCTGAGACTGAGATTAAGGGCTGTGGACCAATTAATCTCACAGAAGAAATTTCAAGGCAGTCTGTTAAGGCTGTGCCATGGCTGCTGTTGGGGGCTTTCAGCCAGATCTATGTTGAGAATTAATAGCGAAGAGTAGAGTGGCTGTGCCTGATGGCGCATCTGATGCTAGCTCAGGTGGGGTAGAGAGTAGGGGCGGTAGTCGGGGGGGGAGGGAGCGGTGGGAGAAGGAGGCGGCAAATCACTTACAAACGGCACCTATGCAGGACCCGAAGCCCAAGTTCCAGGAGGGTGAACGAGTACTGTGCTTTCATGGGCCTCTTCTTTATGAAGCAAAGTGTGTAAAGGTTGCCATAAAGGACAAACAAGTAAAATACTTTATACATTACAGTGATTGGAATAAAAATTGGGACGCTGGGGCCGGGGATTTAGCTCAGTGGTATTGCCGCCTGCTGCACAAGTCCAAGGACCCGAGTTCGATCCTCAGTACCAAAAAAAAAAAAAAAATTGCGATGAATGGGTTCCAGAAAGCAGAGTACTCAAATATGTGGACTCCAATCTTCAGAAACAGCGAGAACTTCAAAAAGCCAATCAGGAGCAATATGCAGAGGGGAAGATGAGAGGGGCTGCTCCAGGAAAAAAGACATCTGGTCTGCAACAGAAAAATGTTGAAGCGAAAACAAAAAAGAACAAACAAAAAACCCCTGGTAATGGAGATGGTGGCGGTACCAGTGAGACACTGCAGCCTCCTCAGAAGAAGAGGGCCTGGGTAGATCCTACTGTTGAAAATGAAGAAACATTTATGAACAGAGTTGAAGTTAAAGTAAAGATCCCTGAAGAGCTAAAACCATGGCTTGTTGATGACTGGGACTTAATTACCAGACAGAAGCAGCTCTTTTACCTTCCTGCCAAGAATGTGGATTCCATTCTAGAGGACTATGCAAATTATAAGAAATCTTGGGAAAACATGGATAAAAAGGAGTATGCTGTTAATGGGGTTGTAGCAGGGATAAAAGAATTCTTCAGTGTGATGCTGGGCACTCAGCCCCTCTACAAATCTGAGAGACCACAGTGCACTGAGATCCTTGCTGGTCACCCTGATACACCTACGTCCCAGGTGTACGGAGCCCCACATCTACTGAGATTATTTGTATGAATTGGAGTGATATATCACTTCTTGGCCTTTTGGCTAAGATCAAGTAAATTGGAACGATGTGGGCCTACACATCTCTGGACGAGAAGAGCCTTGCTTTATTACTGGGTATCTTCATGATTTCCTTAAGCATCTGGTGAAGAATTCAGCAACTTTGTTTAGTGTCAGTGATTATGAAGTGGCCCCTTCTGAGTGCCACCCGAAAACAGTGTGAGGCGCTCTCACCCATGTTTGGATCTCTGTCAACACATTTTTGTTCCTAGTCCTTCTCTTGTACAAATGATGTACTTTGAAGATATTAGTGTACAACACAGTTGTTTGTTTTGATTTTAAACAGAGAAAATAAAAGGGGTTGCAGCTTTTTTCATTTCAAAGTTGCTACCAGTGCATTCAATGATGGACAACAAAGACATGGTGTAGTGTTTTATTGCCTAGCTGACAAAGCTGCTTTTGAATGCTGGTGGTTGTATTCCTTTGACACTACACACTTTTATAATACGTGTTACTGTTAGATGACAAAATGCTCTGATTCCTAGTGCCAAAGGTCCAATTCAGTGTATATAACTGAACACACTCATCCATTTATGCTTTTTTTTAAATGGCGCCTAAAGAGCCCATCCTTTGCAAGTCATCCATGTCTTTCCTTAGGCATTTTCTCTTTGCTCAAATTGCTGAAGAAAGGTGAATTGTTTCATGGTTTTTGTATTTGTCTAATGCACATTTTAACATGATAGATGCAATGCATTGTGTAGCTACAGTTTTCTGGAAAAGTCAATCTTTTAGGAATTGTTTTTCTGATCTTCCGTAATTTTTTTCTTTAAATTTAAAAAAAAAAAAAAAAAAGCAAAGCACCCAGCAGAATGATTTAAAACATTTTAAATTTGACCAGAAAGGAAGCGCCAGTGAAGCTGTGGACTGCAAAGACAGAACAGGGGAGATCTTGATTGCTGAGAAGGAACAGGAGAATAGAAAAGATGGCCTGAGGGCATCACAACAAGCAGCAGGACTCAACCCTTTGCAGCCTCAAAATGGCAAAAGTGACTTTGCTTTGAGAGGAAAGCACCAGAACACCATGTTCCAGAATGGCAGTAGCCTAGATAATTTGTCCCTTGGGATTGGGTTGAGAGTGCTCAGTGATCCAGGCACTCAACCCCTACAGCCAAGAGAGAAGAAACCCTGGTTACTACTGCTCTAGCTGGCAGCACACCCGGGTATCAACCACGTGGTGCTGGTTTTAGGCACATGCAAAATGAAAGAGCTGTGAGGTCAGAAAAGCTTCTACCCAGATTTCAAAAGAAGGCCTGGGAGGGCAGGCAGTGTGCCCGAGTGGGCAGTGGGTGAAGATGTGAGTGTGAAGCCAAAGGTGCAGTGGAGACCCTAGGAGTTTGGAGAAGCCAGGAACGTGGATCCTCTGAGGAAAACGGAGGGAGCAGAACTAGCCCAAGAGAGAAGCCTTGGAAGCAACAACTGTCTGCAGTGCAGTAGGGGCCAAGCCACTCAAGCCCTTTGGAGTTTACAACTTACCACAGATTGCTGGGGATGCTGGAAGTAGAACTGTGGGATTTAATGTTTGCCCTGCTGGATTTTGGACTTGCTTTGGTCCCATTCCTTTGCATCCCTATTTGTAACTTTTGGAATGGAAATGTCCATCTATTGAATGTTAAAAGTATTTAACTTTCTTTCATTTGCACAGGGGCTTGCAGCTAAGAGTTTGCCTTAAATCTCAGAAGAGACTTTGGACTTGGACTTTTCAGCAATGCTGAAACTGCTAACTTTGGCATACAGACTGGCAACTCTTGGAAATGGACTAAATGCGCTTTTTTGCATAAAAGGATAAGCATGAGTCTTTGGGGGGCCTGGGGCTGAATATTATGGCTTGTGTTTAGATGTCCCCACAAAGCCTCCTGCTTTCTCAGAGGTGGCTGAATCTAGGTTGTGTGACTGACTCATGGTGGGGCTAGGGCCCACGACACTAGGATTAAGGGTGTGAGTGCTACCTACCCCAACTAGTCTAAGATAAAAGGGGCTCTGTTAAGGTCTCTTGTTGCCTCTGCTATGTTCTGTGGCCATGACCTGTTGCCCCTCAGTCATGTGCCCCTCTGCCTTGGAGCCAGACAACTATGAACTGAAACCTCTACACCTGTGGGCTAAATAAACCTTTCCCCCTTTAGCTCTGGGTGTTGAGTATTTTGACTCAGCAACCAGAAAAGAAACTAACACATATCCCAATGCAAAGTAGTTTTGTGTTTTTGTTTTTTCGAGACAGGGTCTTGCAGTGTAGTTGAGGCTGGTCTTGAACTCATTATGTAGCCCAGACTGGCCTCGAACTCACAGCAATTCTCCTGCTTCAACCCCCCAAGTGTTTGGATCACAGGTGTGTGCCACACCTGCCTTTAGATGGCTTTTTTTTGGTACTAGGTATCGAACATGGGACCCTGCACTTTTGAAGCAGGCGACAGAACCACTGAGCTAAATCCCCAGCCCTAGATGGCTTTTTAATGGCCATAACCACTTTAGTAAATGCACCCTCAATGGCAACACCTTTACATGTGCTCCTCCTCTTCCCAAACTGCAAGTTTTCCAATTTTTTCCTCTGTTCTTGCTTCTCACGGTAAATGGAGCTAAAAGCAGCCAATAATACTCATCTTACTGCCTGAATGTCGTGCTGCCTTGACATTTTCTCTGCCAGAGAAACTAGTCCATCACCTTTAAGGTCTGCCCCCCAAACCCTCAGGACATGGCAAAATGTAGTCAAATTTCTTTGCCACAGAATAAAAATGCTGGCCTTCAGTTCAGTTCCCTATACTTATTTTGATCTGAAACCTCATGAAAATAACATTTACTGTCTTCATTTTGTTAGCACCATGGTCTTTGGCTTCACCAGAATTGCCCACTTAGCTCCACTGATAGCACCCTAGATTTTCTCTAATCTGCTTCTCCAAACTTTTCCAAACTCCTCCTGCATACCAAATCCAAAGGCTCATGCACATCATCTCAGGTAGTCATAGCAACAATCCCATTTCTCAGTACCAATTTTCTGTTTGTCAGCATCGCATTACTCCAACAAAATGCCTGAGATAATCAAGTTAAAGGAGCAAAGGTTTATTCTGGCTCAGTTTCAAACATCTAAGTCCATGGCCAGTTGGCGTCATTGCCTTTGGGCCCATGGTGAGCCAATACACCATGGCGGAAGTGCTCGGCAGGAAAGCTGCCCACAACCATGGCAGCCAGAAGAGGATGAGGAGGGGCTGGGGGTCCCAATATCCTCTTCAAGGACAAGCCTCCAATGACTGGAGGTCACAATTAGGCCCACCTCTTAATAGCCCCACCACCTCCCAGTAGTAAGTAACATGAGTGGGGACCAAGCTTTTAAAGCAATATGCAAACACAGTGTATGGTCACATACACTAACTTGGAAATGTCTCCTAGGAGAAAAGGAGTGAATAGAATTCACAACAGCCAAATGGAAACAACCTGAGTTTTCAGTAATGAATGAACAAAGAAAATATGGTACAGATCTATAATGGAATACTATTCAGATATAAAGAATATCTTGCCATTTGCAACACACTTTGGAAATCACTGTTACATGAAGTCAGGGACAGAAAGATAAGTACTGTATGCATGATCTCACTCATGTGGAATCTAAAAGTTGATCTCTCAGAAGTTGCAAGTGGAATGGTGGTTAGCAGAGGAATGAAAGGGGGCCAAAACAAGGGCTGATGAGTACTGTGTTGCAGATAAAGTTCTGGTGCTATGTTGCACAGTAGGGTGACTGAATAGCAACTACAGTGGAACCTTACTTTACGAACACTGTTTGCAAACTAAGTTCACAAACAGAAAGGTTTGGCAAAAATTTTTTAAATCTTTTTTTCCAGTACTGGAGATTGAATTCAGGACCTTGCGCTTGCCAGGCAGGTGTGGCACCACTGAGCCACATCCTTGGCCCTAAAATTTTGTTTGCAAACTGCATCAGGTGACAAACATGACCATAGCCATCTTTCCCACACAAACACAAATGTGGCCATCTTTTCCAAACTCACAGAACAAATTAAATTCGTGAACCAAGGTACCACTGTATATACTATTTAAAAAAGCTAGAATTCAGTGTTCTTACCATAAATGTTTAAGTAGACTGTTCACTGATTTAAACATTATAGAACATATACATCTATTGAAACATGAGTCATTAATATATAAAATTTTGTTAAAAATGAAATTTTTTCAAAGAATGAAAAGCCAAGGAAAAAATGTGCACCTGTTGTGGCAACAGACCGCTGAATATCTTACTGGGGGAAAAAGAATCCTGCAGGATATTCTTGTGTAAAAAAATCCCTCTCACTTATTTTATAAAGATATATAGCTATGTATATATAGTTACAAGAGGCATGAGTATCAAGCCAGTTTCAGGAATTACTTTCAAAAAGTAGAAGAGGACAAAGGGACTAGAGATGTTTAAAGCAGATGTACACCTTATCTATAACATTTTTAAAAATGAAGGTTAACAAATGTATTGATGTATTGCTTGAAACTGAAAATTGAGACATTAAAATTCCTGTCTTGAACTTTTGTCTTCTGGCAAAGATGAAGAGACTAGATTTATTCTGAAGCATGCTGAGGATTTAGCTGGTGGTTCTGCCGCCTGTCTCAAAATCACAAGGTCCAGAGTTAAATCCCTGGTACCAAAAATAAATAAATAAATAAATAAATAAAATAAATCTGAAGCAAATAAAAAGGACAAAATGTATAGAGTGGTTTTTCAATACATGGGTATTAGGCAAAGAAAGAACAGTGATCTCTGAAAGACAAGAAACATTGCCCCAGCTCCCTGCCTAGAATTTTCAGGTCTTGGTGGAGGGAGTAGAAACCCAGACAGAGCTAAATGGAATTCTTTAGTTAAGGAGGAGCTGAAAATCAAGGGAGATCAAGGTAGCTAGAGTTCCTGTGGTAGAGGACCAGAGATGCAGAAACAACTCCAGAAATATGCGGGAAGCCCTCAAGCAAAGGGCCATGCATGAGGAAACTATCTGAGGAAAAGGTTTAGAGGAAGCAGTACCTGGGGCTCACACAAGGTTAGGATTAGTCTGCTCTACAAGTCCACTCAAGATAGTTTATAATTTAAAGGGCACTGCATCCAGGAAGGTCTTACTTCAGCCCTAGAACAAATGCTATCCTTACCTCACTAAGCTGCAAAGGCCCAAAAAGGATCAAACTGTCTTCCAGTAACTATGTCTCAGAACATATTCAAGGGTATTTACAGCAGGGCTGGATTTAGCTCAGTGGTGCCACTGCCTGCCTCGCAAGCTCAAGGTCCTGTGTTCGATCCCCGGTAGCAAAATTAAAAAAAAAAAAAAGTATTTACAGCAATACAAAAAAATCCAGCACCCACCAAAACAATTTACATCTTGTATCCAGTAAGAAATTACCAAGCATACAAAGAAGGAAAATATGACCCATCCTGGGCAGAAATAAATCAACCAACAGAAACTTACCCAGATGTTATTATTAGCAGATATGGACATTAAAAATTCTTACTTTTCTAAGCTACAAAATGATTCTGTATGTAGACATAAAAGATGTAAGACCCCCAAATGAACATAAATGACATCTGAAATGAAAAACAGAGACTGACAGATAATAGAACTGATCTAAAACAAACTGAAGATTTTGTGAAAAAAACCCAAAAAAACCCAATGCATTCATTGAAGGACAGTGGATAAATTTCTGTAAGCTGTCTAACTGTACCACTCAACAGGGCACAGGGGAGTTACCCCCCCCATACACACTATTCAAATTGAAGACTGGGTGGAAATTTTCCAAATGTGATGAAAAGGACAGATCCAAGCACAAAAAATGAGGAAATACCATAGTACATCATGATCAGTTTAACACCAGTAATCAATAAAACAGCAGAGACAACTAGACATGTCTAGTAGATATGTCCACAGCAGATATGTCATAGAACACAAGAGGAGCAAGAAGACAATGGATCAACATCTTTCAGGCACTGAAAGTCAACCTAGAATTCTACAGTCAATGAAAATCTTTCTAAATCAAAGTGTAAACTAATGTCTGTAAGAAACATAACTGTTTTTGCATTTTAAACAAAACACAAATTAGGGGGGGAAAGTGTACACACACACCCAAAGAATTCAATAGCTGTACCAAAAAGTAACAAAACAGTAGACCTTTCTAAAACTGTTAAAGTGAAAATGGAAGTCCTCCGGAAAGGAAAATACTAGTAGCAATAAGCATGTTAAGTAATGCACAGGTAATGGTTAAAGGACAGTATACAGGTAAACATATAGGACGTCTCATCTAGAAAACCAATTTTGCACCTTATTCTTATCATAGTAACTCTCTACAATGTTTTAGGTAACTTGGTACAGTTTTATATAATATTTAGCAAACAACCATATATAAGGCTAATATGAAACCGAAAGTAGATAATTTCTAAGGCAAATCATTAAGTTCACCATTGCAGGGGAATAGTTAAATATACAATGTAATTTTGCCCACAACCTGGCCCAATAGAACCAGATTTCATGTGGTAGCATGTGGTAGTAGATACGGGTAACAAGTACTCTAAACAGAAGCCCAGTTTTATTTCACATGTACTTTGAACTAAAAAGGCAGGAAGCCACAATTAAGATTTCAGAAATATAAAAACAGAACAGTATTCTTATAAATTCTTGCTCAACTTCAGCTTGACTTCTATTCATTTGTGGCATCAACTTACATGTCACTCCCATCCTCCTTCCAACTGTCAATCTTGGGCTCTGTTCCCCACTGATTAATTCATACCTTAGTTACCATATGTTGGCTTAGAAGAGCAGTAACGATAGTAGACACTCCACCCCCAAATAAGACTAGTGAAGCAAATCCAATAGGGTTAAAATTCATAATTAAAATACTACAACACACCAGTCAATAAAGAATAGGCTAATTCAATAAACATGTAGATTTATTTTAAATCATTTTGGTACATGATACAGATCGGTTTTGAAGTTTTTAACGAACTGAAATAGAAACTTCTAAATACAGCAGTATCTGCCTGTGCATTAAGAATCTGTAAGGTAAAATAAGGTATCTGACAATATCAGCATGAACAAATCAGATGAAAAATCTGAAAAGGTTTCTAATATACCTTCTGGATTAAAACCCAAAAATCATTAATGGCTCAAGATACATTGCTAAAAGGAAGGGACAAAAAGAAAAGAGGGTGTGAATTCTGTTGCAAGAGCGCATTAGACTTGCAAAATCTAACTTCATATGGTTTTGTTGTTAGAGAAGTGCTCAAAATTACAGAAGCTTCCATTTATTTCCACAAAATTTCCTACATGTGTTGACAATAACGTGTGGCAACCAATTCCTATCCAGGTAAGTGACAATTATACCACTGCAGCTCATTTTTGCCACCTTGTGAGGATGGAAATTCTGTGTATTTTCAAATGAATCTTACAGCACTCACCAAATACTACCAGCCATGGCACCATAATAAATTTTGTGACATACCTAAAATATTACTAATGGAAACACAAAATTGTGAGGTAAGCCTAGCCTTTTCCAAAAATCTTTGAAGCCAGAGATTTAAACAATTAAGGCACTTGAAAACATTAGGTGTATGTACAAATGTGCAAGTAAAACAAACTTTAGCTGTTTAACTGTATCAGCAATGATAAAGAAACAATAACTCTTCATTTTGAGAACCTTTAATATAATCACCTAAATATAAGGAGTTTCAGTTTATGAAATGAACCAAAGCAATCATTTTCTACTATAAAATGCTGAAAACCAAGTGCTAAACTCAGCTACTATAGGCTAAAGAGAAAAAAAAAAGACTTAGAAAACAAAAGCCTATTTTAAACTAATTAAGGCCTCTGAACTAATCCAATGTATCAAAGGCAAAGAAGGAACTCCTAAAACTAAGAAAATTAGTGCTTGATAAATGACAGAAACAATGCTTATTGTTCTATAGATATTGAAATCAAGGAGAAAGTCAAAAAAAAATGACAAAGCACAATCTATCCAGGGTAATCATTAAAAATCTAACCTGATCAAAAACCCAGAGATTTTTTTTTTTTTTTTTTTGAGAAAGGGCCTTACTCTGTAGTTCAGGCTGGCCCCAAACACAAGATCCTCCTTGCCTCTCCTCCCAAAGCCAGGCGTGCCCCACCATGCCTGGTTTTAAACCCATAGGTTTTGTGAAATTACACTGGTCACATTTGCTCTGGAAACTGAAGATGATGTCTCATTTAAAGATCTAATAAATGATTCTAAAACTTATTTTGTTAGACCCTCATAAAAGTTATTTTCCAGGAAAGCTTGGGAGAAATCTTTTCAAAGTATAATAGTATTAGGATATCTTTTTTAAGTACAAAAAAAAAGTTACCTAATCAGCTTTCTCTCTTTTTTCAATAGCCCTAAGAAAAATGTTGGAAGGTTCAAAATATGAAGGCTTTCACCTTTGTATAATATTCTTCAGCTTAACTTTCTCAGCTATGAAACAAAATTGTTTTTAATTAAATATTAACAGTATATCTAGAAGCAGGTTTACTATTGCTTACTTCAACAGTATATCCTCTGAACCTTTACCTTCCTTAACGTAAAAGAACAAATCACAAACATTTTAAGTTACAGCCTACCTTTCAGTCTGTCTTTTAAGGCACTGTTCTTTATATTCTCAACGACATAAGGTGCTTTACAAGTATGAACAAGAACTCATTATACATTAATGATTTGTATCCTTTCCATTCATTTAAGTCTGGAATGTAATTCCCTATGTAGCAACTTATTTCTAATGTAGAAAAAAACAACTTATTGAGCAAAAAATTTTATAAGGATACAGTTTAGTACTAATAGATTAATTCCACTTTTGAAATGCTAGCCAAAAATCCACCCAACTGATGCTTGTTTGGCACACTTCTCAATTCTGGCCACCGAGTAACATCTTGGAGAGTTAGGATGAAAATAATGCAGCTTTCAGACTTTAAGATGACTAAATTTAATCTGCTAAGAGTCAAGAGGTTTTGTCTGCACAGGATAACATTTTCCATTACTTACAGAAAGTTATATTTGGCATGTCAAGAAAAGAAACATATTCCCACAGCAGCAGCCATTTAAAATAAAAGAAGACAGCTCCAAGGATTCATGCAGAATATTTAAATAATCCTTTTAGCAAAACGGTTTAACTGATTTTTCTTCAGGAACAATGCTCCAAAATATCCTATGCATCCTTTGTAAATTTAAAGATCCTGGAATAGCGTCTTCCACGTGGGACTTCTTGAAAGACTATTTTGGCTTCAGTGAGTTACACAAATGAATTGCCAGTCATCATTAATTTAATAGGTCCATTTACAGAGTATGGTAATTTCGTTCTTTAGATTTGCAGAATTTATAAAGAAAGAAAATTACAGCCTGTACACCCAAGACAAGGACAATTCCTCCAATGAAACTGGCTGCATCAAAGGTAGACTTCCGTACAGGTTCTAAGGTTGGAGTCAAAGTGGTATTTGCTGCACCTGGTAAGACAAAAGTAACAATCCTTAATAAGTCTCATGATCCTCTATTGCAATTTCAAGACCCTCTTGATTCTATTTTGCCATGCGTATGTCTATAAAATAAGTCTTTACAGCTAGATTTCATCCACAGTTAAGGAAAATAACCATTTATCATTCTTCATCTTATCTAGTGATATCAAATGGTCAATGAGGCTATAATGCGTCAAATATGAAGATGATAGAAAAATATTTTTCTGGGATAAAAATTGTGCCCAAGAAATTTATCAAGCATTTTAAAAATATGCAGTGATTTTGTTAAGCTGAGTCAATGTATTAAAAATTAATGACATTTAAATTATACTACACAAATAATAACAATTTTTCAAGTTACAAAACACTCAATTTATAAACTTTCACAGGTGTACTGTATAACTCACTGTCAGATATGAATGAATCAGACTTAGCAGCATTCTCCTGGAACAAACTCATTTGTAAGTCCAGTACTTACTGCAACCTGAAATGCTAACTTACAATTTCAACAAGAAAAATAACTTAAGTAGCACTGTCAGTTAATTTTGGATATTAAAAAGTATTACCAAGTCATAAGGGAAAACAACATGAAAATTAGAATTTCAAGGAGTAAAATGTTTCAAGGGAAAAATACTAAAAAAGAAACATCAATTTCATAAAAAGTATTTAATAGAAGTATTAAATTTTTTCTCAGTAGAATATGAAACAATAACCAGCTTTAAGATTAATTACAACTGGGATGGGCCAGGGATTTAGCTCAGTGGTCTATTGTTTCTGCTTGCCTGGCATGTGCTAGTTCAATCTCTAGCTACTATTATTGCTTAAATAGCTTACCACCTTGATCCCCTAAGTATCAACTCAAAACTGAGTCTCAGTCCACACACATTCATGAATAAAACTGGAACCTGATGAAGAATCACTAAAAGGCAACAATGTACATACACTCTACATGCTATTAATTTAAAAAGCCTCAATTACCTGTTGTGGTAACTGTGGTAGAAGAAGGGGAAGGCGGAGTTGTGGTTTTAGCTGGAATTAAAAAACAAAATGTATTTAAAGCCTTGAGTTTCTAACTTCCCAGTTCTCTAACATTACCTTTTAAAAATAATGCTACCAACTTTAACATGTTTTCAATATTTCAGAGAACAGTATCTATACATCCAAGAATAATGGCTTTTAAGTGTATTTTTAAATATTCAGCACCTATAAAATTATATTTAAGGGCCAGGGATTCAGCTCAGTGGCGGCACACCTGCCTCACAAGCACAAGGTCCTGAGTTTGATCCCTGGTACAAAAAAAAAAGAAAAAAAAAAACCCCAACAAAAGAAAAACCCCTAAAATTACATTTAAGATCTGACTGTAGAGGCTGGGGATTTAGCTCAGTGGCGCCGCGCCTGCCTCGCAAGCACAAGGTCCTGAGTTTGATCCCCAGTCAGTTTGATCTGACTATAAAAAAAAAATCTATGTATACATTCAGATAGTTTGCAAAAAAGTAGAGAAGGGCAAAAATGGCAAGTTCTTTTACAAACAGAGTAAAAGACAAAACCTGTTAAGTCATAAAAGAAACAATTACGACATAGTATTTCTTATGTGGGTATCAGATTTGCCTGTGTTCTCCACTTCAAGGTTTGTAAACTTTCCTTGTAAGGGCCGTCAGTAAATATTTCAGTCTTTGTGTACTGAGCAAAGGAAAAGCAGCCAAAGACAAATAAATTTTATGCAAATAAATGGGAATAGCATATTAAGAATGAGTAGCTTGTCCCAGGGATAAAGTTACCTCAATGTAGATGGCAAGAGCCTACAGTTGGGCAATAGTGTACCAGTTTGAAGAAGCCAAAAAACTGATGACATTTCTTAAAGTGCGAGAAGAATTAGTTTAAATGTAAACTAATTTTAGGAACTGACGCACTCTACTAAAAGGAACTTCAGAAACTATTCATGTCTATTACGCCAAGTGTAATCTGTAAGGTTTCTCATGCCAGTACTTGAAAGGAAGGATTTATAGATACTTTTATATTTCTTAGAGTCAAATGACCAAAGAGCTACTAAATGATTTCAAAGTTTGCTGGACCATTTGAGAAAGGTTTAAGAAACTGTCCTTAAAATTAGGGTTCAGTTTTCTGAAACACTTATGAACCCTCCTTCTAGGCAAGGGGCTACAGAGGTGCTGGCTCAGTTTCCTTATCATGTTCCAGGAAGTAATTAGGTCAGGCTTCATAGTAGAGGGGCCTCACAGTAGAGGGGCTTCACTACAAAGATGTGCATACTAGGGTGGGCAGCTAGGGATGATCAGGGGAAAGATAAAGATTAAGTACACAAAGCTTATATTCTTATAAAAAATGTAAGGTGTTACACTGTTTCAGAAAATGGGATTTGATGGCTTAACAAGTTGGCAACAAATACTTCTGTTTAAAGTACTTAACTGAAATATAAGGCATTTTGCAATTTTCTTACCTTTATATTTTCTTTATATTATTTATATTTTTTATTT
>NW_004624916.1:648322-661046 GCF_000247695.1 Heterocephalus glaber
TTCATGAATATGGAAACTCTTTTTGGTACCAGCATTCTATTGTTTGGCACAGATAAGTAAGGCAGTACCAGGGATACAATTCAGGGCCTTCTCACTGAGCTACATGCCTACGCCACTTTTAAGTTTTTGAGACAAGGCCTCACTAAGTCTCTAAATTGACTCAGCGAGCTTCAACTTGTGATCTTCCTGCTTCAACCTGGGATTACAGGCCACTGCATCCACCATGATTCTTAGACTTCTGACTCTCAGAGCACCAAGACTAAATCCTGTTAGCGATTTAAAACAATCAACATTAAAATTTCAAGCATCTTCCAAATTCCACTAATATAGGAAGTTCTGTACTGTAACAGTAATTATACTCCAAAAGCTGGCTTTGAGACACCTTTAAGACACAGAATGTCATTGCAAAGTAGAGCTACAAAGACTAGGATTCTCCTACAGGCAAACTGCCCTTATTCTAAGGTTACCAGGATCCTAGGAGGCTAAGGTATTCTTATTTTTAGAGTAAACAGGGAGCTTAATGCTATTTCTGAAAGATCTGATCAGACTCCTGTTAGGACTGGTACTACCAAGAGAATACTGATGGATATATTCACATGTTTGTAGCTTTTCCGATCTGCTTTTTTTGGTACTGGGGATCGAACTCCGGTCCTTGAGCTTGTGCAGCAGGTGGCGAAACCACTGAGCTAAATCCCCGGCCCCCAATCTGCTTTGAGCAATGCTATTCATACTTTTTTCATCTTGCTTTTCACTGAACAGTTCTCATTCCTCTAAGCCATAAACATCTTATCACAGGACTGAAACATACAACATACAACCCTTTAAGGTTTTTATTGTTTGTATTAAGGGTATATTCAGTGTAACCAAAAAACCTATAGAACTTTTCACATTAAACATATCAAGTTTTTGATCTTAAACCACTATTACCAATTTTGAAATGTTAGGGGGAAAATTAATTCTAGCACACAGACAGGAAGGGCTAGATACATGCAAATAGGTTTAAAGGACTTGAGCATTGTTGTGTTGGTGCTGCAGTCACTACTAAGCCTTAGTCATGTCCTCTGACCTACAAATTGTTTGAATGATCCTATCAGCAGTAACAAATATTACCTAACTGTACAAACAAGAAAACAATGTGTAAAGAGTATCACAATCTTACAATAAGGAAGAAAATAATCTAAAGGTATATAAGCATATCATTTAGTTTCATAAAAAGTGTATTTAGGGCCGGGGATTTAGCTCAGTGGCACTGCACCTGCCTCACAAGCCCAAGGTCCTGAATTTAATCCCCAGTACCAAAAAAAAAAGCATATTTAGATCTAGAAATATATATATGGGAGGGGGACAATGACTAGACAAAGACCAGAAGAGATCACTAAAAATACTTTGAACCCCTGGATGACAAAAATTATAATTTCCTTTGTGCTTCTCTATCTCCCCAAAATTTACACATCCATAAAGAGCCAAGGATTTATGGCACCGCACCTGCCTGGCAAGCACAAGGTCCTGAGTTCAATTCCCGGTACAAAAAAAAAGTAGTCTATAAATTCAATGTACAAAGTTGTATCAAATCTGCTGAGATTCACTGATTGTGAAACACTGGGGTTACAGGTCAGTGTTACAGTGTATTTAATTATTGTAAAGTGTAAAGTAATTACTGTGGTCCAAGGCCAAAGTCTCTAAAAATCTTTAAAATTACACTCTTAGGTACTGAATGAAAAAAAAGCTTTAAAATCCTGAAAGATCAAGGAAGAAGAGTCAATCGTCTTGAATTACCTGTTGTATTGGTTGGTACTGGAGGAGGAGGCGGCACTATTGAAAAACAAAACAATATACATCAAAACAGTCTGAAGCATCAATACCTGTAACACTATTTCACAACCTGCAATCATGAGTACTACTTTCATAATGCTTACAATGTTAAGTACTACCTTTAGAAGAGAGTGACAGATGCCTCACCAAATACCAGTTTCCCTGCTACTTTACAAATGGATTCACCAAATTTCAGTGACACTTCCCTTCCCCTAAGACAGGTATTTCTTAGCCTCACTTGCAGCTAAGTAGCCATGGGTAACTTCTAACAAGCATCCTTACCATAAATGTGGGCCTCCATTTTTCCCTACTAGCAGGAAAAATCAAGGTGATAGCTAGAACACAAGCATCCACCTTGGACAGGAAGGTCAAAGCTATTTTTGAGAAATGATACAGTGGAAACCTAAAGGGGGTCTGAATCTGTAATGGTTGTAGAGTTACAGCTCTAGATTTCTACTTGTACTCTAGCCCAGATTTCTTCATTCGAGGGAGAAGTAAATTTATCCACTGCTTAAAAGTAACTAATTTGGGGGGTTATGTTCTTTACAGTCAAAACAAATTCTAACTGTTATATCACCAAAGCAGTATTAAACCAAGGTCTGGCTAGTTTTTCTTTTTCAGTACTGGAGATCAAACTCCGGACCCTGCGCTTTCAAGGCAGGCAGCAGAACCACTAAGCTAAATCACCACCCCATAGTTTTTCTAATACTCATTAAAAATGTTTGTTCATGTAAAACCAATGTGGGTTATAAGGACTCTACATAGGGTAAGCTCATCTAACATTAATAAAATCCCTAGTTACAAAGTTCATATTGGGATGGGGAAATCCTCACGAAAATTAAAGTCAAAAGTAGTCTGTGAAGGTTACTGACACCCTGCAAAAATCTTTTACTCTATTCAATTATCATCTATGTGTCAAATTAAGAGTTTGACTTACTCATCCATAATCTCATTAGAAAAATCAGCTGTTTCAACTAGACGCTTTAATGATATGCAGCACAAAATGTAAGAGTAATCAAGTTCCTCAAATTAAAGTTTAAAAAGTAGATAAACACAGCTGTTTACTTAGCCATAACATGAACTAGGCTAGGGACTAAAATGTGACCATCACCAATATCATAACTAGAATTTGTTAGAACAAGGTTGTCTAGGCCTGCAATATACAAGTACAGGTAGGGGCCGGGGATTTAGCTCAGTGGTTCTGGCGCCTGCCTCTCAAGCACAAGGTCCTGAGTTCAATCCCCGGTACCAAAAAAAAAAAAAAAAACAAGTACAGGTCTAAATGCCAGTATAGTCCTGGAAAGTCAGGAGATGGAAGTATCTACACTTACAGCACTCCACATTTAGTGTAAGTAAATCACTAAACCAAGCTTCAACATATCAACCTTTTATCAATCAATATGAATGTTATTCCTATTTATAACAAGATTAGAATTACACCAATGTTTCAAAGAAAACACTGAAACACAGCTTTGAGGCAACGATTTTTCTCATTCTGTGGCTATTTTCCCCAGCCGCCAACATGAAAACTTACCAGAACACGAGGAAATGTTGTTCACCATGCTACAATTACTAACGCTTACTGTTGAATTATCAGAACAGTAGCTCTTACTTGCTATGGAAAAAAAGAGACAAACATCAATCACTCATTTATATTATCAGTTTGTTACTAAGCTCAAGAACAGCTTCTAAAACAGAATCAAACTCCAACATAAATACTTTAGAAGTCCACAAATACTGGTCAAGTATTCCTTTTCCCATTGTCTTGGAGATACTACATGTGAACCCTCCAAATTTTATCCTTCTAAAATCTAAATGAAACATTCAGATCTTAAGAATTATGCTATAACTATTATACCACCAACAAAGGCAGCCAGAAATCTATACAAGAAGGTGGAATCAGTAAGAAGTGATCAAGATCTTTTAATAAAGGCTTAAGGATTAGTAAACATAGGAAGTGCCCTCTAGCAGTAGTAGATTATGTGTTGCAAATTTTCTGGCTCTAGTCTTTTATACCTTCTAAAACAGCTTCCTGGATAGGCAGCCCAGAAGGAAGAGTAAGGGGAGGCTGGGGCAGGAAGATTTCAAGTTTGTGCCTAGCCCAGGCCTGGAGTTCAATCCACTATACCACCCACCCCTCAAAAAAAGAGTAAGGGAAGAGCATTCCCCAACTAATCTTTTTTTAAAAAAAATAATATTTATGACCTCCTGTATATTTATCTCTTTCTTTCTCTTTTGGTACTGTGGATCGAACTTCCCCAACTAATCTTAAAATAGAACACCCAATCTTCAAAATTTGCCAACTCTTATATACTACCATATAAAGTGAGAGCACGCACCCTTAAGTTCCATTTTATGATCTAAAAAAGTAAAACAAAATGTAAATTTAACCCCAAGTTAATACTTTTGTTTTCAAGAGTCTTTCTAGAACCTTTAATTTTCACTGGGGAATAAAGAAACTTAACACACAACTTCTTCTTTATTTTAAAAAATCCAAATAGGGCCGGGGATTCAGCTCAGTGGTTCCAGCGCCTGCCTTGCAAGCACAAGGTCCTGAGTTCGATCCCCGGTACCAAAAATTTAAATTAAAAAAAACCCAAATAGACTTTTGCTACTAAGAAAAAAAAATCTGACCATCTTACATTCAGAAATTTATGGTGTAATCTTATAATTCTAACAATAATCTTATCCACGCTTCAACGTACCTCCATCTAGCTCTTTATCCCTCAGTATGTTTTAAAATTTAAAACCGCAAGAGTCAACTCTCCTTTCCTATTCCTCCACTGTATCTAAGCATCCAACAAAAATTTCATAAGGTCTCTTTATGTACTGTAGTTCATCTTGCAGGACAGAAGACAGTTAAAACATCTCAGTTTTCAAAGGAAAATTATATGTTATTTCACAGCTAATTCCAGCATATTAACACATCTTAAACCTTACAAAAATCTAAAATCTCTTCTTTGGAAACTTATTGTGTGGTAATCACCAAGTCTAAGAAATCTTAAAAGAAGGGGGGATGGAAGACAAGAGATTTACAGGGCAGTGTTAAACCACTGACATTTTAAAGTACTACATTTGAAAAAAGTAATGCACAGTATCTTACTCTACAGAATTTTCAAATATTCACGAAAACCGTTAGTTGTTTTTTTAAAAAAAGTAACAATTCTGTACTCTCAAAATTACAGCAAGCCCAAAATTTCTTACCTTCTTTACATTCTATCCAATAGCAAGTAGTATTAGCAATACTTGAATTAGAACAGGAAAAACAGCTTTTGTGGTTTTCACAGGTTTCTGGGGAGAAAATTTATTAGATCTATGAGTTGGTATCTCATTTGAGTTTGTTCTAATTACCTCTTTTGAACAATAAGCATTATATACAGTACCAAAATTAGTTAAATCAGAGAAAAGATAAAACTTTATAAACTGGTTTACTAAGAAACGAATTATAAACTATAAAGCCATACATAAAAACTTAGTAGGCAAGTTCAGTACTTGGAGGTCCCTATCAAATAATCCTTTCACACAGGGCAACTATTTGAAAGATACCTAGAGCTATTTGGTTTCTTAAGGCATTTTAAAGTGTCCCTAGAAGATAAAAACATTGGGGAAAAGGCTATGATCAAGACTACAGCCAGAAGAATCACTGCCCATCAAATGAAACCCAAGACTTTTTAAACATAAAAAAATTTTTTATTACAGGTTAAATTCAAACTCTGATGTTGCATTCTGAAAATGAGTTAATTTCCCAGAGATTCAGGGCTCTCCACAACTGGAAACATCTAAAAGGGCCACATTTATACATGTACATGTAAATTTAACTTTGTGGTGTTTTTTTTTTTTTGTACCGGGGATTGAACTCAGGTCCTTGTGCTTGTGCAGCAGGCAGCGAAACCACTGAGCCCCCGGCCCAATGTACATGTAAATTTAACACGCTTGCGAGGTGTTTGCAAATAGTTTGGGCCACATGGTCCATAAACAAGAACCCAAATAGGGCTAATTAGAATTTAATGTTTAGACAAATGAATAATCTATAGAATTGAGCTCTGTTCATGTTTCTAAAGCTAAATGCTTCCAACATTCTCATATGCTTTCTTTCCCCTTGCCTAAAGTTCTGCAGAAGTGTTTTACTTCAATAATTTTATTATTAGGATTTATTGAACACTAGAGCATGTACAGTATCTTGGGGCAGAAGGGGGATCACAAAATAGAAATAAAGTCTTCAGATTTTATGCTATCCATTTAAAACCTTTGATACTAGATGAAGGTGTAGCACAGTGAATGCTATTTACAATGAACTGAACTTGCTAAGTACTTTTCAGACCGCGGCTTATTCAACTATGATTTCCAGAAAATACAAATTATCTCCTTTGCTTTACTTTGTGTAAAATACAAATTATCTCCTTTGCTTTTACTTTAAGTACACAAAGGCAATTAACTTAGTATATTTCCAAGCCTCTTTTAAAGCAACAAACCACACACTACAATTCTGAGGAAACTGAGAAATAAGCAGAAGACAAAAAATATTCTGCTCTATTACCTTAAACATGGCGTGGTTGGAATTCCCATTAATACATTACAATTTACTTTCTTCCTGAAAAATATTTAAATTTTACCATCTTTCTGAACGTAACTAAAAATATTAAGTTTAGGGCAGGGGATTTAGCTCAGTGGTACTGTGCCTGCCTCACAAGTGGAAGGTTCTCAGTTTGATCACTGTACCAAAAAAAAAAAAAAAATTTAAGTTTATCGAGCATACTATTTAAAATTTATAAAACACCAACTAGGGAAAACAGTTCGATCAGCAGGAGAAAAATGTCACCGTAAGTCAATACACTGCAGCAATCCTTCGGTTAAGGAGTCAAGTTTCTTACCCATTATTAACTAGAATGAGCAATGATACAAAACAAATTAAACATCTAGTATTTTTTTGCTTTATTACCTCGTTTGTTTTCTCTCGAGTTGTCACAGCACATTCCAATTTCAGGCTTAAAATCTTTGTATATCTTACCCAAACCTACTCTACTGCAGTTTAACAAAAGTTGTATTCTTTGATAGAGTTTTTGAAAATCGACACAGCTGGGTTCCAACCCAACTCCATGGCCGACTGAACTCAGAACACAGGCCTCGAGAGCGTTCCCTTATCTCTGTCTCCATCTTTCTCCTAGTTTCACCACTCATTTTCCAGTTTCGCCTCAAATATTGGGAGATACTAAGTACGGGCGTGGGTATTTTTCTTTCCTCGTACATACCATACAACGTGAAGTTTTCACTAACCACATGTTGAAATCTCAGAGAGATCCCATGTCCATGTGCAAAATCGGTCATGACACTGCAAGCGACTTCACTTCCCTAACCGAAGTCGGAGACAGTAGCGCTCTTCAGTCTTTAAGTTTCTCTTTCCCCCTTTCGCCACTTCCGGGAAGGTCTCCCTCCGCCGAGGCCCGGGGTGGATGAACCACTGGCCCCGGGGAGGGGGAAGTTAGGTCTCCTCGCCAACTTCGGAGAGCGTCGCCTCGCCTCATCACTAAGCCCAAGACTGACGCCGCGGGAGAAAGCCACGTCCCCACTCGCCACCCTACAGCGAGACTGAGCTACCGGGCACTTTTAAAAGGCTCCCCCGCGTGCACAGCCCCGTCGTCCACGGCGGCCCGAACGCCACAAGGGCTCGCCCTCCCCTTCCCGCCCGGCGCTCCTCGCTGGCCGGGACGCCATGTTGCGGGACTTGCCACCACCCGCGCGTCTGCCTGGCCTCGCGCGCCCCGGAAGAGTGCGGCTCAGCCGGGCGCGCGGAAGCGGGAAGCCCGTAGGGCCGGCTCCCACCTGGTGTTGGGATGGTTGGCGACGGGGTAGACGTCACAGTCGTCAAGACAATCTTAGTGGGCACCAAAGTCGTGTTTGCTGTCCCGGTTGGGGTCGCGGTGACGTTGGGGTTTACAGAGAGCGCATTCTGCAGGCAGAGCGCAGCCAGGCAGGTGGCGGCCCAAAGGAGCAGGCGGGAGACCCCCGACATCGTGTCCTCGGCGCTGGTTTCTGGGCGAGAGCCGCTGCGCACTACGTTCCGTTCGTGCCTCCGCCCGTTGCGGCACCACCTCCAAGATTTCGCTCCCCCGCGGGAGCGCGCAGGGGTCACGTGAGGGGCTCGGGCCAGAGGCGTGTGGAGCGATGTTTAGAAGGGGCGGGGCGCGGGCGAGACCAACGGGAGTTCTTTGGGGGGACCAAGGACATCCAGAGGAAAACTCAGGGCGACAGTGCTACAGAGAAAAAGCGTTCCATGCGATGCAAATTATTTTCTTTGCCCTCAGAATACCACACAGGACGCGACGCAACTGTTCTCGGTCTCTTTTTTGCTGTAGAGAAGTCCTCATCTTGTCTTGATTGGAACAGTCCACTTGCCGGCGCCTGCGGCGGCCGCCTGAGCGCCTGGGTAGGCCCTGGTTCGGTGAACCCACGTGACTGCAGGGCGGCTCCTCCCGGGCCGGGGCGGAAGTTGCTTCCGTGCCCGGCACCACCTAGCAAGAGCTAAGTTTGTCCCTTGTTGCGGCGTTCCCAGAGTGCTTATGTCTCTCCTCAGGGGAGCCACGCTTTCTTCCTGGAAGATCACTTTTGTTGGCCGTGACCCTATTACGGGACTTCTCGGGGTAATGGAGGCTGGACTATTCGGCTAAGAAATTTTGTTCTGCCGCCCACCTAGAGCAACTGGTTGTACTCTTTTCAATTGATATTTCAAACAGCAGTGGGTCCGTCTCATTGCAATCAGTCAGAATCAAAGGCCGTACCCCCGTCGTTCCTCCGTCCCCATCGCGCGGGTGTGGAAATGGAAATTTAGGAGATTGACCAGACCTAGTTGCCTAATGTCGGAGCTGGACTTGTCAGCGTTATGTGTTCCGGCGCTGCTCAGGCTTTTAGTAAGGGTGAGCGCCATCTGATGCCCAGACTCACAAAATGCTTGATGGACTTCTATAAGGTGGTAAAAAATACTTTAAAAGCTGTTTAGGGCTGGGGATTTAGCTCAGTGGTGCCGCCGCCTGCCTCTCAAGCGGAAGGTCCCGAGTTCGGTCCCCGGTACCAAAAAAAAAAAAGGCTGTTTATTTCAGCTCTTTAATTCTTATGAGTAATTTAAATTATACTTAATAAAATAATGTGAGTATTGCTTTTGTAAGGTCTGTTTTACTATGCCCTAAACACCAAAAATGAGGCACTTACTCTTTTTGGGGGGGGGGGGGCTAAGCTAACAAAGTTTTCATTCCTGCCTGGAGTCTAATCAGTGTGATCTTTCCATGCCTCTTGGCTATTAACATTTGTTTCCTTGACTACCCCAGTTGGGGATTTGGTCGGATGTAAACAAAAAACGAATAGGTTTTGGCTAATCGAACCTATGGCCAGAAACCATGTTTCAAGTAGATGAGGTCCCGCCATCAATCAAAGAAACATCTGTTTTTCTCACAGGACGCTTAGTACATCCTGTTTAGCACTTAACTGTCTGACATCCAGGCTAGATGAAGGCACTAGTCAATTTTAGTCTTTCCAGACTGACAGTATAATAGAAGTTCTGTTTTCTCTTTATACTCTCAATGAATTACCTTGCCTCCATTCTAGGACACACTCCATGCGGAAGCCATTTTTTAACAATTCTTCAGTGTTTGATTCTGGTCAAGTTTCCCATAGTCTTGATGAGAGGACATTTCACTTTATCGTTTTAGTATTATAAAACTTTTGCTCATTATATTTTACATGATGTCTATAGAACTAGATCAAGGAAATGTTGCAAAGTCATTTTCACCATTCTGAAAACAAGCTTTCTTTTCAGTTCCTGAAACTAAAATATTGTTGCAGTTCTCAACCTTGGTACGACTGAGATTTTAGGCTGGCAATTCTTGCTTGTCCTTTGCACTATAGACTGTTTACCAGCAACCCTAGCCTCGCAGATGCCAGAAGCACTCCCTCAGTTGGGACAACCCAGAATACCTCTTGGCATTGTGTCCCTGAGGTAAAATAAAAAATCAGCCCCAGTTGAGAACCATTGTCCAAGAAACTTCTGTTTGCAAGGTCAGCTGCTGCTCAAGTTATTTTTACAGATACTTTGTCTGCAATTAGATTATTGATTGGTTGTTGGAGCCACCTTCCGATTAACCATTTTTCTTGAAAGCAACAAGACTGCTTAGTTTTGTGAATCTACTAGCAGTATGAGCTCCCCGTACTTTTAAAAAACAAAAACAAATTGCTTCCCCTAAACACTACCCAGTCTAAGGAGTCTGCCATAAGTTATAACTAGTACTGAGTAGTCCTTAAGAATCAAAAGCTTGATTCCATTATTTAATTCCAAGGAATTCAAACCCTCTTGAATTAGCTGATGTTAAAGAGGATTCATTGTAAGAATATCACAGTTAATCTTACATTCAGAAGTGAGAAGCCAGGTATGTGTAGGTCAATGGCACCTTTAATTTGAAAGAATCCTTGATACATGGACCTGGCTTTCTAGAACAGTTTCAGGACTGACTCCACATGAGCTTACCAGCTATCTCCATTGCCCGTTATTCCCCTTACACTTCTTGGAATAAATACCTACCTACCTCTGCGTCCATCTCATGAAATCTACACTAGAGCTCTTTGAACTTTAAATTCTAACTGCTCGTTTTCTTTTGCACCTTTGTAATATGATTTCTGCCTAGATAATTCTTAGCTCCTCTGTCTGGCCAGACAGATCTGGCCAACTCTATTAGATACCCAACTTTTTTTTTTTTTTTTTTGGTACCGGAGATCGAACTCAGGACCTTGCACTTGCGAGGCAGGCACCGGAACCACTGAGCTAAATCCCCGGCCCTAGACACCCAACTCTTGATAGCTCTATTTTCTGGTACTGGGGATCGAACTCAGGTTCACCAACTTATTCCCTGCTCCAGTCAAGATGCTGAGCTCATAGCAGGCATTTAATTCATTTGACTTTTTAAAAAGAATGGTAAATGAACAAACTGGCTCACTTTGGTCAGTTGTCCATCCTTCCCAAAAATAGCTGTGGCTAAGAGGGTATAGCAGCTGCAAGCAGCTCCTTGGACAATGTTTCGAGGTGTTTAGGGCAAGGGGGGAGGTCTGGGTGGGAGGCAAAGACTACATCTGTATTAGAATTTTTACATGTATTAAGTCTCTTGCTTCTAAATCAGTTTTGATAGAGAAATATAGTAACAAACCAAAGATTAATAGTACACTAAAACTGTATTCAGATTCTTAATGTTAACACTATATATATATATATATATATATATATATATATATATGTATGTTTGTTTGGTTTTAGTTTTTTTGGGTACTGGGGATCAAACTCAGGACCTTGAGCTTTTGAGGCAGGCATGGTGCCACTGAGCTAAATCCCCAACCTTTGTGGATATTTCTTTGAAGACTGATCCAGAGCTTTGGAGGGGAGCATTACGCTTCAGTTCCCACCCTTGGCTACACATTGCAGTGTTGACAAATATGGATGCCTGGGTCCTGACTTAATGGTCCTGAAAAAGCCTGGGTATCAGGAGTTTTAAAGGCTTCCCAGGTGTTTCTAATCTTCAGCTCAGGTTGAAAAGCTCCATTTTACTCTTGTTTCTGAGTGTAGTTCAGGAACAAGTTTCATTTATATCACCTAGAAATTTGTTAGAAATGCAAAATCTTGGGTCTCATTGAAGACTTTCTGAATCAAAACCTGCATTTTAACAAGATCTACAGATCTTTTACATATGCATATTATCAAAGTTTAAGAAGACTGTAGGGGGCTGGGAATTTAGCTCAGTGGCGCCACACCTGCCTTACAAGCACAAGGTCCTGAGTTCAATCCCCAGTACAAGAAGAAGATGAAAAAAAAAAAGACTGCTTTACACTATAAGCTACAGAGAACTCTTCTAACCTTCTAACATGTTGCTGTCCTTGATAGTGAATCATCTACAGGGGCTGGAGATATAGCCCAGCGATAGTATTTGTCGAGCTTGTATTAAGTGTCTCAGTTACTTTTTCTTCATTGAGACACAATACCCAACACCCACAACTCTTCGAAAGAAAGGTTTATTTTGGCTCACAGTTTGTAGGGATTTTGTCTAGAGTCTGCTGGTTCCAAGGCAGGGTGGCCTGGCAGGGGGGCATGGCAGAGGAGAAACAGCTCAAGGTATGGCAGGAAGCAGAGATATCAAGCAAGGAGGGAAGGAGATAGACCCTTCCTGGCCATGCCACTGGCAACCCACCTCCTCCCACTAGGTTCTACCTCCCAACATCACATTTAGATATAAACTCATCAGCAGAGTAATCCACTGATGAATATCATGCCTCTAATATAGGGGGAATAGATGCAACTCCCAAACCAGTTAGATATCTGAAAAGTGAGTTCATGTTCTTTAAAATTGAAGAATGAATTCTAGGAACAACAGAGGTTAAGAGTAGGAAAAATTTAATGATAGCTCCTGTCTAAGAGAGACAGAAGGTGGACAGGAAAACGGGTTGTGTGCCCAACCTGCTTCTCAAAAGTGTTTTGTGGAACAAAGCCACGAGGTGAGGCGGGTTCAAGGTGGGACAATACCATAGTCAACTAGTAAGATTACAAGTACAGTCCCTTAGGTAATATTGATCCTATGGGAAATCACAAGGTGGGACAAAACTATGATCAACTAATAAGATTATGACAAATATAGTTCCTTAGGTAAGATTGATAAAATGAGGATCAAATGGGGAAGCAAGACAAGGAGCAAGTGTACAAGGAACGAGGAAGGATGTTTTGGAAAGGGATGGGTCAGAGATCTTTCCTGGAAGGGGTGGCCAAGATCTTGGTCCCCCACCCAAGTGATTGATACCTATTTAGAATATCAAGGACTGCTGTTCATCCCTAGGGGAAGTGAAGTGCGTGTGTGTGTGTGTGTGTGTGTGTGTGTGTGTGTGTGTGTGT
>NW_004624916.1:665845-735323 GCF_000247695.1 Heterocephalus glaber
TTCCTCAGACAAAGGTCTACTATCTCGAATCTATAAAGAACTTCAAAAGATCAGACCTCCCAAATTTAAAGACCCGATCCAAAAATGGGCATCTGAAATGAACAGACATTTCTCAGACAAAGAAGTAGAAATAGCTACTGACCTCCTGTCTCTTCCTATCCCAAACAGCTTTCTGAGGTCTTATATTACCTATGAAATCCCTCTGTACCCAGGCATCCATGGTTCTCTTCATCATCCTGTCTTGGATAACTAATGTTCAGCCAGACACACCAAAGTTGTCACTGTGGTGATTAAAATATTCAAGTAATTCTGTACCGAATAGTAAAGAGCATGCCCTGAGAAGTCCAAGTGTTTCCACTTCTCCCCCCAAGATCTGAGATTGCCCTGTTGCCACTGAACAGCAGCTCAGGGATCACATCCTGCCCAGCCAAGAACTTCGGGACCTTATCTCTTCTGAGCAGTCAATATTTACATACTTTACTTCAAATTTTTGAAGTTTTGTTCCATTATCCCCCCCCTGCCCCCCCGCACAGTCAAACCCAAGGGGAGCATAAGCAAGCACTCTTCAAACAAGCTACATTCCTGGCCCTCGCTGTTCTTTCTTTTCCTTTGTAGGTCACACTTTGGTGTGTTACAACTTTTCTCTTTCTTCTATCTCCTTGTGTGCTACAACTTTCTCATAGTTTCACGTCTCTTAACATATCCCAATGCTGCATTTGTTGTTTTGTTTTTCCATGCTGTGTAATGACAGCCTTGTGCATACAAAGCATTCACTCCACCACTGAACTATATTCCTAGCCCTTTTTAAAAATTTTGCAAGAGTCTTGCTAAGTTGTATAGGTTGACCTTAAGCTTGCAATCTTCCTGTAGTCTCTTGAGTAGTTGGGATCACAGACATGTGCTATCACACCCAATTTAGGGATTCTTAAATTGTGGTCTCCAGACCAGCAGTGTCAGCCTTGAACTTGTTAAAAATGCATATTTTCTGTAGGTTATAGTGTAAAGCAGTCTCTGAGTCACAAGTTCTGTGAGACCAAGGAATCTGTTTGAGAGGTCCAAATGCTGCAATGAACACTAAAGAGAACCTGTGATTCATTACATTTACAAAGGCCTGATCTAATAATACTCAGGTTTGTGATTTATGTTTATATGGTACTGAGTTGGTTACCAATATTTGTATAATATATAATATTTGATAGGGATTTAAGATGTCAGGTTTTTTTTGTGTGTGTACCGGGCATCGAACTTGGGTCCTTGCGCCTGCACTTGCACAGCAGGCGGCAAAACCACTGAGCTAAATCCCCTGCCCAAGATTTGTCAGATTTAAGAAGTGGTATTTCCATTTTGGGAGGGGTAGAGGACAATACAATCAATATAGTTTTTTGTTTTGTTTTGTTTTGTTTTTGAGGCAGGGTCTCACTATGTAGTTCAGGCTGGCCCTGAACTCACAGCAATCCTCTTGCCTCAGTCCCCCGAGGGCTGGTATTACAGGCATTCGCTACTACACCCAGTGATCAATACAGTTTTAAAAAATGGGTTTCCAGGGGCTGGGCATTTAGCTCAGTGGTACTGGTGCCTGCCTGGCAAGTGCAAGGTCCTGAGTTCCCTGGTACCAGGGAAAAAAAGGGTTTCCATAAGGGTGCAAGTATTGCTGGCTGTAGCAGAGAACAATTTAATGCTAGAGATATGCTTTTTAATTAGCTCAGTCAATTGAAAGTTCATGATCTTAGAATAGCTAACACTGAGCAAAACAGGGACTTGATGTTTTTTAAAATGATATTCTGTCAGTGGGAGCTGGCCTGATTTTTGTGGAGAGACATTTTAGAAAGGAAACTAATTTTTATTAGATATTTGCTATGTTCCAGGCATCACTGGAAGTGTCTTTACTGGTTGTTTCAGTCCTCAAAACTCTATGGAATAGATGTGCCTCGCTAAACTAATAAAATTGAAGCCCAGAAATAAATGATAGTGTAGTTCTTGATTTTATAAATTTACTTGGTCACTACATTTTTAGGGCCAGAAGATGGCTAAGAACTTATTTCCATTATTTTTACAAATGAAAACGGTGAAAAGTCAAGTGATTTGATCAGTACAGTGCTGCATAGGTGGTTCTAAAACATGTATGTTTAACTTAAAATATATATAAAGTATAAAAATTCAGAGTCTGGAATCCTTAGGTTGCAAGACTATCCGTTCACCAACAAATAAATAATTGGCACTGTTTGCAGTTGGGGCACTGCATTCCATTATTCACATGGTCTACTGTAAGATATAGTATATATATGTGACTTGTCACATCAGCAGATTGGGCAAGAATTATCGCAAAATGAATATTTTGTATAAATTATCACAATGTCTTTACTCTTATTCCTAGGTTCAGAAAAAAAACCTAGAATTCTTTAAAGCAACATATGAATTTCATTAAGTTGAAATCATATTTAATTGGATAATTTAATTGTGAGTCCTCTGTAACAATCAATTACTTGAAACTATACAGTGAAACATACAAATCATTCTAACAGAAGCATCACCGTGAACTTTTAAATGGTGGTCAGTAAAACTAGTATGTACAGTAAAACTACATGTACAGTCTGCACATGTAGACTTATGGTTGAAGTTTCCAGAGCTGAGAAGTGGAAAGTTAGCAACAAGAAAGGGACCATGAACTGCCCATCTTTGAGAAGATTGCCAGTCCTACCTTTACATTGCTACACAAAGGGACCTATAATCATTGTCTTACACTCATGCAAATATCCCAGTTCTTTCATAAGATCAGATAAAATGCTTATGTCCATTAATATACAGCTTCAACACCAGTGAGAACTTCTCTGCTACTTGTACTACATGATTAACACCTGTAAAGTGTTTCAACTAGAATCCCTGCAAAACATTGGTTTTCATTCGATTGCTTCAGTAGTGGTGGCAAGTCCCACTTCCTTGTGTTTGAGATGTTCACAGGGTGACCCGAGAACTGACCAAAGGCCCGGAGAGAAGGTCATACAATGGCCTGGGTTATCAGGTTGCCCAGAACTCTATGAATGTAGGAAGAGGCAAAGGCTCTGCTTCAGTAGTTCCCAAATCTGGCTATTTGTCAGTCACTGAAGAGCATTTTAAAAAGTGCAAGTTCTGAGGCCACACCCTGAAGGTAATATATTAATGATTTCTTGAGTATTAAATTTACTGAACACACATCTATTGAGCACTAACAGTACACCAGGCCCTTCACTAGTCCCATATACAACTTAGTTCCCTGAATTCTTATAATGTCCGTTAGGTAGATACTGTTGTGCCAGATGGTGTATGGGAGACTGGTGATGTGGATGGTAAAAAAATTTACCAACAATCAAGGAATATAGAGAAAACAAGGTCAGAGTGCACTGCCAAGAGGACGCAGCAGGGCCTGGGATTTAGCTCAGTGGTTTTGCCTCCCGCCTCCCAAGCGCAAGGTCCTGAGTTTGATCTCCGGTGCCAAAACCCCCCCCCCAAAAACGAGGAATCATGCAGTCAGGATAATTGAGGTTTTTGTAAGGGGTAACATGTGGGAAAAGGGATCTGGACAGCAAATCAAGAAATCTCAGGAATGTTTTTTCTGGGTTGCCCAGTTTCTGCTGATCCTTCAGGAACATCATCACTGTCTCTAAAGTTGCACACAAAAGTTGCAAACTGTCAAGGCCTTGTGTTTAGGCTTCACAAAAGACCCTTCAGACTCAGATAAGGATATCTGTATGCATTAACTTTTTGTTGGGAGAAAGATGGGTCATTAGACCAGTGGAAGGAAAGAACAATTCTTATATTTACCTTTATCTTGTGCTGTTTCTAGTATCAGTGCAGTGCTTCATAACTGCCCACATGATAGGCAGGACTGTGTTAGCAGAGAAACATGGGTGCCAGAACTTTAAACTTTAAACTCTTCTGTCACCACAGATACCACCCTTTAAGATTGGCTTAAAGATGGACTGGGGATTTAGCTCAGTGGTGCCACTGCCTGCCTCGAAAGCACAAGGTCCTGAGTTTGATCTCCGTACCAAAAAAAAAAAAAAAAAAAAAAGATTGGCTTAAAGAGAGATTATCCTTGAAGGCCATATAACTTCTGCTCAGGGCAAGCAGAGCACAGTGGCTTTAGGGAGGGCAGGGGCACATGGGTAGGGGTGGTAGAGGCGTTGAGCAACCTCACCAGTGAGAGTCAAGCTGTTCACTGACTGCTCCAAGGGGGCTGGAACCAGACGTAATACTTCTGACTTGTAGTGATTCCCAATGGACTAGTGCCCAGCTGTCCACATGAGAAACACTGGGAAGCCAAGTGTAGTGGTTGAGTATAATCCCAGCCTTTGAGAGGCTGAGGCACTGTGGCAAGATCACCACAAGTTCGAGGCCAGCCTGAACTATACAGCAAAAGAAGAAAAAAAGAACAAAAACCCAAACCAAACGCAACACCACAAGGCAGAGCATTAAATGAACACAAGAACCCTTGGGCTATAACTAGAGATTCCCACACCTACAAACTCTGACTCAGTAGGTCAAGGACAGGGTTCAGCAGTCTGTATTTTAAAAGCTCCCCAAGTGATGTGTGAGTTTGAGAACCTTATATTAAGGAGCAGCTGATAAAGTAGATCTCTGATGATGTCACATGGGTCAACCACCACAGAGACTGTAACCCAAGTCCTTGATTTTTTTTGGGTTTTTTGGTACCGGGGATTGAACTCGGGACCTTGTGCTTGTGAGGCAGCCGGCAGAACCACTGAGCTAAATCCCAAGCCCCCAAGCCCTTGATTTTTATATGGCTGGTGTGGCTGAGAGCCACGGATTATATTTATGTCATAGAAAAGCACCCAAAGTATATAAACCCTTGCTGAATGCTATGAATAAACAATTAAACATTACACTAAATTGTTTTTTCTCTTGCATTACTGCTACTTGGTTAATTTCTTATGGTACTTATAAATAACATAATTCTAGGGGCCGGGGATTTAGCTCAGTGGTTCCACCACTTGCCTTGCAAGTGTAAGGTCCTGAGTTTGATCCCTGGTACCAAAAAATTTTTTTTTAATTATAAAAAGAACATAATTCTATTACGTATGTTTTAGAATTCAAAGACCATTAGGTACACTGCTAAACTAAAAACTTCTCTTTTTTTTGTGGCTGTGAGTAAAAAAAAAAAAAAGATTAGTAAGTAACACAAATAACAGGAGAGTCTATTTGTCTCTTGTAGTAAGAAGTCCAGAAACAGGCAGGTGTGGTTGGTATCAGTCCCATAGCTCGGGAGGGTGGAGTTGATATCTCAGCAATCCCCTTGGCCTTTCCTTTGTGGTCACAAGGTAACAGGTGCAGCTCCAGCCAGCCTGCATTCAAGATTGGATGAAGGGGAAGGGACAGGTGTTCTATTCCCCAGACTGCTATCTCATGGCCACCTCTGGCTGCAAAAGAGTCAGGGAAATTGAGTATTTTCCTTTTACAGTCTTCTGGGATTGAGGTAGGAAAGGAAAGAGGGGAGGGATTGGAGTCAAATAAGCCAAACTACAGCGTCAGCCACAGTTTTCAAGTCAAATGTTATTAAGCACTTCTTTAATTAAATCTAGAAGCAGCTAATCAGATGGAAAGTAGTAAATCATCACAGAAAATATTGATATGAAAATCAGGCATAAAGATCTCCACTGTCAGTAATGCTACATATTTGTACTGGTCTTTCATTCTCTGTTGGAACTAATTCTAGTTGTTTAAGAACTTCTGTTCCTTCAATCAATTGCCTACATAGGAGAAAGAGCAAAACATAGAGTCAGTCATCAATTTCCATATTTACCTTACATTCCCAAATAGCTGAGGCTGTTACACATTCAATTAACTGCAGTCATAAATGTCTTAAGTCACTCTACATATGTCCCCCTTATTTCAGAGCAGAGTAGGAGTGGAGATGGATGGATGATGATGATAATGGTGATGGTTTCTGGCTTATATTCTGATAAGGAGCATACAATCTAGATCCCTCGCATGTGCAGTTGACAGGTTTTGTGCTATGAGAATCTAATGCTACCAGTGTTCTGATGCTCAGGTGATCATGCAAGCAATACAGATGAAATTTTGTTCATTTTCTTGCTGCTCACCTCCTGCTGTGTGGCCTGGTTACCCCCATGGGTTGGGGACCCCTGCACTAACGGTAGCACAAGGTACATTCCAAGGCTGAAAAGCAAAGGAGAAATGGACAGATGTGCTCTTGTCCGAAGAGGGCATGAAGCCTATTCTCCAAATAGATTTTGCAAATATTGAATAAGTACTCACTATGTGTACCTGTCCACTGTAACAGGTGTCAGGGTATAAGATGTGTGAGATGTAGTCCCTGATTTGAGTTGTTCATAGTGTGCCAGAGACAACAAAGAAATCGTCTGTTTTTGGTAATTAGAAAGGTTTCTGAACTAAATCTAGAACAGTATTTCAGCCAACTGGAGAGAGGCAGAAAGGAACAAGATAAACAAAGCCTAGAGACTGTTCTAGAAGTGACAGCATTATGATCTGGCTGCCATGCAGCTGACTGTCTACAAATTATATCCAAATTTATATCTCTAATTCTGACCCAGCCTGGGATGCTGCCTACTGGCTGTCCTATAGATATCTTTTTTTTTTTTGGTACTGGGGATCGAACTCGGGTCCTTGTGCTTGCGCAGCAGGCGGTGAAACCACTGAGCTAAATCCCTGGCCCTGTCCTATAGATATCTTAATCTGAGATACAACCTGTCCAGCCTGAACTCCTGACCTTCTCTCCCCAATGCTCCTTTTTATTGTCTATTTTGGTGAATGGTACCTAACCGTTCACTTCCCAAGTCCTAAGAGTTGCTATGGACCTGCACTGGCCAGTATAGTAGCCACTAGCCACATGTGACTATTTAAATTTACTTAGAATCAAATAAAATATGGGTTCCTTCATTGTATGAGCCACATTTCAAGAGCTCAGTGGCCATGTGTGGCCAGTGGCTATCATACTGGACAGTATAGATTATAGGACACTTGCATCAGCAAAGAAGATTGTACTGAATAGCACTGATCTGGACTCCTGCCATGTCCTCCCTCTCAACATCTACACCTGTGACTCTAACTTCTCAATACCACTTGTATTTGTCCACTCATCCCAGCTCATCTGTACTGCCAGGGCCCTAGATCAGGACTTCAATTACAGCCTGTTATGACTGAGAGCTTCTTAACTGGATTCTCTTTGTTTTCATGGTTTTTTAATTTCACTCTTCATTTCTGTTAAAAGATCTTTTCAAAATGGGATGCTGGTCATGTTGCCCATGATACAAAGTTCTTTTTTTTTAATTCCATTAAGTTTATTGGTACATTTTAGGTATGCAATACAGTTACATTCATCATTGGGATCTTGTGCCTTTAGATACAAAGTTCTTTTGTGGCTCCCTATCACCTTTGGGAGAGGCCCCCATGGAGCAGCAAGCTGAAACTAGACCAGAAGACTTGTAGACGAGGTTCTCTCTTACTGCTCAAGGCCTTTCTGCAAGTACTCCTTCATTTTTCATTAAATGATTTGACTAAATGTGACTTACATCCTTCTGTGTTACTTTCCCTACTCAGCTTACCTTCTTATGAAGCTTTCTGTGATTCCCTCCCACCTTAAGTCCATCTTAACATGAAATTATTTCCCCAGCGTACACCCATTTCTACCTTATATATATGAAGGGAGAAACATCTTACAAGTTTTAAAATCCTTCCCCTATGAGGCCATGGGCGAAAAGCCATCCTCTATGGAAGGGTATTCCCCAAACCATCCATCTGAAGAAGTGACAGATTCATCTGCCAGAAGCTAGAGCTTAGAAAAAGGGCCTGTCATAGATGAAGAAGAAACTTCTGTATCTCTCTGGATCTTGCTAGCCACATCTGGGCTTCCAGAAGCTGAGATACACATAGGGAAGCTAAGAGATGACAGAGAAGAGGCAGGCAGCACAACTGGATCCCGAAGGAATTATATTTCACCTGGTTTAACTAGATTGTCTGACTATTATCCTATTACCTTTCTGCATCTCCCTTAGTGTTCTGTAATGTCTTAAGTATTCCAGCTCAGCTTCAACTGTGGCTTGGAGATTCAATTGAGACCATTCTTGGGCCAGAGCACTTGAAAGAGTGCAGTGCCTCCCTCAGGCCAGAGTGGTGATGACAGCAAAAATTATATATTTCCTCAAAAAGTGAATCACAGAGACTAGGAATCATGGAAAACAAACCCAAGCACTCTTTCACTCCACTGCCATCCTGTAAGGATCCACATTTGTTTTTACTAAAGAAGGTTTGAGTGTTGTATTACCTTGGCCTCAAACATTCCCAGTGCACACTTTGCTGAGCCTGCATGGCTGATGGCTCACTGTCATATAATTGCTCTGTTTTGTTTTGTTTTAAATCTGTCTTCCCTAATGTATTCTAAGCTCCCTGAAGAGAAAGAGCTGTGCCTCATCTTTCTCTCCCCAGCACTGAGCACCAGGACTGGAAGATTATAGATATCTAAAAAAATTTTGGTTGAATGGATTAGGAAGGTATCAGAAATGGCAGCTGGAAAAAAGATGCAGGGCCAGGAAGTGGGAGACATGGAATGTCACATTAGATTGGGGGCTCTAGATGCCTGCAGGAGAGGGTGGTAACGGAGGCATTATAAGTTTTAGAGCAGTCATGTTTGTGTGTGTTTGGGAAGGGTAACTATAATGATATGAAAAGGTTTACCAAGCTATTGGTAGAAAGGGTAGATTGTCAGCAATAAGACAGAAATAAGATTTAAATGATCTAAGAAAAGATAAGGGTTATTTGGATTTACATTTAATTCAAGAAAGCATTTTCAAAATCAGAATACAGTAAATTTAGTATGAGGGGAAACTGAAGACAATTCATTACTTTAGGTTATGAATTTATGAAGGTAAAGTAACCCTTTAAAGATTACCTTTTGGATAGAAATCTACTTTCTACTTTTTCAACCTGGAAATACCACAGAAACCATTCACTAAAGGAGTTACTGTGGTTAAAATTAACACTGGTGCTGGGTACAGTGGCACATGCCTATAATCCCAGCTACTCAGGAGGCTGAGGCAGGAGGGCTTCAAGTTCAAGGTCAGCCTGATTAATTTAGTGAGACCATGTCTCAAAATAAAAAATAAAAAGGGCTCAGGTTGTAGCTTACTAGTAGAGCACATGAAGCACGAGACCCTAGGTGTAGTTGTTGGCCACACACACACACACACACACACACACACACACACACGTACACACACCCTAATGTGGACATGAAATTCCTTTTTGAGGTGAAGAGTGAATATCCCTATGGAGTGACTGAAGTAATCTGTTACCAGAAAAATCTAACACTTTATATTACTTCAAGGAAGGAAAAGTAAGTTCTATCTCATATTCACTTCAGTAATTAAACAAATATGAAACACTGGAAAGGTAAAAGGTATATCTATCGCTAATCTCAGGGCACATGCCTATAAATATTTGGCTAATAATATTCACATAATAATAACTGTTCGCAAATTCTGTATTTAAAATTGTTCAGTAAAAGAAAGCTATGTGTTAACACTGATAGTTTCCATCAATCTCTGCAGTGTTCATGGGCAATTATCTCTCACTTCTGCATGTAAATACTCCTACGCTGGGAAGCGCTGTAGTATGACTTGTAGTAATTCAGAATTGGTAATGTTCTTGGGGCTAATGATAGATAGAGGGATAGACCGGTACCTGGATAGATAAACACAGCATCACCATGGCTGTGTCTAAATGGTCTCTGCGGTTTTATGCATACTAAGCTAATCTTGCAGAATATTTGTAAATATGGTTGTCTATATTTGTACTACTTTTGTTTTTCTACTCTATCATAGGCTGCTCTGAGACTGTGTGCAATGCCATCCAAACCATTTTGTTTTCTTTTTTTTTGGTACAGGGGATCAAACTTGGGACCTTGCGCTTGTGAGGCCGGCGCTGGAACCACTCATCCAAACCATTTTGAACTTTTTGCGAATGAGGTACACACACACATACAAAGTACATACCCAAATGCCACATATTTCCTATCTAGGTAGGGAGTTGCTTGTAGTGTAATATAGAATTGTGACCCGTTGCTGTGACAGCCTTTGTTGACCATTCCAAGAACTCCTCTTTTATTATGAGGAATTGAAAAGTTTTCATCTAGAAAAGACAATAATCAGTAGATCAATAAAATATTTCTCAACTGATTTTAACAGTGAGGAAGAAATAGGACTTCAGTAATAATCTCAATCACACATTTTTTTTTTTTTTTGGTACCGGGGATCAAACTTGGGTCCTTGTGCTTGCGCAGCAGGCAGAGAAACCACTGAGCTAAATCCCCGGCCCTCAATCACACATATTAATATACTTCAAATTGTAAATATACTATTTTTTCACATTACTTGCAGACGTTCACATGGACTGTGAAAAGACATGTTGTAAAATCTTAGAACTATTTGAGCATTTGGTTCTAGTTTATCTTTACCATAACTAAAAATAAGTGCTAAGAAAATAATGTAAAAATCATATACTCAGCTTACTAATAAATGTCAGAAAAACTTGTTGCTGTTTTGGCCGCAGAATCTCATTCAAACTACCAAAGTAAGCATTAAAAACACTTCTTCTGAATCTTAAACATATACCAATAATTTTAAAAATAAAGGCAATTAAAAAAAAAATTCCCCTGACTGCCACCTGTCTGGCAAGCACAAGGTCCTGAGTTTGATCCCCAGTAACAACAACAACAAAAAAATTCCCCTGAGAAGTGTTTGCTAGGTCTTCCCCTTGCCTAGTAGCATCTTCCATTTAACTCTGACAGTCCTGTTCATGTGGAATCACTGGTTTACATTGTTTCCTCCCTTGTGTGGGAAGGCAGGAACCATGACCCCTATAGATCTTGCTCCAAGCCTCCTAACACATTGACTTGCTTAGTTGTGACCCTACATAATTGATGATAATGAAAATCATTTATGCTTATTGTTACAATCTTCAATAAATTTTACTCTCAAACCTCAAGTAGACTGGCCAAGATTTTGTGGCAAGCAAGTTTTCTTTCAGTGTAAAGTTAACAAGTAAAAAGAATTGTACAGTGGTGATCAAGCTACCATTTTCCAGAAATATCATTTCTGGTGGAAATATCACTTCCAGTTTTTCCCCTAAGTTCAAATGCACGGAAAGAAGTGATGGGTTAGAAATTCAGGAAGAGTTTTTACTTAGCAACTTTATAAAGTTCAGAGAATAATTGAGAAATATGAATACTGTTAATAAGATTTTATTTAACTGCACTTGCTGACTGTTCCTATCATTTTAAGTTTCAAAACAAAGCACACTAAACAGTGAAGCCATATTGGTGGTAGTTACTTTTAGTCTGTTAAATTGTAAGCTGAATAAGGGCCAGGGATTTAGCTCAGTGGTTCCAGTGCCTGCCTCATAAGCACAAGGTTCCAAGTTTGATCCCCGGTACCAAAAAAATTATAAGCTGAATAAAGACCTCTGAAATCCTATAAAATGCAACAAAGACATTTTTTACATCAATGAGTCTATATAATTATATCAATGCTCCATAGTCATTTCAGTGGAATATAGAAATAAATCCATTTATGGAACAGAAATCTGCCCAATGCAAAAATTCAAAGAGTTTTTGAAAAATAGTATTTATCATTGCTATAATATGCTTGATTTTTCTTAAATTCTATAAGCAATAGGAAAGAATCTATAGCATTATAACATTTTTACCAAAAATTCTGTGATTTTGGAAGAACTTTAAAAGTAGTTGTAATATCTATCATAAAATAAATGCTACCTGTATGAGAGTCCATATATAAAATAGATTTTTTGTGTGTGTTACTGGCAATTGAATTCAGGGCTTTTGCACTGAACTATATCCTCAGCCACATCTTATGTTTTATTTTGAGACAGGGTCTCACTAAGTCACTAAGTTACTCAGGCTGGGCTCAAATTTTCAATCTTTTTGCCTCAGCCTCCCAGCATGCTGAGATTACAGGCAGGCGCCATCATACTTGGCTAAAAGTTTTTAAAAAAGGGATACCGTCTGCTCACAGCCTGCAGATACCTCTTCTTCAGGACCCCAGTGGAACTCCTTAGTGGACAATTTGAAAACCACTGATATAGCTGGGGATGGTGGCACATGTCTGTAATCCCAGCACTCAGGAGGCTGAGGCAGAAGAATTGCTGTGAGTTTGAGACCAGCCTGGACTACACTGCAAGACCCTGTCTTTAAAAAAAAAAAAAACAAAAAACCCCCACTGATATAAGGGAACCAAAGAAAGTGTGTTTTTAAAAGTGTAGGTAGTTCTTGATTAAAAATTTCAAATATACAATGTGAAGCAAAAAATGTGATCTTAGGGACCTGAAGCCGTGCTGCTCCCACATGGGCAGTGACAGCAGGGGTGAAGACAGCTGCTCGGTGGTGGACCAAATCAGGCCTTCTGTGGGTCATTCTGAGGGAGCTGATGAAGTACTGTGTAAGAGTGGGGCACGGTGGCGCGTCCCTCAGTCCCAGTACTGGGGAGCTGACTGGGGAGGATCACGTGAACCCATGAATTCAAGTCGAAACTGGGCAACACAGCAAGAAAATAAAAGATGTTTTAATTTTTTTTTGGTACCGGGGATTGAACTCTGGTCCTTGCGCTTGCACAGCAGGCAACAAAACCACTGAGCTAAATCCCCGGCCCTTAAATTAAAAAAAAAAAAAATTATGTATAAAAAAATTCTACTCTAGCTAGCTTTACAGGAGAGAGATCAATGTTCTCTTGTTTTATCTTGTTTCTCAGACTGGTTCTCTGATCTACCTATTTCCCTGTATTTCTTGATTTTACCAACTCCTCTTCTTTCCTTCCACCTCTTTATAGTTCACTAAAAGCTCCCAGGAAGGTCTAAACTTCAACATACATTTTTTTTAAAACTATTGATATAAAGTTCCCTGGCTTTTATCCTGATTATAAATAGCCAATTGTTGGTATATTTATCACTTCAACACTAAATTAAGTTGTTTTTCACTCCTATAACAACAACAAAGGACCCTGTGGCCTCCACAGCATTGCTGAGGGGTCTGAGCCTCCTTAGATTCATCTAAATAGATGTAGCCCAAGCAGAGGGGTTTTTACTCTCTGGTTGGTGAGCACTAAACCACTATGACAGAAAGGCCTGACTTGAGCCTGTTCTCCCTGAATATTTCTGCCAGAGACAGAGAGTAAGTGGGAACCGTCAGACATAACCCAACAGGTGAAATGTGCTTGAGCAGAAAGAGAAGCTATTTATTTATGGCTTTAAAAGTTTTGATTCACAATAAAGCAAAACAGCCTTTCCTCAAGTTAAAATAAATGAACCAGTTTATAGAATAATCTAATTAAATTATATATTATTTAGTTCATTCATTTTAATTCACTGACTTAAACTTAATTAGAATGAGCTTAGCAGTTGTGGTTATCAAGCCCTAAATTTTATTTTATTTTATTGGTTTTTCTGTTTTGTTTTGTTTGAGACAAGGTCTTGCTCTGCAGTTCAGGCTGGCCTTGAACTGACTGCACAGCCCAGGCTGGCCTCGAACTTGCAGCGATCCTCCTGCCCTAGCCTCCCAAGTGTTGGGATTACAAGCATTGCCACCATTCCTGACTTATAAACCCTAAATTTTAGTTCAAGCCCCTTTCTCACTCAACATAACAATTCTATAGGCTTTTATAGAATCACACACGTTTCCTTCTACAAGAGTATTATCATCCAGCTGTGCATCCCTCAGCACTAGAGTTTGGCCATTCCTATTTTAAAAGACATGCCAGGCTGGGGTATAGTTCAGTGGCCAAGCACTTGCTCAGCATGCACAAGGGCCTGGCTTTGATTCCCCTCATCAGATGGGTGTTCTATCCCTGAGGTGGTGCATTCTCTCCACAGAAGCCACAGAATATCTGTCGTCTCTGTTCTTGTAAAATTAGTAGATATTAATGCAGCCAATGCCTATACCTATGATTTCACCATGGGCAGCAACACACATGCTAGTCTTACTATTTCCTTTTTGTTTCTTTCTTTCTTTTTTCTTTTTTTTTTTTTTTTTGTTACCGGGGATCAAACATGGGTCCTTGTGCTTGCGCAGCAGGCGGCAAAACCACTGAGCTATATCCCCAGCCCTTCCTTTTTGTTTATTAATTGGAATACTTTTATAAAGAGATGTTTGTCTTCTACAATTTGGGATGGTTCACATAGGAAAGGCAGGATAAATGCTTGATTCTTTCCCTATATTTATCAGGTTTAAGATAATGAATTATTTTCCTATCATTCCACCAAAGATAGCCAACTAGGTTTTACTTTATTTTATTATTATGAACTCATGGATTTAAAATTGGTTGGGCTCTGATCAATTTAAATTCCTATTCCCCCCCCCTTTTTTTTTTGGTACCGGGGATCAAACTCAGGACCTTGATGCCTGCAAGACAGGCAGCGGCACCACTGAGTTAAGTCCCCAGGTATTCCTTTTGAAGCTCAATTAATCCGTGTTCTGGATTGGACCAGGGTGCCTTCCTCCCATCATTTTAAACTCCCACTTTTACTAAATATTTAACCACAACACCATCTTATTGGAATTGTGAAAAATTCACTCCTCTTAAATTTGAATAATCCACTAATATAGGACAAAATGTAAAGATACATACCTTCAAATGTTGGTCCATAAATAGACTCTCCGTCATTTCCTTTTCCAGCTACTATATCTGAGAAATAAATAAACAGGATTCTGAGGCCAAAAAAGATGAGAGTACCATAGTCATGGGGGAAAGATGCTTTAAATTATGATTCCACTTGTACCCCAATGACTACAGTAAGTCACCTATTTGTTTAATATCCATACTGTGAAAATATTACTATAATAGCTTCAGCTGTATTTTGTCAATAGGTTTTACTTTCATGATTCCATTTTGTCTTCTCTTAGAGGTAGCTTCAATCCTAATGCAAACTTTTGAAATACTGAAGTATTAAATTATCATTGGGGTCACAATTTAAAGTAAGTGTTCACATAGATACTGCTTACTGTACAAGTTATTCTACAGGCTATCTTGCTTTTCAGAAAAACAGAAAGATTAAATTGAGGAAGTGAAATAGGAAGAGTAAGTTCTTTGAATTTGTTTTGTTTTGAGACAGGGTTTTCCTGTGTAGCTCTGGCTGCACTTGAACTCACTGAGCAGCCCAGGGTGGGCCCAAATCTGAGTTCCTCCAGCCTCAGCCTCTCAAGTATTGATATTATAGGCATGTACCACCACACCCAGTAATTAAGTTCTGTTCACAACATGAACAGGTGCTCTAAAAAGAATTCAGGTTCAAGTTTTCATTGTTTATCCTTTCAAAATACCAGATCTTTGATTCATTGATTCTTTGCATTTTAGTTTCATTTTCATTAACTTCTGCTCTGATCTTTATGATTTCCCTCCTTGTACTAGGTTTGGGTTTGGACTGTTCTAGTTTCTTGAGGTGTATCACTAGATTATTCATTTGAGCTCATTCTTTTTTTTTCTAATGTGAGCCTTCACAGCAATAATTTCCCTCTTAGGACTGCTTTCATTGTGTCCCACAGGTTCTGATTTGTTCCACTGGCATCATCATTTGATTCTAGGAATTGTTTCATTTCTTCCTTGATTTCTGTGATCCACTGAGTGTTCAGGAATGTATTATTTAATGTTTGTAAATTTTTTGTGGTTTATTTTATTATTGATTTCTAGCTTTAGTATACTATGATCTGATGGTATACATAGGATGCTTTTGATTCTTTTGTGTTTATTTAAGGAAACTTTGTGAACTACTATGTGGTCTATTTTGGAAAAAGTTCCATGTGCTGCTGAGAATGTAAACCGTTGTAGTAGAGGAGAACAGTCTGTAGATACCCATTGAATTCATTTGTTCAAGATGTGATTCAACTCTGCTATTTCTTTGTTAATTTTTTGTTTGGTTAGTTTTGAAAGTGGGGTATTGAGGTCACCACTATGATCGTGTTGGTGTTTATTTGATTTTTTTATGACCACCTATTTGTTTTATGAAGTTAGGTGCCCCAATATTGAGTGCAAATACATTTACAATTGTTATCTCTTCCTGCCAAATTGTTCCTTTAATATGTAGTGACCTTCTTTTCCTCTTCTGATCACTTTTAGCTTGAAGTTTACTTTATCTTAGAGTAACACTGCTATTCCTGTTTGCTTTCACCATCCTAGTAAATGGAATACTGTTACATATCCTTTGATATGTCATTTATGAATTTCTTTTTGAATTAGATGTATTTATTTAATGCAACAGACTCTTAAGTTTTGCTTTTTGATCCAGTCTGCCAATCTATGTTTTCTAATTGGGGCTTTGAGGATATTTACATCGAGAATTATCACTGAAAGGTACTGACTTATTCCCATCATTATGTTTTTTTTTTCTGTTGTTGACTCCTTTGTTTCCTTTTTTGTTTAACTATTCGCCTTGCTTGATGTATTCATGCCATCTGACTTTTTGGTTTTGTTGGATTCACTGTCTTTGTCTAAAATATTCTGGAGTATTTTCTTTGGAGTCCTAGTTTGGTATTAATGTATCTCTTAACCTGTTCTTTGTTGTGGAATGTTCTTATTTCTCCATCAATTTTGAAAGGTAGTCTGGATTGGAAGTTGTTTTTTTTTAAGGCTTAAAACACTTTATTCTCAAGCTCTCCTAGCCTTTAAACTTTACGTTGAGAAGTCTGGCATATCCTAATTGGTTTTTGCTTTTTTCTGACAGCTTTTAAGATTTTGAATTTTTGTTGGACATCTGGGATTTTAATATGATGTGTTGTGAGAAGCTTCTTTTTTTCATCACTTATTTGGCATCCTGTAAGCTCTATTTACCTGTATGTTGAGTTCTTTCCTCACAGTTGGTAAGTTTTTTGCTATTTCTGTAAACAGATTTTTATTCCATGTGTGCTGTCTTCTAATTTCTCACTACAATTAGCCTTAGGTTACTCTTCTTAGACTTCTTACATCTAGTAGCTGTTGGATAAATTTTTCTTGCTCTCCTATCATTTTTAAAGCTTCTCTGAGCAATTCATCATGGATTACCATGTTGTCCTCAACTTCTGAAACCCTATCCTCACACTAGTTGTTTCTGCCTTTTATGAATTATATGGAATTGTTTTTTGTTTTTGTTTTTTTTTTTTGTACCAGAGATCAAACTCGGGACTTTATGCTTGCAATGGAATTCTTTATCTCTAGGATTTCTGTTTGGAATATTTTTGTGATATTGTTTACCACTTCAACATATTCAATTTAATTGGTTTGAAACCTGTGACCTTGCTGTCACTACATAGGAAGCCATCTTCAAATTCCCTTTCAAAATTAAGAGAATATACACTTCCTTTTCAACTATCTCTTATTTATTCATCAGTGCTTTCAACAAATGTTTATTAAGCATCTGCTATATGCCAGACACTGTTCTAGAACAAAGGATGCAACACTAAAAAAATAAATAAAAATCCCCATCCTCATGAAATTTATATTCTAGTGAAGAGAAAAAGACAACAAACAAGTATCTTATAATACTAGGTCCATATAACAATATGTCCTATAAATACACAACAGCAATTCCAATAGTGAAAAGCGGTATAAAGAGAAATAAAGCAAGGTAAAGGAATAAGACAGTAGCAAGAGACAGGTTAGGAGAGAAATATGGACAGGAAAGTAGTAGTTTTAAAGAGTTAGGTGAGTCCTTGCCGAGATTCACTTTGGGCAAAAATCAGACAGATAAGTGGATACCTAGTAAAGGATAAAAGACCTCATGCTTGATGTGCTTAAGGAACAGCAAGGAGGCCCATGTGTGGGGCAGAGTGAACAAGAGGGAGATGGTATAGAAAAGATATGGGGCAGTGAGGACTGTGTGGGGCTGGTTGGTCCTAAAGGGCAAGCAACAGTGCCCGAAGAATCCTAAATTGTGTACAAAATGACATTTAACTCCTATGCTCCAAATTCTCCTCTGCCCTGAGGGGATGGAGCACCTCAAGGGAAAAGACAGCTTCCAGAGCATGGTACTTAAAGGACACTCTGTCACTGAATCCTTGCCACATTCTGTCATACTATTATAATAGTCCTTACTTTAGGATTAAGAAATCAATTCAGAGATGCTATGTGCCATAGCCAACTTATATGTGTCAGAGTTTGGGTTTGAATCTAACAATCTCATTTTTTCCAAATTGCCCTTGACATTGCTGCCTGTCTGAAAAAATGTTTCAAAATCTGTGCACTTTACTATTAGGAAATTTTACCTCAAAGAAATAAACAAACAAATAACATGACCTACTTTTTCCACGCATTGCTCTGGGAGAATTTAACCAAAACCAAAACAGAAAAGAATACAGCAGCTGAGATCTTAGCTCTGGAATCATCACTGGACTCAGAATTAGAAGCCTCTGGGCCAGGTGTGGTGCCGCTTGCCTTGAGATCCCAGCACTCAGGCAGCTGAGGCAGGAGGATTGCCATGAGTTCAAGGCCAGCCTGGGCTACATAGTGAGTTCAAGGGCAGCCTGAACTACATAGTGAGACACTGTCTCAAAAAACAAAATGAAACAAAACAACAACAAAAATAGAAGCCTTTAACATTGGCCCCTTGAGGACTGTTATAAACCAACAAAAATTGAAAAATGTTCATCAGTGGGTAATTAAATTGGTTTAGCAATGTTACAAAAAACTAGAAAAGATTACAAAAATATTGTATGTTTATTGACACAGGAAGATAAATACCACATATTAAGTGGAAAAACAATGAGGTTAGATAACAGTATTTGTGGCTGATCTCATTTTGGAAAGACTAAGGGAAAAACAGCTCCTTCCCATACAAGATACCTGAAATGGATCTACATTTTCTCCCTCATCAGCCTCAGAATGTTCCAGATAATTCTAAAAAATTAAATATCAATTTAAGCTTCTGTGTATGTCATCAAATTCAAGCAAATCTACCACACTAAGCCAATTATTTTTAAATTGCTGCCTGATTGCTCCCTATGGATTTTCTCCCAGCAGCCCTCCAGAATTTAATTTTGTGCTGTTAATCAGGCACCCTGTCTGCATAGCCAAATTACTGATCTGAAAAGAAAGCAAAAATGAAGACCAAAGTCCTTCAGATAATACTTTTCATTAGTAATAATGTAACATCTATGGCAAGAAATGGTTTCCATTTCTTCTATTTTCAAATTCTCATCCATAGAGTGTTTCTTAAAAGTACTGTATTTCCAGATACTTTTATGTATTTAGTTGAGCATTTAAAATTACTTTTTGATTTTAAAAACATCACTTTACTCTCTTATGTCAATTTTTGTTTCGGGGTTGTTGTTTTTTTTTTGGCTGTACTGGGGCTCGAACTCAGGACCTTGCATTTGCAAGGCAGGTGCGGTGCCACTGAGCTAAATCCTGGCCCTCTTATGTCAATTTTTAATTTGGAATGCTCCTGGTAACCTAACTTAAATGTATTTATTTAGTTATTTATTTGCAGTACTGGGAATTGAATCTAGGGCCTTTGTACTGAGCTACATCACCAGCTCATTTTTTATTTTGAGATGAGGTCTAACTTAAGTTGCTAAATTGCCCAGGCTGGGCTCAATTTTATTTTGGTACCAGGGATCAAACTCAGGACCTTGTGCTTGCGAGGCAGGCAGAACCACTGAGCTAAATCCCCGGCCCTGGGCTCAAATTTGTAATGCTTCTGCCTCAGCCTCCGAGAGTGCTGGGATTACAGGCATGTGCCACTATGCCCAGTTAAATTTATTTACTTTAATAATTATATATTTTTAAAAAATGAATACAAATAGGGCTGGGATTTAGCTCAGTGATTATGCTGCCTGCCTCGTAAGCGCAAGGACCTGAGTTCGATCCCTGGTACCAAAACAAAACAAAAAAGAAAAAACGAATACAAATAAACCAGGCATACTGGCACATACTTATAATCTCAAGAATTCAGAAAGCTGAGTGGGACGATTACAAAGACCTGGAATAAAAGAAAGAATATGAACATCTTAATTATCATCTGGCCATATAAAACATTCTATATATTAAATATTAAATATATAATTAATATTCATTTTATAAAGGTAGATAAATGAAATTTTTGACATTCTGATTTGACGCTGCAATGAGGCTTATATAAAATTTTAAACTCACCTCCTCCTTGTATCCAGCCATTCTGTACTACTCGATGAAAAATTGACCCTTTGTAATGTAGCCTTATGCCTCTTTGGGAAAACCCTGCTTTTCCCGTACACAACGTCTGAAAATTTCTACATGTTTTGGGACATGTATCACAGTACAGCTACAAAATAAAGATGAAAGGTTTCAAAGATTAAATTTTAATATTTCAACAAGTATAGATGACTCCTAACTTATTAAAATAAAAACATCAAAATCCTCTTTTTAAAAAATCCTCTTACCTCAAAAATCAATCTTCCAATTGGAAAAAAATCGATACCAATGTCCAAGAACACAAAATCATGCTATTAAAATTAGGGAGAAAAAGATAATATGGGTCAATATCTCACAAGAAAGTTTTAGAACTTTTTTTTTCTAGTACCGGGAATCGAATTCAGGACCTTGCACTTACGAGGCAGGCGCAGTGCCACTGAGCTAAATTCCCAGCTCTAGTTTTAGAACTTTCAAGAAAGTTCTAGAAGTGACTAAAAATATGACAGATATTCTGTTTTTGGTGATTAGATTTGAACAGAATTACCAATTAATAATGTAATAGCAAAATTAAATGAATGATTTAAACGAGTATATTTCACCAAGTCTTTACAACCTACATTACATTAAGAATTTTTTTTCATTATATATTTTAAAAATCCTTCAGTAGTAAAGCTTTGAAGGTTGTTAATTTACCACACAGGAGTGAGAACACATGGTCTAGATGTCCACTCCCCACAAACTCAATGTAGAAAGGAACACTGGTCAATTCCTCTTGGGGAAATAGACTGGGAATTTCTACTTCTCTTTTCTGTCCTGAGTAGTTTTGGGAAAAGATCCACTGCGAGTGCCATGGCTTTTGGTATGCTGGATTTTTAGAGACAGCACAGATTAGTTAGCCAGAAACAGGCCACATCCTCTCTCAGTGGGAAAATAAGGCCGCGATAGCTATATGAAGTACAACACCAGGAGTAGGGAAGAGAAGGATACTGTGCTTTTAGCACATCTTCAATAATGCCCTTAATTCACAGATATGCCCAGCCCTTGTTTTTCACTTGCTATCCTTTCTGGCAGAGGTAGCCATTTGTAAACCCTTGTCTAGATCCAAAATGAAAACACTGGTTTTCACCACACTGGCACTCAGTTGGGGACCAGAGCACATGTCATGGAATGCACTTTAAGTCCTGGACACCATTCCCACATGTCCAAATGCCACCTTACTTAATGAGGTGCATAACTTGCTCTGCCCTCTTTTTTTTGGAGAAAGCAAGTCTAATTTAAAACACAGTCACTCTTTCCCTATCAGGGTGAACCATCTTCTGTCTGAATTTCCTCCATGCCTCAGTGCTGTCTGGCAGGTCCCATGGTGGAGTTCATCGCAAAAGAGGTCAACAGCAAATGGTATGATCTGTCTCCTTCGTGCAATATTGGTGGCTCCACCTGAATTCGGACATAACATCTGAATTCAGACATTAACATCCTCTGTCAAGATCAGTGTTCTGCAGGCAACCCGGCTTGCTGCAGTGAACTGCAATGATGGTCAGGCCAGCCTCCCTGTCCCCAGCGAGTCCCAGTGAGGAGGCTCGTTCCTGATGGTGAGGAAGGTTTCATTTGGGCAACCTTGCTCCATTCAAATTGGGCTGGTTTAAAGAGAAGAGTGTATTTTACTAGCACTGGAGTACTGGGTGGGCACTCCTGCTTTTTTTCTGAGGCACTGAGGACAGGTGGGCCAAGCACAGCAGGGAAGAGGTTTGGGAAGGAAACAGGCCAGGGCCACCAGCAAGGAGCTGGACATTTATGAGTGGATTCCTAAGTGATTCCCACGGCCTAGGGAAGCAAAAGCTCCCAAATCTTACAGCATCAGCGTTCTCACTCTCAGGTGCATGCAGGAGCTGCCAGCCAGGAGGAAGCTGCATGCACACCACACAAGGCAGGAATGGGTGTAGGCATGGGGAGGAGCCGGCCCACCCTCTGCACTCTCCCAAAGCTTCAGACAGCCCACCTCCACGCAAGTGTAAATGGGACCTTGAGCCTGCCCTAGACCTGAGCCAGGGACCTGCTGCAGAACTGGGACAGCCACTGGTGACTTCTGGCTCAGTGTGCCCTGCCCTCTTTCTTAAGGGTCTGGGAAACATAAACAATCTGACTTTAAATGTATCATGTCATTATTTTATATTATTCTAACCTTTCTTTAAATCAAAAGATTAAAATAATATTTGCTATCTGGCATCCAATAAGGAAGTATCACATCCATACTAATTATAATTAATCCGTTTGGGTCTTTTAGTTTCTGTACTACAAGTTTATAAAAAGAGACTATTATAACTGAACAACAGGAAGCATACTATAGTAAATCTCACAGCCATAGGAAGGAAAGGGGGCTGTACTGGAAATTGCAGTTGACTGAGGACACAGGTCCATCCAGACATGATGAACTTTCCCTGCACATCAACCGATTATTGTTACGGAGTTATCCAGAGTAGACAGTCCTGAAAGTGCTGATGAAGAGAGATCAAGCAAATGCACCACAAGGTAACATCACAGTCACTCGCTGCCAAACACACAACCGTACTTAGCTAGCATATGGTTCTAGCCTCCAAGTGAACAAGTCCCTGGGTTGGACTCTGCAAGCAAAGTCCATCTCAGGCTTTTCTCTAGAATCCAGGTCCCACATCCTTACCGCCACCGATGAATTCAAGCTTCTGTTATCCCTCACCCATGCCGCTACAGCAGCTTAGCAAGGGGCCACCCTGCTACCAGCCTGCTTTGGCACAGTACTAAATTCTTTTCCCAAAAACAATAAAGAGGATTATGTATCAGATTCTTTCTAAAAGGCCCTGTTGGCTTTATTTTCTTCTGGATAAAATCTAACTCTTTGGCTCAGAGTGAACAGTAAATCAGAATCCACTCTCAGCCTTTCTTTAGGATCTTTCGTAGTTTTCTCCTCCCTTCTTAACATTTGAATCCTCTTCCTTTTGGGATCTCCCATAGGGTCCTGCCAGCCACATTTTCTAGAACCTAAAGGGGCCAGATTCTCCTTTTCCCTCCCTGTGACAGCCAGGGTGCAGAATATGATGCAGGCTTGCCAGAGGCGCTCCTGCCCGGGGCCTTGGAGATCTAGGGAATAATGCAGAGACACAAGGAGAATTGAAAAGTTACTCTCATTGTGGCACAGTGGACTCTGGGCCAGCAGTACATCCTGCCACACATTCCTGTGGCCTGACTCTGGCCATGTTTTCCCACTGTCTGGCCTCCCTTGGTTCCCATCTGTTTTCCAAAGCTGGCTCTCCAGGTTTCCTGTCAATTGTGAGACGGCCAATATCGTTTCAATACATATCTTTTCTCCTTCAGTACTGTTGGCACCAAGAATCCTGAGCTGATTTTTCATTTTTACAGTCTCATTTATTTCCTGCTAATTCTGGCCTCCTTGCTGTCCCCTGACACTCCCAGAATATATTATGTACTTCTAAACTCCTGTCCCTTTGTGAATCAACTATGAACATTAAATTCTTCTCCATTCTCCAGAGTTTCTAGCATTTTCAAAATGCACTGTTTATTCAAACAAGCATTCACAGATCACCTACTATGTTTCATTTCCGTTCCTTGCCTTTGCTCAGATCCCAGAACTGGGTCATTCTATGGACACAGGACACCAAAGACACAGAACAACTTTTAGCAGGTGACAGATGTTGTTTCTGAGCAACATACTTTTACTTTGATTGCCATACAAACGTAGTGACTGTCTCAAAATCTGGTCTCAATCTTTTTTAAGGATCTTTTCTAGTTTTCTCCCTGTTTTTTACCATCTGAACACCCCCTAGACCTCATGTTTCTTACTATCCTCTGCCACTGAAAATTCCCATAGCGTGTCCCAGCCTGCTCTTGCCATCTATCTGACATGCTTTAAAATGTCCCCTTTCTTTCCAATCAAATTTTCTATTTCTCAGTGCATTAGTACTCAGGTGTTAAAACGTATTGATTTAAAATTGTCATACTACAGATTAATGAACACTGGGCTCAACCTGCTCTGGAGGGAGGTCTTTATATATTTTTTGTTTTGTTTTGTGTTCACCATGTTGCCCAGGTTGGCCTTGAACTCCTGGGCTAAAGCAATCCTCTTGCCCCAGCCTCCTGAGTAGCTGGGGCTATAGGTGCACACCAAGGAGTCTTTATATTTTAAAATGAATGATTCATACACACAAATTTCTAAAGGGGAATATAAACTATTTGAACAGGGATATTCTCCTTGTGCAGCCTACCTGGGGTGAGATATACTTGCTTTACACACTACCAACCAAACCTTGCTGTGCTATAATCTGAGGACTTACAACCTAATCTCCTACCTTTTCTACCCCTTTAGTTAGGATATAGAAAATTAATACTGAATCAGTAGAATTGATCAGTTTCCCCTATTATTTTTAAAAATCAGTGTAACTTGCCTTGGTGTCTCTTAAGAATTTAGTGGAATAATCCAAAGTAAGTGCCTCATATAGTGCAGTGGGCTTCACATCCACAACATCCCACACCTTCTGGGCCCATCTCTGTAGGTCAAGTGCATCCCCCAGGAGTTGGTCATTGAGGAAACACATCACATGGGAAGAATACTCCCAGATTTCACCCTTGAGTTCCTATAAAGGAAAAGGACCAAAAAAAAAAAAAAAAGGAAAAAAGTAAAAATAACAATTTGCTAAACCCATAAATCAGAGCTTGGGATAAACTCTAGGTCTGAATTTGTCAACTCTAGGGTTGATTTTTTTTTTTTTTTAATTTTTTTGGTACCAGGGATTGAACTCGGGTCCTTGCACTTACACAGCAGGCAGCAAAACCACTGAGCTAAATCCCTGGCCCTAGGGTTGAATATTTTTTAAATGTTTTTTTATTAACCTTCTTTCAGAATTCTGCTGTCAAAAAGAATTTAAGACTATTTTAGAGAGTCTAACATCATTGAAATACCAGAATGATTTAAAAAGCAATCTTAAAAAAGTTACAATCATAGAAGACAGATGGTAATCTGATAATAAAAAATCACTCTGTGCATAGCATACTTGTATTAACTTGCAAAGAAAACACAGTTCCTGTCTTTATTTATGAAGCACATTTTACTGCATGTATACGTTGAAGTGTCAGGGATTCCGGGTAAGAGATGGTTTTCTTTTTTTTTTTTTAAGAGATGGTTTTCAATGTAAAGGATTGAGAAGATTTTATTATATGTGTGCTTGTAGGGTCATATTTAGGGCATCTCCTCAAGGGCTAGCAGGGATTTCCAGAACAGTCAGGGGTAATGAGGAAGAAAACTCATCTTTAACACTTTAAGTCCCCTCAAAAATGAAGTTAGTAGGGCTGGGGATTTAGCTCAGTGGTTCTGCCACCTGCCTCAAAAGCGCAAGGTCCCCAGTTCGATCCCTGGTACCAAAAAAAAAAAAAATGAAGTTAGTATTTTCATCCATGCAATGCTGATGATCATCTCTTAAATCCCAGTGTGTGGACATGGAGCAAGGTCCCCTCTGAGGAGACCTGGTTTATTACTACTTGGTGCCACCATTCTCAGACCTCAGCGGGTAGTCAGAATCACAAAGTCCTGAGCCCACCAGACTTCCTACCACGGGATGGGGTCTAAGAATGTGCATTGCTAACAACCTCTCAGGAGATGGGGATGCTGCCGGCCTGGAGACCACACTTGGAGAAATACAAGTGAGGGGTACAGTCTGCATCCAATTTGTGACTTCCTCCATTCCCAGCTCCTCTCAGATTTAATATCCTGTTGTTTGCTTTCTGTGCCCTTCTCAAAACCTGCTTCCTGGCAGAGAATAAACTTGTTTGTGCTTAATCATAAACCACCGATAAATCCCAATGTGTCAATACTCCATGAAGTGGTCAAATTTATCAGTGCTATATTTCACAAGACCCCAATCTAAAAAGGAAAAAAAAAATGTAATTGTGGACACTTTAGTCAGCCTGATGGAAGAAATGGGAAGAGACATTATATTGAGGCGTGTCTCTGACTCTTCTATACATAAGGAGAACTCTTCTGCCTCAAGAAAACAGGCTGGACCAGATGGTTTCTAGGGCCTTCCATCACTGAGACCTATGAGGCTGTCTCTTTTGGAGGGGATAGAAAGTTCTTCCTAAATACCCTAAAGCCCTTCTCTTATGAGTGGCATTACATTCTGCAGAGGCACAAGCCCAGCCAGATCTAATGAACTAATTCACTGACACACAAGACACAAAAGCTTATGTTGAAGGACCAAAAAAATTGGCCTGAAAAGGGAGAAAAGGTTAAGTTGACAAATTTTCAGAGGATGAAGACAGAGATGAAAGAAAGGAAAGATAAAGAATGAAGAATAGGAAGCAAGAAGTAACAATGATTAATTAGAAGGTCTCATGCAGGATTCCTGAAAGGCAGGAGAAAGAGCACTCAAGACATCTCCAGGTAGCCCAGGCTTGCAGGGAGGAAAGTGGGGGGATCGAATCTACAGGAGTCTTTAAGAGGACAGTGGGAATATGCAAGAGGAGCCACTGCAATCCACAGACTATGAGATCATGGCTTTTCTGTAGGCAGAGAACACAAGACTGATAGGCAGTCATCATAAGCTTGATGATAACAATTTTAAAATGTATTGTTTTATGTTAGGTTAACCAATTGTCCCTGTTTGGCTAGGACTGTCCTAGTTTTAGCAATTAGCATAGTGCCTGGCATAAAATAAGCACCATATATTAAGTGTTTTCTATGGTTCTTTTTATTTTATTTTATTTTTCCTATGGTTCTTTTTAAATTCCTATGGAAATATTTATGGCTTTGAAAGTATGAGACTTAGCAAAGGGTATTCTTGACTCAGTTTTACACCATTCATGTGACTGAGTGAAATGGTTTCATAAAGCAATACCATATATATGTTACTTAATCACAGGGTCACAACACATCCTTGTGCAACCAACACTGAGGAATAAAAACTGTTCTGATCAGGGAAATGGAAATTTCATCAACCACTGGAGAGATGAGGTAGGGCAGAGAAATGACGACTAAGACTGCACCAGGAAAGACAAGCAAATGCCACTTTACTTCCTCTTTAGCACATGCTCCAGGCAGCAGTACCATCTGATCAGAGCAGTGCCCAGTAACAAACCTATCTACCATCCCAGGACATGCTGTGATAGCACTGAGCTCTGGGGTTTCCCAAAGGCACCGTTAGAGGGAGAACTGGGAGCAGGAAGCATCAACTGGGACAAGCTGCCCTGTAGGAGCCGTGTGACTATCACTAGAGCTCCTCGGGGAAACAGCCAACACAAACCCCTTGTGATCTCTGGGCTCTACACCACCCCTACTTCCCAGAGTAAAGGCCAGGTCACAGGAACCAGCCAGGGTGTCACAGGAAGAGTGACAGGCAGGGAGAGAGGGGTAACCTCAGCATGGGTAGACAGCACCACTGAGATTACCTTTATCACATGCTTTCCAAGGGAAAATTCTGGAAATATTTTGCAGTTTAAAAAAAAATCAGCCTGGGGCCAGGGATTTAACTCAGTGCTTTCGCCACCTGCTGTGCAAGCACAAGGACCTGAGTTCGATCCCCAGTACCAAAAAACAAAAAAAATCAGCCTGGTCAAATAACAGAACTAATTAAGGAAAAGTGTGATTGAGCCATGCCCTCCACCTAATACCAATCAGGGGATCCTGCCTTCTATTCTTCTGGAACTTCACGAGATCAAGTGAAGCCCTGCACCTGATACGAATCTTCTGGCATGAGCTCAAGCCGCAGCCCTCCAAGTGACACTTACCAAGTGAGAGCGAGAGATAGAGATGGGGGTTGCAGCTCAGTGGAGAGAGTGAGAGCGAGACTGGGGATGTAGCTGAGTGGGGATGTGGGGATGGAGGGATGGAAATCTCATTCCATTAAAATTATTGTATTTTCCCCCAAAAATCCATAAACAAAAAATTCAGGCAGATTTTGCTTGTTGTCAGCATGCCCCACACCCCAAATATCATTTACCCTTTTTTTCTCCTGTAGATACTGATCCCAGGAAAATTCTTGAAGAGGAATTATTATAGAATCTTCAAATTTTGATGGATAAGTATTCTTCAGACTCTAGGTTTCAAAATAAAACAATTAGTTGAGTACGTTCTCTTTTTGGGGTCTCCAGGGAGCCTTATGCAATACATACCCAGGCCACACAGTCTGAGATGCCACCTGCCTGGTCCCAGAGACCCCTCCAAGTCACACTGGGGCTCTGGCTTATTTGTCTCTAAGCTCCTGAGGGCAACGATTGCCTTCCTCTTCCTATAGTCCACCTCTCACTGCTTCTGATACATCGTGGACCACCCACATGTAGCAACTTAAATAAGTTTTTGTCAACAGTTTTGTGATCTGCTATGTTCTTCTGGACTTGCCTTTCCCTAAATTAAATTCCTGCTAAAGTTCAGTGGATCTAGGTGCCATACTTGTAGTGAAAATAAATAAATGCTATTGCTTTCATTCACTGATTTAAGGAAAATGAGCAAAAAGGATATTATAGTTATATTCCTTAGGAAGAAGAGAAGTAAATACTAAATAAGTTTAGGTTTAGAGTTAAGGTTTGGTATTGAGTGTTTTGGTTGAACATACATTGTTTCATTTGAATCAGAGAAAACTCTTACTTGTTAGAAATCCCTGTCAAAAAAATTTTTTTTTTGTTTCAGGATATTAGTTTCAATTTGCCTCCCTTGAAAAAGGAAGAGAAGGCAGCTGAAGCAGTAACAACTAGACCTGAGTTTTCTGAGTGGATATGAGAAACTAATGGGTCAACAGGGAAAGGTCAGCTGCTCCAACTGGTATCTTCGATGCCAAGAGATGGCTTGGAGGCCCTGTCATGGTCTGACATGGCACTGGCCGAGCACACTTCATCAGAAGTAAGCCTGTTGAGCACAAGCGAGCCAGGATGTGAATGTGTCCTGTTTTATGATGAGGGGTAGCAGAAGAAGGAGAAAGCAATTGGCCCATTTCCTTCCTAAACTACTGCACCCAACAAATATGGTGTGCGCTGTTTCTCTGGTTCCTGTGTGCTCAGTTTGACACAACTCTGCTGTTATTTCTGAGGAACTATCCGGAAAAACTAATAAGCCTAGCAGTTTTCAAATTAAGCACTTCCTATTTTCTTATAATTTAGTATTTGTTCTGGAATGAACTACAGTACATTCAAATTAAAATACCTGTAATACATACTTAACATTTACTGTTTACAGATCTAAATCTTTATCAGTGAATCAGGCATCTGGGATTGCTCACAAATGATCGTGTTGGGAATATGTTCAAATACTCTCTATTAAGATAGAACAAACTTTGATCTCCAGTACCACAAAAAAAAAAAAGAGAACAAACTGAATTTACATTGATATGTTTTCATATTAGAATAGAGTAACAGGGGAAATTATATTATTAATATATTAAAGATATTGTTTTCTTTTCTTTTTTTTTTTTTTTTTTTTTTTTTGGTACCAGGGATCGAACTCAGGTCCTTGCGCTTGCAAAGCAAGCAAAGGAACCACTGAGCTAAATCCCCGGCCCAAGATATTGTTTTCTTGGCCTAGTGTATTTTACTACACTTGATCTTAGCCAAAAGGCCGAGAAGCGATGGCCTAGTGTATTTTACAGCAGAGGTTGGCAAACTGTGGCCAGTGATTTTGCTTGTTTTATAAGGCCAAAAAGCCAAGGTTAATTTCTAGATTCTGTTTTGTTTTTGTGGTGTTGGGGATCAATTTCAGAGCCTTGTGCATGCTAGACAAGTGTTCTACCACTGAGCTACAGCCACAGACCTAATTTTTAGATTTTTATTAAATTATTGACAAAAAATTAAAAGATTAATATTTCATGTTATGTGAAGAATATATGCAAGTTGAAAATTAGTGTCTATAAAATAGTTTAATTGTAATACCACATTCATTGACATGTTTTTGGCTGCTTTTGCAATACAAGGATGAAGATGAATAGTTGTGACTTGAGTTCCTATGGCCCAGAAGATTATCTGCACTTCACAGAACAAAAAAAAAAATACCAACACTTTTCTTACAGTGTGGGGCAGGCAGAGAAAATGTGTCTTCAGAAAAGGAGACAAGAAAAACAAGGAAAAAAAAAAAATCTTGGGCCGGGGATTTAGCTCAGTGGTGCTGCGCCTGCCTCACAAGCTCAAGGTCCTGAGTTCAATCCCTGGTACCAAAAAAACCAAAATAAAACAACAAAATCTTAAATTTATTAAATACAACTTTTGTCATAAAACATTCTTGGTCCTATCTGCCCGGTCAACATAATCTCTGATTTCTACTTCTTTTGATGATCCCTGTATCATTTTAATGGACTTCTAAACACTTGTTTTTCAATCTTGACACAAATTTTACCTATTTTGTAAATTATTTTTCTCATTTCACATAGTTAAAAACTCTTCTTTTATTTTGTGGACCCTGGAGCAGGCAAGAAGGCAGGGATTTCTGAAGGGAACATTTTGTTGTGCAGTATCCAGCTGAGTACTTCGTAAGATACATGAATAAGGGATGACTATGTCTAGTGAGGCTCTGGAGAGAAGCCTGGCCTAGGCAGCATTTCTGGCCTAGGAGAAAACCCCAAAGATCAGCTGATTCTATATTTCAACATTTCATACATTGCTACTGTTCTCCTGCATTAGGGTTGAAGGTGTGCTGCAGCATTACAGACCTGGCCAAATTCTTCAGTTTCTTCGAGAGTTTTCCTTTTAAATCGTTCTGCATGTTTACAAAGAAATATGTGGATCTCAAAGCACTGGTGGGCTATTAAGAAATCTGTGAAACAGCTAATTCTGTTGAAATGCAATGACTACTAAAGAAAATTTAAAGTAAAGAACCTTCTCAAATGAATAGTTAGGGAAGGAGTTTGTAAAATCAGCCTGTTACACAGTAACATTTCCCTTCAATTTTTCATGACTTTTAAAAATCTATAATTCAATTTTAAAAATTAATGTGGAGCCAGGAGTGGTGGTGCACACCTGTAATCCCAGCACTTGGGAGGCTGAGGCAGGAGGTCTGCCAAGAGTTCGAGGTCAGCCTGACCTATAAAGTGAATTGAAGGCCCGTTTGAACTACATAGCAAGTACCTCAGACCTATCTTTTAAAAACCCAAATAATAGGCCGAGGGTTTAGCTCAGTGGTTCTGCCGCCTGCCTCGCAAGAGCAAGGACCCGAGTTCAGTCCCTGGTACAACCCCCCCCCCAAACCCCCAAATAATAATGGTTATGATGATGATGGTGTTGATAAGGAATGAAACGTTTGGACACACAGGGGTGGGAATTAACATTTTTCCCAGGATGGTTCTGAATGCTTCCTTCGCTCAGATCTCCTTTTCCTTTTTTTTTTTTTGGAACCGGGGATCGAACTTGAGACCTACCGCTTGCGAGGCAGGCGGCGAAACCACTGAGCTAAATCCCTGGCCCCAGATCTCCTTTTATAGGGTGCGCCTTTCTAAGTCAAAGCCTCTCCAGACCGGCACTTGTTCCCACACACTCCTCGGCGTGATCCAGCAGAGCCAGTCCATCCCTCCCCTTCTTTCCATAGAACAGCGACCCCTGACGACACCGAGGAACCAAGAATGCGGTCCTAGCTGCCCTAGCTGGGGGGCGACGGGGACAACACTCTTGGGGCTTCTCCGCGGTTACCTCGGCCATGATCTTCGCGATCTGAAAGCTGGAGCTTTTGAAGAGTCCCACCACCTTCACCTGCAGCGGCCGCTCGGGCGCCGACGGCGAGCTGCACGCGGCAAGTTGGGACAGGCACTGCTGAACGCCCGCCATCGAGACGCTCGGAGATCGCCCGGAGGCCAAACACAGCGTGTCGCCACGGCAACCGCGCGGCACCACCCCCAGCGCCCACAGGGGCGGGCGGCATGGGCGGGGCCTCTCTTCCCTGGTCGTCTGTTGCTAGAGAGCGGGGCGAGGGGCCTGTGAGGGTCTCGCGGGCGGCGGCGGCCAGGGGTGCGCTTCGGGCCGGAGAAAACGAGAGCGGCAGCTTGGGACCCCTCTTGGGACCTCCAGGGGCTTCGCGCGCCGCCCTCGTTGACCCGCGGCGCCGGAACTTTACAGCAGCTCTCCTTTCCGGGTTGGTGATCCGCCTGAGCTGGGCCAGCGAGCGCGCCGGGGTCCGGGTGACGCGGGGCAGCCCCACGCCGCAGCCGCCCGGACTTGGGCGGGGCGGAGCGCGGCCGGCCACCTGTGCGCACCGCCGGCCACCTGTGCGAGCCGCCTCCGCAGCGTGGCTGGGGAGGTCGACGGTCCGGTCCCTGAGCGCCATGAAGCCCAACTTCTCGCTCCAACTGAGGGTCTTCAACCTCAACTGCTGGTGAGTGCGCCCGCGGGTGCGGCCTGAGGGCTTCTTCCCTTCGCACCTGCACATCCAGAGGAAGGAGGCCGGCCTTCCTCCTGCCGGGCCACAACCCTATCCCGTCCTGTGATCTTGGGGTGCGGGGCGAGCCCCAACCGCCCCTTCCCACCTTGGCCCCAGCTCTGATGGTGCCAGCAGTCACCTCTCCTGGCCCTGCCCTTTTCCTTAGGGACATTCCCTACGTGAGCAAGCACCGGGCTGACCGCATTAAGCGCCTGGGAGACTTTCTGAACATGGAGAGCTTCGACCTGGCCCTCTTGGAGGAGGTGGGGTTGTGAGGCCCTGGTGGGGATCCCAGGCTGGGAGGAGGGCAGCAGGGCCCGCAGGAAGAGAGGCCAGGCGGACATCCTCACGCTTCCCTCAGGTGTGGAGTGAGCAGGACTTCCAATACCTGAGGCAGAAGCTGGTTGTGACATACCCAGCTGCACACTACTTCAGGAGGTGAGAAGCCTGCAGGCCTGAGCCTGTTTTCAACCAGGAGGCTCTTGGTCCTGCCAGCCCTTCCTATTCTGCCTGCACCCTTCCAATCCTCTGCTTGTGGGAGCAGGAGAGGCTGAACCAGGGAGGTCCTTTCTAGTCAACCCTTCCCAGCCTATTAGCAGGTGGCCCCTCATCCCCTGCAAAGGCTATTGTCTCTGTTTTGTTCTGGGGCTGGTCCCAGGAGTAGAAAGAGAAAAGCAGCTGATCTCAGCTGGAGAAAAGAGAGGAGCAGAGGGCTGGGAATTTCCCTCCTTGCTGTTCTGGTTATTAAGCAGGGCTTGGCTTTCAGCGGAATCATTGGCAGTGGCCTCTGTGTCTTCTCCAAACACCCAATCCAGGAAATCTGCCAGCACGTCTATACCCTCAATGGCTACCCCTACATGGTAAGCCTTCCCTCTTTCACCCTGTTAACACAAGGCAGAAGAGACAGCCCTCCTAGTGTTGCAGGGGTTGGGCAGGAAGGTGGCAGTGCCTTGAGTTCCTGATTCCTCCTCCCTGCAGATCCATCATGGTGACTGGTTCTGTGGGAAAGCTGTGGGGCTGCTGGTGCTCCATCTCAGTGGACTGGTGCTGAATGCTTACGTGACCCATGTGAGTGAAGCCAGCAGTGCCCAAAGGGACTGGATTCCTCTAGCTATGCTGCGTGAGGGTGAGGTGTGGGATCCAGATTTCCTAAGGTAGCAGCAGCCTGTCTCAGACACCATGGCAAGTGACTGATTCAGGCAAGCCCTGGGACCCTTAGTCCTCCTATCTGCTGTAATCTCATCTGTCTCACTCAGCTGCATGCTGAATACAGTCGACAGAAGGACATCTACCTAACACATCGTGTGGCCCAAGCTTGGGAACTGGCCCAGTTCATCCAGTGTGTGAGCCTGGGCTTGACAGGGGAAGTGGGATGGGACCCAGGACCTGAGGGGTGGCCAGGGCTCCACTTATATTGTAGAGGTGGAGAGGGGAGATTTCCTTTCTCACCATCCTGGCTCCCCTAGCCATACATCCAAGAAGGCAGATGTGGTTCTGTTGTGTGGGGACCTCAACATGCACCCAGGAGACCTGGGCTGCTGCCTGCTTAACGAGTACACAGGCCTACATGATGCCTACCTCAAGACCCAAGACTTCAAGGTGAGACCCTGCCTATTTCCTGCCCATGTCCCTAGCTTCTCACCCCTTTCCTGCCCCCAAGTCCTACTGCTAGCTGGCTGTGTTCCCTTAGGGCCCTGAAGAAGGCTACACCATGATAAAGCAGAACTGCTACGTCAGCCAGCAGGACCTGGGGCAATTTCCTTTTGGCATTCGAATTGACTATGTGCTTTACAAGGTCAGGATCATTCCCCCAACATGCCTTCACCCACTGTCTCTTTGTCAGCAGCCTATGCTGATCCCTCGTTCACCTAGTCTTGTCAGGCCACTGATGACTGAGAATGGAATGCTGGGAGGGCCTTCTGTGGACAGATGCCCTCCAGTGTAAGCTCTCTAGTACTCACTTTTCCTAGGTGGTTTCTGGGTTCTACATCTCCTGTAAGACGCTCAAGACCACTACTGGCCATCACCCTCACAGTGGCACTCCACTCTCTGATCATGAGGCCCTCATGACAACTTTGTGTATAAGGCATGGTCCCCCTGAGCAGGACCACAGCCCTTCCCACGGTGAGTCACCCTGCCCTCTTCCCTGACTCTTCCTCACCTCAAGGCAGCCCCTCCACTCTGACCTTGTCTTGCCCACTGCCCTTTCTTGTCTAGGACCAGCAGAGAAGTCATCACTGATCAGAGTGCTAAGGGACACCTGGATAGAGCTGGAGCTGGGCATAGCTCGAGCTCGCTGGTGGACTGCCTTCGCTGGCTATGTGGTTGGTCTGGGGCTGCTTCTCCTGGTGTTACTGTGTGTCCTGGTAGCAGGGGAAGGGGCCAGGGAAGTGGCCATACTGCTCTGGAGCCCCAGTGTAGGATTGGTGCTAGGGGCAGGCGCAGTCTCCCTCTTCCACATGCAGGAAGCCAATGGCTTATGTAGGGTCCAGGGTGAGCTCCAGCATGTGCTGGGAAAGGCAAAGGAGGCCCAGGACTTGGGCCCAGAGCCTCAGCTAGCCCCACTCCTGGCCCAGCAGGAGGAGGACAGAGCTGAGGAATAATAAAGCTTGACACTTCAGTGGTCTGCCTTCTTCCTTGTAGAGCCAGTAATAGAAGCCAAGGTTTAGTGTGACTCTTGCATTGATCAGCTTAGGGCTCCCACCTCCATGCAGCCTAAACCCTGTTTGTGACAGAAACATTTTTTATTGTAAACAATGAGGCCCCCTTCCAGGCAGCCCAAATGAGTCGGGGTGGCACTGTCCTGGCATGAGCCCATCTTCTTTGTAGGGAAGAAGGCAGGCAGCCCAGCCTCTTCTAGCCCAGGGCCCCTGTCCCTGAGGCCAGCTCATTGAGCCTGCACTCCTCCCGGAAGCGGATGAGGGCATCCCGCTGGTTCACTATATCCACCAGCTTCCTGAGGACCTGGTCCTCAGCCTGCCGATCCGCAGCTGTCTTCAGGGTTTCTAAAAGGAGAAGGCAAAGCTTAGAGAGCAGGGAGGCAGGAGAGGCTCAATCTAATCCCAGCCTGTGTGATTTCCATAACCAGGCTTTGTTTCCTAGCCTGCAATATGAGAAGACGTCCACACCAGGTAGGCACCATGCTGACCCCTAACTGTGCAGCTCTGATTGAAGGGAAAGGAGAATAGGGGCTGTGGAGTTACATCCGGTGGCTTTCTTCTGAACTGCCAAGTACATGGACTAGAAGACTGTTGCTTGGTCAGTATCCAAGGTCACAGGCATCCCACTTACCTTCTCGGTTCATGTAGCCCCGGAGCTCATGGTCCAGCTGCCACTGCTTCTCCTCTAGATCCAGTTCCTGTACTCTGTGGAGGTCAGGGATTGAAGAGGCACAGCTGTGAAGCGTGCTGGGGCCTGTCTCGTGCCACTGTCACCATCCCCCTGGCTTACGTGATCATGAGCTCTGCCTCCTCAGCTACCAGGCTGTTTTTCTTCTGGACCAGCTGCAGCAGCTGTTCTAACCACAGTTTCTTTTGCTGTTCCGGGGAACCTGACAGGAAGGAAGAGGAGTTAGGGGACAGGTCACAGGAGTATATTGGGGAACAGGCTTGGGGAAAAGAGGGTATTGTGGGTATGCGTGTCAGAGCTATGTAGTGTGGCCATGGGCCCTGCTGTGGACCAGAGCTTGGTGGGTCAGGGGATTGCTAATGGCTGAACAGGGGGGTGGGGGTGTCTTAGCTTGTCCCTTTCCTGTCTACTCACTGTTCTGGCTCCTCAAGGCCAGCTCCAGCTTCATGCCCTCAGCCTCCAGCTCCCTCAGCGCAACCTCAATCTCATTTAGTCGCCGCTGGATGGCCTGAGGGGTACAAGACAGGAGACCCTCGAGTCTTTGCTCCCTTGAGAACAGAGCACTAGAGGAGCTCTGATACACGGATCAAAAGTGTGACCCCTGTCAGAACATCTGACAACCCCAGAGCCTCACCTGGGCCTTGCAGAACCTCTTCATCTCCTCCTCCTTAGCATGGCGCAGCAGAGTCCGGCGCCATGTTGGGTATTTATTCATGGTCCTTGCGTTCTTAGCCAAGGTCAGCAGAGCCTGTGGGAGCGTTGGGCCAGTCAGGGATAGGGCCTGGCAATGAGTGGGGGAAGCTCTGTTTGGAGGGGCAGAAAAGTATCTAGGCTGGAAGTGGGATAAGTTCTGATAGGCAAGATGGAGGCTCAAAGGCATAAAAGTCATACTGGGTGAGAACTTTCCCAGAGGAAGGTGTGGGCTAAAGTTTCTCCTGTGGTGGGGGCGGACAATACCCAAGGGATAGATGCTGGCCACAGCCATGTAGGTGGCCAGATTCCTGCCAGTCACCTGCTCCAAGTCTGAGTCCAAAGGCTCGTCTTCCTCTTCTTCCTCTTCACTAGAGGAGGGACTCTTTTCCTCCTCCATGGCCTCAAAAACTGAACAGATAAGAGGGAGACACAACCTGGTATCCCCATGATCTCAAGGAGTCTTAGGACCCCCACCCTGTCCACAGCCTGGGTCAACACATCTGTGGGAAGAGTAGTTACCAGGCGGACTCTGGACTGGCACACCCCAGCCCACGAAGCTGCCCTCCAGGGCCTGGCGTGCCAAGGCCGAGCAGCTACGGGGAGGCTTCGGTGGAGGCTCCATTTCTGGGCTAGGGTTAATGTTGAGGGAAGACAGTCGCTGGCGTTCCAGGCTGGAGAGACGGATCAGCCGACGGGCAGGCTGGCTGGGGCATGGGATAGGACTGGCCTCCTTTGGGGCTGTGGGAGTCAAGGGGTCTGGTGGCACACTATTCTCATCTGGTAAAGGGAGTTCCTGGAAAAGCCACCACATGGTCTGGTTAGGGATCTGCCCAATGTGGGGATTGAGGCCAATATGGGCTCTGCTCTGGCATTCGTTCACTTAACACCATCTAGTGGATATTGTCCCAGGCAGTGTTCTGGATACTGGGTTACAGCATTAAGTGAAGCTAGACAAGTATCTCAGCCTTCAGGCAGTTTACTAATCCAGAGGAGTACAGCTTTCCTTTAGCCCCAGCAAAATGCTGCACTAGAGAGACCCCTTACCCTCCTTCCCATGCCTTAACACACCACTTTCACAGTCCTTACTGGGCTATCGGGGCCTCCATCCATGATATCCTCTTTGTGGCCTGTCTTGGGCAGGTGTTGGAGGCAGTAGAAATGTCCTGGGGAGCGGGGAGGGCGTGAAAGCATTTGTTACGGCAACCTAATGCCAGACGCTCAGTTTCTCCAGGAAGGGGGGTGCCACAGGACGATGGACTTACAGGTACATTTCTGGCAGCCCTGGTCTTTAGAACTAGGGTTTTAGAGGGGATAGAAGGCCCAGAATTCAGGAAGAAGGTGCCAGCTTGGGCCTGTTTCCACCTCATGTCCAGGACCCCTCTTTCTCTCCACCCTCAAGCTCCTTGCCCCCAGGCAGACCCATGCGCAAAATCCCTCCTACGCCTGCTCACCATCTCCTGGGTGCTGCCCATAGCCACCTGGCCACAATGTAGCCTCACAAGCATGGCAGTGGAAGCAGCTCCGGTGGAAGAAATGGCCATCTACACAGAAGCGTTCCAGGATGTAGAGGCGCTCCCCACAAAGGGCACACAGGTCCCTGGCACCAGCCTGCACCAATTCCTAGAACCAGAACCGAGGCCAGTTGCAGTTCTTCCCAAAAGCCCCTCATCCTTGCCTTTCCCAGGTCTCTGCTACAAGCAGTGCTCTCACCTTCTGCTGTTGGGATGGGGGTTTCAGGGGTACACTGGGCCCCAGTGCAGGTGGCTCCTCAGTACTTGGGGGGTCAGCCTCTACCTAAGAAGGTAAGTGCACAGCAGGCAGGGTCACCTGAGAGGATACTGCAAATCTACAGAAAGGGCTCGAAGAGAAGGGAGTGAGGACGGGGTAGGGGTGGCTGTAAGATCTGGGGTGGAGAGCAAGATAGGGAGCAAAACAGGGAAGAAGAGTAGAACTTGGGGAAGTAAACCATCTGCCCCTGCCTACACTTACCTCCAAGCGAGGCTTCTTGCCACCAGCATCCTCCCTGTTTTCCTGCAACAAGTCCTACAGCTGTGAGCACAAGGCTGTCAGCCTCAGCCTCCCCATCTCCCATTCTGAATGTCTGCCATCCCTCCATGGACCTCACTGGGTACCTCCCTCCCCTAGCCCCAACCCTGTCCAGACTGCACCTTGGCCCGGGTGCGTTGCAGTGTCCTCTGGAGTTTGCCAAGGAATAATACCGCACTGGAAGTCCCAGGAGAGGCCTGGCTGACCGGACCTGCAGGTCGGGTCTGGGTCAGTGTAGGAGGGCCATTCTCCAGCCCAAGCAGGCCTGCAGCAGGCACCTTCTCCCCTCTCATCCCCCAGTACCCAGTCCCACCCACCTACCCTTCAGGTCACCTGGGCTGCTGGGTGTGTTCTTGAAAGCACTGTGGAAGTGGCTGAGGTAGGCAATGAGACCCAGGGGGTCACTGCCTGTCACCACTGCTTGTGCAGACACCACTGGTGTGATGCCCAGCTCATGCTCAGCTACCTTCAGTGCCCAGGCAGTTGCTTCCAGAGCCCCCAAGCCCTGCAGCTCTGAGGGTTCCCTATAGGGTGTGAGGGAGAGAAGCCAATGGGAGGCAAGAACCTGGGTTCACTGAAGGGGAAAAGGGGCAGGGTGAGAGAAGCAGCAGGCAGGAACTGGGGGACCCAGTAGGAAGGCCAGGGCATGGTTTATTTGTTCTCTGCTCCCTCCCAATGACAAACCCTTCTGGCCTTGGAAGCCCCTGACCTACTCACAGTTCTTCCCCCTGCCTTTGATTCTGTCAAGACTTGGGGCAGGCAGAGTCAGGCGAGGATGCCCTCTCCACAGACATGAAGAGAGGTGGGTGGCGGGGGTGGGGCTAGGACTCTGGGTGTGCTGATTCTCCATAGTGCTGTCCCTACCATGAAGTAAGAGGAATGGCAGGGGCACACGAGAGGCAAAATCTCCAGGGGACCCCTGTACTGCTCCCTGACTCACAGCAGGCTGGGCTGCAGCCGGTGCACCAGGGCACACAAAGCAAGCCCATCGGCCCAGGAGGAAGACAAGTTGGTGACGTGGACTCCTGGGTACCCAGCCGTCTTTTCCTGGCACCAGCATAGCAGCTCCTCTTGGGTGCCTGCTGGCCCTGGGAAGCAAGGCTGTGCTGTGCCCAAGGCCGCCTCTGCCCCACCCCTGGCGTGTAGCCTAGTTGTTGGATATTTGAGCTAGCATCAGGGACCCACCCATCTGTTCTGGGGCATCAGCCTAATGCTCACAGCCAGAAGCACCTCCTTCATCTCCATTCTTTAAAAAATCCCTTTTGGCATAAGGTGAGGGAATGCATAAGGTAGAATGAAATCACTATTAGCCACACAGAAGGCAGAAGGCTATGAACAGGCTTGAAGGCTCAAATAAAGGCAGTTTTGAGTTTGCAAGGCCAGAAGTTGGCAGAACAGCTAATGCTAAGCCCCACTGCTGGTATGGTAGTTGATAACATACTGAAATACTTCCATAAAGTTGTGTCACTGCCCTTTCACTCCCCCAAGGCCCAACTGCCTCAGCAAACAATAAATGTTCCAGCAGGCTGAGTGTCTCTACGCTGCAGCATTCAGGTCGGTGAATATTTTGGACATCCCCCAGGAGGAAGGCCTGCTCACCAGTGGTCAGATTCCCTGTGTCAGGCTTGTCACTCTTCTTTGGCACAGGCTGCTTGGCCACCACATCATACAGGTCTCGCACCTAAGACAGCCCAGCCCCTCTCAGTTCTCCAGACAGCTGACTGCACAAACTGTGTCCATGGGGGAGGGACCTGCCTTGGGTAGGACTGACCCCTGCCCAGGGGACTGTGACTGGGCAGGAAAGGGCTGGCCTAGAGGAAGGGGACTTCCTTAGGAAGCGAGTGAGGGTGTGTTGGGGGGTCTGACCTGGTTGGGGGTCACAGCCTGGAGGTTCAGGTTGGGGTAGCGGCTAGCTGGGTCCAGCCCATACTGGGCCACGTTGCGGTGCATGTTTTCCGGGGATGTCTGTGACAGAAGCTGGTATAGACTCTCACTGTGGGGTGTGGGCATGAAAAGGAGAGCACCCATTAGCACTTGCCCCTCAAGAACCGCCAGCCCTTGTCTGTACTTCCTTTTGCCCGTTCCCTTATCTGTTCCTGCAGCACCCTTGGCTCCTTTCCCCATATCCCACCTAGCCTGTACTACTCTTCCAACTTAGGCCTCACCGCTCAGCCAACACCTCCAGGGGCTCAGTCCCTTCTGCCCACCGCTTCACCATCCAGGCTGCATCAAAGGCTGCTAAGAAGCCCCGGGCCACTCCAGTGCCCAGGGGCCAGAAGGGCTACAGGGTCAGAGGAACAGGAAACAGCTCAATGACAATCCAGTGGGAGCTTCCCAAGGTCATCAGGGGCAGGGGTGGGGGTGGGTGGGAATGATCCCTATACTGGGCAGCTTTCACCTCCACCAAGCAGCCTTTAGCTCCTCCCTCAACAGGCAAATACCGCCCTCCCACCCCCCATCAATAGGTGATTTCCTATCCCAACCAGATCTCAGGGCCTCCGGAAGCCCTCACCTCCACCAGGCAGTCCCCCACCAGTCCAAGCAGCAGGCGAGCACCATGCTTCTCTTGCACACGAGCGGAACACTCTGCCCGCATCATGGTTGTGAAGTCAAAGGCAGAGACATCAGGCTGCCCATGAGCGTCCTGAGCAAACTCTAGTTTCCCCAGCTTGCCATTGGTGGCGAAGTCAGCAGCTGCCCGAGCAAAGCGCTGCAGAGCCTCAGACACCACATTGGCACTGCCCAGCAGCCGATCAGTCTCCGGCCAGTCCTAGGGACCAACAGATGAGAACCTTGGCTGTAGAAGGTACATCTACTAAAGCTCAGAGGAGGGAAGACGCTGCCCAGACCTCATGGCGTGGTCAATAGCTGAAGTAAGACTAGACTTCAGCCTGCCTCTCACTGCTGCTGGGAGTCCTAGGCTCTGCTCTGCCCATGAATCTCAGTATCATTACTGTCACACACTTGACATGAACTTGTCAGAGCCTCAGCTTATGTATCATCTAGAGACAACATATCTGACTTATAAGGTACTTAGGAAAATTAGAGAAAATGCAAAATAAGTTCTCAGCACTTAGGACACTCTGGGCACCCAAGTAGTTCATTCACTCAGCAGAGATGTACTGGGTGCTTGACACATAACAGGCACCTTTCTAGGCCCTGGGAATTAGCAGCAAGAAGCAGAGAAAATAATCTCTGCCCTTGTGGAGCTCTATAGTACTATGGCTGGTATAAGAGTATGATTCACATCGCCATTCTAATCCCAGGGAGCAGGGCTGGTAGCGACAGAGTTAATGCCAGGATAGAGGCAGGACAGCATGGGGTCCCTCCACACCCAAGGGAAGACTGTTCAGGCCTAGCTCTCCCTACCTGGGCCCAGGCCCCACCTGGCGGAGTACTCCTAGCCTCAGCAGGCACTGCTTCTTAGCTGTCATCACAAAGTAGTGGGTGTCATCTTTGTAGTACACAATGTTCTCCAGATCAATCCCTGGGGAGATAGAGCAGGGGACAGATGAGCCCCTCCTGATTTTGCATCACCTCTACAAACACTCCCGCCATGGCTGACCTCTCAGAGCTGGGATCCTAGCTTAGGCTGCAGGGCTAAGCCATGGATAGAGCCCCAGGAGTCCTGGTGACACAAGGGACCATCTGTCCCAGGCCCAGGAGGCCTGATGGTTTGGAACAAACAGGGAAACTCAGATGAGTGGCAGCTGGGAGACTTGTATCACATGGTCACATCACAGTAGGAAGCCAAAGTAAGAACAGGATCCCTTTGAAGTGCCACTTTTGTTTTCATTTGACATCATTTTCACATTAAAACATAAAGGAGTACAAAGTAAAATTCTCAGGTATTTTGTGAGATTTCAAGCTGGATGGCCAAGTGGGGCTGTGGTCGCTTGGTCCCTTGGGAGGATGGTTCTTTTCCCTTCCCAGACCACAATGATGGTCAAGTGTGGGATTCCCTGGATGAAGGACAGGTCTGGGAGGGAGAGGTGGGAACCAGTTCACTGTTAAGCTAGGGGAAGAGAAATCCAGCAAGAGAGGGTCTAACCTGTGGCTTTGAGCAGACTCTGGAAGAATTTCTGGTTGTAGATCCGGGCCACACCACTGATCTCGGGCACCTGTGTCTCCTCTACCGTACGACGGTTCACAAAGTTGGCTGTGATGCCAATGGCCAATTTGCCCCGCATTTCTCGAACTGTGAAGCCTAGTGGTAGGGACATGTGGGTATGGCAGAAGGACCAAGAGTATCACTTCCTAGAAAGGCCCCAGAACAGCCCAAAACGCTGGCATTTTTGAGGGAAGAGGTCACTCACCTTCAGGAACAAATTTACCTCCTGCAGCAGAGATAAGGACATCGAATTCATAGTTGGCCAGTTGGTCTGGGGGATTGGGCTGGAGCTGGGCACGCCAGCTGCTGCCTGCGGCAGAGGGTATGAGAGGCACAAAGGTGTAGAACTCAGAGCAACCTTGACCTTGCCAGGTCAAGCTAATGAAATGATTTAAAATAAATGTGTGAGGGACTCCATGGTTTATAAGCAGTGATACACTCACTATCCATCAGACCATATCTTCACAGCAGCCAAGTAATGTCAGTAAGGAAAGAAATGCTGTTGCCATTTTGTACCATGCTGACGTTGAGAGAGGGAGACTTAACTGACTCCTGCCCTTCACTTTTTCATCCACTGGCCAAGGTCTCCTTGGTGGGTGTGGCTCACAGAACACAGAATTACTTACCTTTTCCAGAAGGAGGCTGGAGGCCAGTGAAAGTGACACTCCAGTGAATTTCCACCCCTAGGAGCAATGCCACCTTCAGTAGAAGCAGCTGTAGTTGCCGGATGCCTGAAAGGATGAGGACGTTAGGAATGGGTGGGGGGGCACCCAGGGCTGCACAGCCTCCCCAAGTACCAGTGTGTGCCTGGCCAGAGGGGAAGAAGGTCTCAGAGGCCAATCTGCCAACTCCCCATTCTGCAGATGATGGATGGGGTATTCAGGGTCACCTGGCAAAGTGAATCTTGTCTACTCCGCGTCTTGGCTGACCCAGCAGCCCCCGCTGGCCTGCCTCTAGGCCCAGTGCACCCACCCCTCCAGGCCTCCACACTCCACTCACTGATGTGGTCCAGGGTGCCAGTGCAGAAGCGCCCGTAGAACTTTTTGGCGCCAAGTGCCCGAAGGTCATGGATGGTGAAGGGCCAGAGGTGGAGTACGTTGTGGCGAGAGAACTTGGTGCGCTTTTCCACCAGGACCACTTGGGCCCCCAGCAGTGCCAGCTCCACAGCAGCCCGAAGCCCACACGGTCCAGCACCCACTACCAGGCACTGCAAACACACAGGACAGGGCAGGCATGGCATCCTGTCTCCGTCCTCTGACTCCCTGCTCTCCACCCTCCCTCCCAGATTCCATGTATCCACCTTGGTGCTGGTGCAGGCCTGGCCCTGATGGTACACAGGCTGGCTGGCTCGCTTGTCCAACTTGGCCCACAGCGACTTGGCACTCCAGTAGTTGAGCTGGGCCTTGATCTTGTGGTACTGGGGCAGCCCACCACCAGACTCCACCCTCAAGGCCTCACACAGCTTCTGAAAGCTGCTGAGCACATCCTGGCACAGTTGGGCCTGCAGGAAGCTCTCAAAGTGGGCATGCGCTGGATTGATGGAGGTGGGAGAAGCCATGGAGGTTCCCCTGGGGCTCCGGGGGGGGGGGGAGCAGCTGGGCAGAGCCCCTGGCTACCGGAGAGAAAAGAAGGAAAAGCAGGGGAGGAGCCTTAGAAGGGAGGAAGAGAAAAGGAAGGGGAGGAGGAGAGAGCAGGCTGGTTTCCCTCGGGAGCTGTAGGTCCTCCTCTGATTGGCTCTGTTCCTCCTCCCAGCCCACTCTCCTGCCGGGATTTGCTCCAGATACAACTATAGTCCAGTTCAAGTGAAATTTGCCAAACTTGGAAATGAAAAAGCAGCAGTCCCTGGCACAGGAAATTATGGGGGTCTCCAGCCCACCCTCTCTGTTGTGGGATTCCTGGAGCCCATGGGGCAGGAATTGTGTCTGCCTTCCCCCGGGCGTTGGAAGCAGGGAGCGCGGCAATTTCTCAGATGTGACGAGGGCAGACTGCCAGGCTGTCTACATCTAACTTCCGGTAGATAGGGACAGACGTGATAGCGCGACCGCCTGACACGAATACTGTCCCATCTCATCCGTCTCACCCGAAGCTTCGCTGTGCAGCTGCCCCTTGGTGGCCTCAGCGCCACGCTGGATGTGGAATGTATCACATGCCAAGGACAAAGTTTTCCTCCTCGGCACTCGTACCTACCTCTTGACATAGGGAGACACACTGCCTGTGTAGGTTCCACTTCCCACCACCCAAACTCCCCACGCAAACAGCCGGAGTAACTGTTGGGACTGTGTGAACCAGGCGCGAGTCTATTTCCGACCTCGGTCAAAACATTTCCTCTGTGATCTCGCCGCTGCTCCAGGGGGCCGTGGGGAAGAGCTGGGGCGAGGGCAGCTGGGTTGGCCCCTCCTCGGTTCCTCCCACCCCAATCCAGCTCAGCCCCGTTCCCAGTGCGCCCTCCGGGGCACGCTCTCCCAGGAATCTCGAGAGACAAGACTTCCCTTGTCCCCTCTCCCCACTCCACCCACACGCCGCGAGCGGGGCGCTGGAGGGGCTTTGTCCTGCTGCGAAAGGAAGGGTCCGGGGTTGGGGGGGCAGGGCTGCCCGCGGCTGAGTCAGGGAGGGTGGAACTGCAGTGGGGACCGGTCCGTGGCCTGAGTCCCCAGCCCCAGATGCCCCTTCTGTTGTCAGCCGGCGGCGCTGAGGCAGGAGAAGGAGGCGAAAGGCCATGGTTCCTCTCGGAAGAGGGGTTGCCGGGGCTAAGTTCCCCACGAAGGGTAAGAAAAGGGCAACGCAGCCTGGAAACGCTGGGACAAAGAATTGCGAAGGGTGGAGTGGTCCGAAGGGATGGAGCGCTGGACGGTCAGCGGCCAGGATGCAGAGGGGCTCGGGGTAGCCTTGGCCCGGCCGGGCGAGGTCCCCGAGCACCAGCGACGCCTTTCCCGGAAGCGCCCGCCCCACCCCGGCGCTGGCACAGCTTACCTGGGGCCAAGGCGGAGGGGCCGCTCCCTGCGGGCGGGCGGGCGCGGGGCGGGGGGAGGAGGAGGCGGGGGCCGCAGCCGAGATGCTGGGCGCCCAGGCGGGCCGGGCAGAGGACCAAGAGGTGTGGGCTCGGGCGCGCAGCGCTGGCCCCTCTGAGGCTTTATCCGAGCCTATTTAGCAAGTCATTACCCTGCGCTCCCCCGCTCGGGACAGCCCCGGCCTGCCCACGCCTGCAGGGTGGCGTCTGAGGGCGGGGCGCTGGCTCTGGGGCCCCCGAGCAAGTCGGCCCTGCGGGCCTGAGGAGGCGGGGGGCGCCGGGGCGCGCGTTGCTTCGCCGCTTACCCGCTGTCTGCGCAGACCCGGCTCCCTTCTTCCGCGGGCGGGCGGAGGATCCCCAGCCCCCTGCGGTGCCAGCTTCGCGAGCGGCCTCGGGGCCGCGGTCCAGAGCGCCCTTGGGCCCAGAAAGAAGTTTGATGAAGCTGGCGGGTCCAGGGTGGCGCGGGCCTCTTGCGCGCTCTTCCCCATTCCCACCAGCAGATCCAAAACACTGGCGCCCCACAGTGGATCCCATTGCGAGGTCGGCCTCCCCTGCGACAGCTTTGCTCCTTTGTACGGGCCAAGGACAAAGTGCGCGGATTAAAGTCCTGGGAACCCAGCAATCCGTGGCTTCCAGCTGGGCAGAAGGGACCTGGGATCCTGAGAGGTAGTGTTAGGTGGAATGGGGCGGGGGGGGGGGAGGTCTCCACCATTCAGGAATGCCTTAAAATGAGGGCTCACGAAACTGGCAGTGCTGAAAAGACCCTTGGGATCTACTTCTTCCTATTCCCAATAAGAAAACAGTACCCGCAGTAAAAGCAGTCGTCCAAAAATCGTTCAGTTAGTTAATAAAACATCAATTCTCATACTGAACACAATACTGTGAATATTGCCTTAATCTCAGTGTTTACCAGTCTTAACTTTACCGAAAAGGAAACTGAAGGTCACAGAGGCTCCATGAGCAGCACAAGTTACACAGCAAGTGGCAGAGCTGATATCCTGCCCGAGACTATCAGGGCTCAGACACACCAATGTTGACCCAATATAATGGATGAGATGAGAGGCTGGAATTTTGAGAAGGCGTTTCCTGTTTACAGGAAGAGACACTAATGTAACAGGAATAAATGAAGGGACCAGAAAAGGCTGGGGGTTCCAGGTGCTCTCCCTTTGTCTTTATTCTCACTTTGCATTTTGTCAGGAGGACCTCAGAGAAAGTGACAGCTGAAGTGCCCTGGCGAGAGCTGGAGAAGCCAGCAGGAGAGGGAAGCAGGCGGAAATGCTAGCTCTCTACAAGAAAAGGCCAGGCGACTCATTGGGCCACACTCAGGAAACTAGGGCAGCCTCACTGGTGTAGAGCTGGGCCCGTTCTACACCAGTGTGACACATCATCTGGCTTGAAATTAATTTACCAAATATCAGACACACCCATGTTTGAATACATAGTGTAAAAACTCTGTGAAGTCCACTATAAATGGTTTACCCGGCTTTTAAAATTAACTCATTTCCCTGCACTAGCAGATAGCAGCTAGCTTCTCCAACTCAATTGTTTGTAAAGGCAAACAGGGTCTGTCTAGCCTGACGTTCAGTTGCAACCAAATGGGGTTATGTGGCTCTCAACAATGAATGTAAAATTTGACTCTAATAAGATCACAGAAGAGTAACGTGTTCATCAGTGCTAGAAATCCTGCTAACTTGGAGTGGAGTTTTTGCTTATGCTAATTGAAGACTTACCCCAGAGCATAAAGCTGTAGGGGACACTTGGGGCTGGAATCCAGAAGGTCTTGTTGGATTCCAGCTTGGCTTCACACTAAGTCTTAGGCATTTCTCTCTGTAGAGTCTCGAGTCATGGTCCACCTTGCATGCTTTTATATAGTACTAAAAATACTGGCACAGTTACACCTGCCAGTTCATATTGGATCAGGTAAGTTAAAAGTCAGCTTTAAAAGCATCCTGTTCTAATTTTTTTTTTGCAAATAATCACACCAGTGGCCCATGTTAAAAACCTGAGACAGTATTGCTTTTGCTCTGTCCTATGTCATCTATCTTTCTGGACTGCCATCCTTATATAGCATTTCATCTCCTGGCCCTGGAGCCAGAAACTAGATTCCTAACATTGCAGATGATAGTGTTTAAGCTGCCAGTATGGCCTTGCACCAGCACATAAGTGCCTTCAGACAATGAACCATGGTTCTGGTCTAGGACAGAATGGCCCAGGGAGATGCAGCTCCTGATGTACATGTAACTACAACCTGAGCCAACTTTCTACAGAGGTGTAGAGAGTGCTTGGAGGATTATGACAGGGTGGCTTGCTTAAGATTAAAGGCTCAGAGAGGGACTCCCCTAATTCTAGATGAGCAGTCCTGAGTCAGGGCAGAGAATTTTCAAAGCTGAGAAACACCTGCCCCAAAGCCCGCAGGCAAGAAGTAGCTGGGTGTGTCTACTGGGCAAAAGTCAGGAAGCCAGAGTGGCCAGAATGAGAATGGGGAAGAGGAACCCAGGAGGAAGCAGGGCTGGGGACTTTGTGCAGTTTGGAACCGCAGAGCAGCCACGTGATCCCATGTGTGCGCTTTGGTAAATGATGCAAATCCGCTCATCTATCGAGCCATCCTGTTTATTGCTAAGGGGACAGTGGTGAGCGCCAATGGACAGATCTCACCTCCAGTGGAGAAAGGGGTGAGGGGGCTGGACTAGACAGAACAGGCAGGGATCCAGGCAAGATGCACAGTGTCCACCATGGGTGGGAGAAAGGGGTGGCTTCAAAAGGTATCTGAACTTGGTGATGGGTTTTTGGTGGGGCATGATGTCAGCCTGTCAAGAATGACTCCCGCTTTCTCTCTGGGTTTAGATTAGATGAATCATACACACATTTTAGCCCTTCATTCTCTTATTCTCTCCTCCAATCTCATCCCTCAGTTGCTGCTTTTTACTTAATGCATTTTCCAAAGTCAAAGCATGACCTCAAAGCCTCCAAGCCTACATACACCAGGGAAGTCTACCCTGAGAGGCTGCACAGGTTAAACTCTCAGAGGCTTAGGTCAGTTTACTTTTTTGTTGTTTTGTTTGGGTTTTTTTTGGTACTGGGGCTCAAACTCGAGTCTTTGCGCTTGCAGAGGGCGGCAGCACCACTGAGCTAAATCCCTGGCGAGTTTACTTTCTCATACTTCATTATGAATATTAAGATTAGGAAGAATTTGTCCAACAGCAACTTAAACCTAACAAAAGTTATCTGACGTGGATTTTTAAAATGCAATTTTGAGAAGGGGATTTAAAAAGAATTATGTGTCATATGCATGTACCAACTCCCCATGATGAATGTACTAATAAAAATCTTTTAAACACTATTTTGTTTTTAAATCTAATTAGCCTAAGGGAGCTTCAGTATAACTTTGCATTTAATAAGATAAAAGTTAGGAGTGAACTAGAACTAAGAGCCCAACTAGTCTTTTGGAAAATCATCTTCAAATTCATGTTTAGGGTGATATATTATGGATATTAAGAATTTAAAGGTGGGTAGTGCACACCTGTAATCCCAGCACTTGGGAGGCTGAGGAAGGAGGATTGCTGTGAGTCTGAGGTCAGCCTGAATTACATAGTGAAACCCTATCTCAAAAACAAAAAAAAAGTCATGTTTCAGAACTCAGCAATTTCCCTTAGATATCCGTTCAAATTTTTTCCTTTCCATACTTCACGTTGAAAATAGCACCACTTCTCAGACTCATTTTTTTAAAAGTTAAGATTCCTTGCTGTTACCTAAAGTTCCCACATTTTATGTTGAAAACACAACTGAGATTTATATGTGATAGATACACTCTCCTAAAGTGGTACATTTCAAGTGAGAATGACACATATAGTACAGTCAACTAAAGTCTTTGCTACTTACTTGTGTATAAGGCAGGATAAAACTCACAATGACATCCTGGCTTCATTTAGAGGTCACTCCTGATACATGTCATGTACAAAAGGCAGGCAAGGGAAATGTTTTATGGGTCACACCTCCCCAAATTGTATTTATTTCATAAATAATTCCTATTTACGAAAGACAAAGGGTTTTCTTTTCGTTTATAAGAATCTAGGCCTAAATTTGGAAACAGATAAAAATTTATCATAAAGTGCCGGGGCACAGTAGCACACACCTGTAATTCCAGCACTCGGGAGGCTGAGGCAGGATTGCCATGAGTTTGAGGCCAGCCTGAGCAACAAGTGACTCAAGGCCAGCCTGAACTACATAGTAAGACCATCTCAAAAAGCCAGAAAAAAAAATTTATCATAAGCTGGGCATGGTGGCACATGTCTGTGACCCCAGTCCACTGGAGGCTGAGGCAGGAGGATCTCAAATTTGAGCCCAACCCAGCTAAAAGATGAGACCTTGTCTCACAAAACAAACAAAAACTTTATGTTAATACTTACAAAACAAATCTGCCCTAAGCTTAAAATTTTGTTTTACTGGGTTGGGGATGTAGCCCAGTGGCACTGCACCTGCCAGGCAAGCACAAGGTTCTGAGTTTTGATCCCCAGTACTGAAAAAAAAATTTGTTTTACTGAGCCCTAGAAAAAAGGACTCACTTAGACAAGCTCAGCTAAGTCACTTTCACCTTAGTAGTAACTTTTATTCATTCAGTAAAGTTTGATTATGCTTGAAGTCAATCAGTAGCAGTCATGACCCATTTCTGGAAACTGTAACATTCATCTGTTTTATGTTAAGACTTTGACTGCATGCTGACATTTCAGACACAGATGCTCTAGCCTCAAGCCATCTGCTAGAAGCAGCAGTGAGCTCAACCAGGCTTGTGCCCCAGTTCTGGCTCTGCCACTCATCATGTGACCTTCAGCAACAGGCCTCATCTCTTTGGGCCTCAATGTTCTCATCTGTAAAATGGGATAATGATCATAATGGCACCTACTTCACAGGAATGTCAGGAAAATGAAGACCTACTTCAACGAGTTACAGTTGTGTCCTGGCCCAGGCTCCCCTCCTTACTCCAGATGCTGACTGTTCTGGGCTGAATCATCCTCCCTCCCTATTCATGTTGAAGCCCTAATCCTCATACCTCAGCATGGGGCTGTATTTGGAGACAGGGCCTTTAAAGAGGTAATTAAGTTACAAATAAAGTCATTAGGATGGGCCCTCCTTACAAAATGAGGCCACAGACAGGCCAGAAGAGTGTGCATGCACAGGAAGAAGACAGCAAGTGGGCTCTAAGCCCAGCAGAGGCCACAGGAAAACCCAGCCCTGCTGCCACTCTGCTCTCAGATTTCTAACCTTCAGAATAAGAAATCTGTTTAAACTGACTCGTCTGTGCTACTCATTATGGCCGCATAAATTACTAATACATCACAGCCAGAGGAGACTGGAGTTTCCTGGCTACAGGGTACCTTAAAAGATCTTGCTCTCCGTGTGACACACCTGACGGGGAAGGTCTAAGAAGCACTAAGAATACAGACCTAACACACAGCTTCACTGCTGGCCTAAAGACTCCATGTGAGCAGGCTTGGTGGTGCATGCCTATAACCCCAGATGCTCAGGAGGAGGCTGAGGTAGGAGGGCTGAAAATCTGAAACTAGCCTGGGAAACTTAACAAGACCTCATTTCATGAAAAAAAAAAAAAAAAAAAAAGGCCAGGGGATTTAGCTCACTGGCACTGTGTCTGTCTCACAAGTGCAAGATCCTAAGTTTGATCCCCAGTAATAAAAAAAAAAAAAAAAAGTCCATGAGTAGCAACATCATACTCTAATTTATGAAAACCAGAATGTAAGCAGCTATAAGAACCTCCCTTTATTCCTCACCATCAATGAACCTGTTGCTCACAACACAAAAACCAAATGGATAAAGTACAGCGTTGATGAAAAAAAAGAGTACTTTCAAGAAACCCTGGGCAAGCATGTGAATAATGTGTTTCATGATGGAGCTTGAGCCTTTCCAGGGCCAAGTTGCTAAAAGACCAAACATCCACCTTCAAAGCAATTTGAATCTAGGTAGCTCAAAAGCATGCTGTATTTCCTACAAAATACTTCGTATTTCTGTGCTTGTTAAAAGAATTTTTAAGACTGTAAACTGTAAATTTTTAAATTCATTCTGTAAATTGTACAAAATGAATTGTGAAGCATTGCACTAACCAAAAGATTATTCAAGAACCTAAAGAAAAGCATTTTTATGTACATTTCCTACAGAAATAGAAGTCACTGAACTTTATGGAAGTGACTTCATTCAAGGGGCACAAAGGGAGGCTAGAATGCAAAGCTATTGCTTGCTTTGCTCCGATGACTGGTCTGATCAGCCGGTTATGGCTGTACCGGAGCCCACACGAGATACAGGGCTTGTGCTGTCCCGAGGGAGCACTTGGCTGCCTGCACCACTCACACTTGTGACGTGGGCAGTGCAACTCAGCAACTGGATTTCACCTTTAATTAACTTAAATATGAAAAACTGATTTTTTGGGGGGGTACCGGGGATCAGACTCAGGACCTCACACTTGCCAGGCAGGTGCTATGAGACTGAGCTAAACCCCTAGCCCTGATTCTTTTTTTCTTTTGTACCAGGGATCGAACTCAGGACCTTTCACTTGAGAGACAGGCACAGTGCCACCACTGAGCTAAATCCCTGGGCCCTGAGAAACTGATTCATGTTTTACTTGTTAAAAAAGTATGCTACATAAATCTACATTTTCAACTGTAAATTGTACGAAATCTAAATACAGATGAACATTAGCATATAAATTTAAGATGTGCAACTAGTGTAAAATATACACCCGATTTTGAGGACATCATATGAAAAAGAAGACGTAAAATATCAGTAATGCATTTGTATTACATGTTGAAATATTTGGGAAGTACTGTAGTAGATTAAATAAACTTAAAATTAATTTCACCTACCTCTTTCTGCATTTTTTTTTGGTACCAGGGATCAAACTCGGGTCCTTGTGCTTGTGTAGCAGGCGGCAAAACCACTGAGCTAAATCCCTGGCCCTCCTCTTTCTGCATTTTTAAATGTAGCTACTAGGAAATTAAAATTAGCAATGTGACTCATGTTATATTTCTCTTCGTTCAGCGGGAGGCTTTTATAATTCTGCTTAATCTTGTCTTACAAACAGCCTCGTAGGTCAGGTACGGTGGCACATGCCTACAATCCTAGCCACTAGAGGCTGATGCACAACAATCACTTGAGGCCAGGGGTTAGACATCAGCTTGGACAATACAGATAGACAACTGTCAAGAGACAGAAAGAGGTAGGTGTGGTGGCGTAAACCTGTAATCCCAGCACTCGGGAGGCCGAGGCAGGAGGATTGCAGCATGTTTTGAGGCCAGCCTGGGCTATGTAGCGAGTTCAAGGCCAGCCTCGAATAGTGAGTCCCTCTCTCAAACAAACAAACCAAAAAAAAAAAAGAAGAAGAAGAAAAGAAGAAAGAAAATGGGAAAGAAAGGAAGGAAAGAAAAAAATAACACTTTATGGGATGGGAGGTGCAGCTCAGCAGTACAGCTCATGCTTAACATTCGCAAAGTCTTAGGCTCAATCTCCAGCACCAAAATAAACAGCCCTATCACCATGCTTTCTGGATAAGCACCTAACTATCTAAAGTGAGTAAAAATTCACTTATTCTAATAAGATGTATGTCCTGAAGAAAATGTGGATCAGGAAGCTTTGAAAAGCTGGTAAAAACTTTAGTTCTAAAGTTCAATAGCTTAAATAACTAAATCAAGAACCTGAATAATACTGAGGTATAACAGTATTTGTAAAAATTACACCTTTGTTCCAGTCAGGCCTGATTTAATATTTCTTTGGTTGATGTATATAAGACATATATTATTTTAGAAATTTTGTGAATTACATATAATAAAATGTAACTGGGAAAATACGCAATATTCAAATACAAAAATATTTTCATCTTATTCAGGTGGAAATAAAAAGATGCCTAAAACAAGAAAACAACGGATGTGAAGATTCTATTAATTTTTTCTTTTTTCTGGTACCGGGGATCGAACTCAGGACCTTGTGCTTGCGAAACAGGCACAGCACCACTGAGCTAAATCCCTGGTCCCAGATTCTATTAATTTTTGTTTTGTTTTTTTTTGGTACTGGGGGTCAAACTCGGGTCCTTGCGCTTACGCAGCAGGCAGTGAAACCACTGAGCTAAATCCCTGGCCCAAGATTCTATTAATTTTAAACCTACTTTCAGCACCCGTGTTAACTTTCATATACTGGGGACCTTCTTTTCTCAAAAGTCCCCTACCAGTTTAGAAGAGAAAAATGGTCAAAATTCAATTAAATACAGTGTACTGGGCAACCTAACCCAAATATAATATTTTGAGAATTATTTTAAAAATTGCATGGTTATAGACACATGCTGGCCACTAAGTCTCTGAGGCTTAAAATTATTTTTAATGTTAAAAAAAGATATTTACTTTTAAAAATGATGGATCCATTTTTATAGGATTTGGCAACCTGAAATAAAAATAGATTGTAAGTTTCCACATCCAGAAAGTTATCAGACCCAAGACACACACAAACAGATCAGTATCTTCAGAGATCAATTAGAATTCGGTAGAGTATATTAAACACTTAAATTACATTGAATAGTTTTATGTCCCAGGATAATTAAGAAGCCTTTAACTTCATCATGAAATTCAAATATCATTTTTGACAAAATTCACAGTTCATTTGGAATAAATGTTTTGATCCAATTTCATATTTTAATAATTAAAAATTTAACAGCTTGCTATTAAAATAGATAAAGGGTTTTACAGGAAACTTGAATTCATAATTTTTTAAAAAAAAGTATACTTTTGGTTTTCCTGGTATATAATTATTGAATTACAAATATAGTTTTAATGAGTTTGAATCTGCCTTCAGTGTGACACAATTACTCTATGGTGCCCCACAAAGATTAAATGTCAAGTTGCTCTGTCCTAGGGGACTGGAAGTTATTTAATGGACACATTTCCTAAACTCAGCTCTGACTTGTCTGCACTGGCAATTGTGCTGCTTCAGAGAAAGAAAGAAGGGGAACTCTATCCAAAACAACCTATATGACTTCCTCTGCCTCCCAAAAATAAAAAATATACCTAGGTCTGCAAGACCACACATATGGCTGCGAACATTAAATACTTACAGAAAACTCTAAATCAGTGACCCCAAAGAAAAACTGCCCCAGTCTTTAAGAGACATGGTAGATGAAAATGAAAAGCATTCATTGATACTGAAGTGCTAAATACAAATCATTACTATAGCTCAGACACACATGCCCTCGCCCAGATATAGCGAGTTATATCTATCTTCTGGCCAGCACATCTCTCCAGAGATCTGTAATCCGGCATCTCAGACAGGGCACCTTTCCCACCTGGTTAGAGCTGGTTTATGGGCAGGGCCCGGGGAGCAGTCAACACTCGCTCAGGTCAGCTCTGCTCCTGGCCAAGTGGTGGGGGCTGGGGCCCATGGTGAGCAGGTGGTGGCACCTCAGGCTCCTGCGTCAGCTCCAGGTGCTGGGCAGGGTCTGAAGTACTTGCTGCTAAGTGGAGCCCCCGGGTTTGCTCTTGATGGGCATGAAGATGCTCCAGAGTTTCCTTGGATAGCGTGATTACATGTACTGGCTCCGTCTGGGAAGGTTCCATCTGGCTTTCGATCATGTTGAGGCTCTCAATGTGTTCGGTTTGCTCCTGCTGAGCTGAAAGAATTAAATTCTGCAGTTGCTCTGGCTGCTGTGTGAGCAGAGTGAGATTAGCAGCCTGGTCTTCGGTCATGTTCTGGGAGCTCTCAGAGGCCACAATGCTGATGCCCTGGCTAGGACCTGGCATAAAATTGATGTTGTGTACAGAATCGGTCACGAGAAGCTGAATCTCCTGCTCTCCTGAGGCAGAGAGCTGGTAGGGTTGTAGCTGAAGAATATTCCTGATCTCTTCGGCATTACTACTGCTGGAAATGCTGCTGGCTTCTGGTGTGTGCTTCTCTTTGCTGTGGATTTTCAGGTGAGCCTTCAAGTTGTCTAAGCGAGCAAACTGTAAGTTACACTCTGAGCAGGAGAAAGGCTTTTTGCCGGTGTGGAGAATGCAGTGTCTCCTCTTGGCACTGGAGTCAGAAAAGGACTTGCCACATATGCTGCAGGAGTATGGCTTTTCTCCTCTACAAGAAAATACGTTTTATTTTAAATGCAGAAGCCAGATATGCTGGTGCATGCCTATAATCCTAGTACTCTGGGAGGCTAAGGCAGGAGGATCAAAAGTTTAGGCACAATCTGAACAACCTGGTAATGTAGCAAGACCCTATCTATCTCAAAACAAAAAAAAGAAAGGGGGCTTGGGATGTAGCTCACCACAAAGGCCCTGGGTTCAATTCCCAGTACTGCAAAAATAACCAAAAAAGAACCCAGAGGGACAACCCACTTTCTGGTCCCCCTTCTGTCTCTCTTAGGCAGAAGCTTTCTTTATCCCAATAATTTTTTCCTACTCTTAAAATAAAAAAACAAAACAACCCCCCCAAAATACCTATTTATCACTTCCTGTTTATCTGGGAGGAGCAATCAAAAATAGAGGAACTGCTAAACACAAATTAGACTAGACTGTGAGTCATAGTCATGGGTTCCCGTACTAACTTAAGGACTTACATTGAGTCACACTTCTATGGGCTTCAGTTTCTAATCTTAAAAAAAAAAAAAAAAAAAGGGTTAATAAATGGTTCTGCTGCCTGCCCCACAAGTGCAAGGTCCCAAGTTCAATTCCCAGTACCAAAAAAAACAAGGGGGGCTGGTTAAAAAATAAAATATAACAAAGGGTAGAGTGGTATTTGAGGAAGGACAACAGTTGGGGTTGGGCTAGATGTGATAAAATTTTATGATTCATAGAATATATTTCAGATAAGAAAGTAAATATTTATACACTACATATGTAGTTCTTTTTAGGTTTTTTTTTTTTTGGTACCAGGAATCGAACTCAGGACCTTGCACTTCTGAGGCAGGCACAGTGCCACTGAGCTACATCCCCAGCCCAGTTTTGTTTTAGTTTTTACAGCCAATTTTTAGACTCTAATGGCCAAATAAATATATATAATTAATATAAATATTAAAAATTTGTGAAGTTGTTAGAAATACACCTAAATCCAACCTGGGAATAATTTTGTGGACAAAACATTCATTCAGAGAAAATTAAATTTAATGCCTTTTATTGGGTCTCCCTATATAGTCCAAGCTGGCCTCAAGCTCAATATATAGCCCAGTCTAGCCTCAAACTAGTGATCCTCCCAGCTCAGTCTCCAGCCTCCCAACTGTTGGAATTATTGGCATGTGCCAGCATACCTTAATGGTTATTTTTGATTGACAGTTTAAGCTTTGGGCCAGCTCCCAACACAAAATAAAAATTCAATAAATGAAATCAACAATGTACATTCTTACTGGCCAGAATCAGTTGTTAATTTTGTGTAAGGAATTTTATTATAGAAAAAATAAAACAAGATAACAAACTACATAGAAAAATACCACAGTAATAATTTAGGTGAAGAGTATATAGGTAACATGTCACCCCATGGAACACCCAGAGTTAAACGCAGCCTCTAAAACATTGAAATATCTGCAAAACTTTACCGATGAATTCTGATGTGGGTCTGAAGAGAACTCTTTGCTGTGAAAGATTTGCCACAAATTTCACAAGTAAATGGCTTTTCACCTAAAAAAAGGGAACACATTTAGAAATATACATTTGGAAACAAACAAACCAGGCAGCTGCCCTGCACTACCCCAAGGCTAAGGAGCATCATGAGGAGCCCAGAGACAGAGAAGCAGGTGTGGGTCTCTCCCTTCAACTGACAGTCTGTCTCTGTCTGGGACTGGGGATTGAACCAGGGCCTTTGCACTGATCTACATCTTCATCATTTTTTTTGGAGACAAGGCCTTACTAAGTAAGTCATTAAATTGCTTAGGGTGGCTTGAACTTGTGATCCATCCTAAGGCCTCAGCCTCCCACAGTGCTTAGATTATAAGCATGCATCACCATGCCTGGCCTCCCTTAAACTCTTATAAGAAGGTAGCATCTATATGAGGGAAACAAAAGGAAGTCAATATATTTACTCCCGCATCTTCCACGCTTTGGTATGACAGTGACTTCTGTGCTTCTGCCGTACCACCTGGTTAGGTGGCTCACTTGACCTTCAAAAGGACTCGTGTGCACCAGGGAGATTTATGTACTTCTCACATTTATCTTCCAAATATATTCAGAATCTGAATATATCTACCACTTCTTGCTGCCCATTCTCCTGGTTTACACCACCACCTTCCCTCCTGGACACTGGCAGCTCCCCAAAGGGCAGCTTCTCTGCCATGCACTGTCAGTGTGGCAATCGGAAGTGTCCTGATATGGTCGGATCACTTCACACTGGCTTTAAACGCTGATGGCTCCTCAGCCCCTGACTACAGTCAAAACTCTAGGCCTACAAGGGATCACAGAGGCTCATGCTCCCCACCCCAACTTCCTGGCCCCATCACAAGGTGTCTCCCAGGGGACTCACTTGCCTTGTCTCCCAGTCTCTGCTCACCTGCTGCGTTTCCAGTGAGGCTGTCACTTCCCCCATCAGGAATCCATTCCAGGGATACCGTCATCCCACTCATGAGGAGGGGCCCACCCCTCAACAGTTTCATCAGCTGTTGTTTCTTATTTTTCTGAGACAGGATCCTGCTAAGTAGCCCAGGGTGGCCTCAAACTCCAGGTGATCCTTACACCTCAGCCTCCTGTGTGCTGAGATTACAGTTGTGCATCACCATGCCCAGACTAATTAGCTGTGAAGTTTCTGGTTTCTTTTCTCATTTTTTTGCAGCACTGGGGAGTGAACCCCGGGTCTCACGGATACTAGGCAAGCTGCCTACCATTAAGATACATTCCCCAGCCCCTGAAATTTCTAGCACATGGATTAGGGGGACATATTCAAACTACAGTACTGACAAAGGTCTTCTAACTCCCTGGTTTTTTATTTGCTTCCCCGTGTACACGCCTGCAATCTTCAACTGAGTTACCCATTCCTCTTTAAATTTATTCAAGTTCTGAAATATATATAGACTGTCAACAAAAGAGAAAAGAAACAGAAAAACAAGGGCACGATGTATCTCAAAAAAGGAGGTATGGCTACTTGAGAGATAAGTAGGGCTGCCCTCGGCTAAGTGTTGAAAGAGTGACAGCAACACTGCTGAGTGGCAGTAGGACAGTGAAGTGTGCAGAGGCAGGACTGGGCTAGACTGGAGAGAAACTTGGACTGGGGACTGCTACAAACAGCACAAGCTGTTTGGCCTGTGTAGGAAATGTCCATGTACTATAGCCTAGGAGGGGCAGGGATTTGCTCTGAGCAGCGGCAGAAATCAAAGATGAGGCCACACCTCCAGGAGCTATAAATGCCAGGCTGAGAACCCCTTGAGGTTTTTAGCTGAAGGATGAGCCTCCAGAAGTACAAGAAAGTGAGCCTGGGAATGGAGGGGACAGTGGGCTGGAGGCCAGCGCTCCTGCAACAGACACACAAGGTGCTGAGGCCCAGACTGGGAGGTGGCAGGAGGCAGATGGACAAAAGGGTGAGATGACAGGAGCAGAGTGGCAAAGGGACCAGCAGGCAGTCTGCTACAGAAGCAGGCCACATAGATTAAGGTAAGGATAGAGGCTCCCCCGGGGTGTGGCCACAGAGTATTACCCTGCTTCACGGTGTGCTGGGGCCTCTTCTCAGACCACCCCCCACCCCCCCCACCCCCACCCCCCACCAGATGCTTTGAAAATCCAGGCTCATGCGTCTGCTTATTTAGCAGCACAGCAAGTGGCAGGATTTGTTCTCCATCTGCTTAATCCTGGGGTGGCTGTCTTGGTTAACGGCATGGCGCTCAGCCCTGGCCCCACAGTGACCCTCTAGTTTTAATCAGTTCCATATACTTTCATGCCAAAGAACCCTGCCTCCACTGCAAGGCACAGCCCTGTCCTTTAAAAAATGACTCATGTTCCTTAAGAAACAGAAAAGCATAAAGAATGTATCAACTGTTCCTCAGTCTCCTAAGATAACCACCTAACATTTTAGGTGATGAACATCTTTACAGACCAATCTGTTGGTACCCTGTGGACATGGGAGTGTGCAGCTCACACATGAGAGCACCAGAGCATGCTGCCATCATCTCAAGCCATACCACCATTTTAAAAGGCTGTGCTTCCGGGCACTGTGACATAAGATTGTAATCCCAGCACTTAGGAGGCTGAGGCAGGATTGTCACAAGCATCCCTGTGAGTTTGAGGCCAGCCTAGGCTACATAGTGAGTTAAAGGCCAGCCTGGAATGCAGAGTAAGACCCCATCTCAAAAACAAAAAACGAAAACGAAAACAAAAACAAAAACAAAAAACAAAAAACAACAAAAAAAAGGCTGCTTCTGTGTTCCATCATGTATATTGGCCAAAACTTACCAGCTGAATCCCTCACTGAGGGACATTAGGTTGTTTCTAAGCTTGTGACATTATAATCAGTCCTACCTATGATGAACAGCCTTATGCAAACATCTTTCTACAAACGGAAAGATACCTGATAAATACTGTCGAAGTTTCTTCCCACAGAGTTTCCATATTATATTTCCATCAACAGTACATAATGATGTCCGTTTCCTTATGTGTTTGCAAATCTAATGGACAAAAACCATGCACACTCCTTTTCAATGACCAATGCTGTTACCATGGTCTTATAGCTGACTACCTGCCATTCCTATTGTTTTCTGCCAGGTTTCTTCCTGGGGTACACCTTTTCTTATTTGGGATACTAGAAGTTTGTCACGTATGCAGCAACAATTCCTGCCCCCCAGGTGAAGAATCTCAATTCATCTCTTCATTCCACGCTCTTGACCTGATGGCCTTTATCTCCCTTCCCTAAAGGTCTGCTAACAGGCACATCCAGGTCCTTCCCTCTCTGCTCATCCTCCTGGGGCTGGCCTGAGACCTTTTCAAGACACAAATTAAAACATTCCTTCTCTTTGTCTGAAAGTGGGGCCTGCCTTCACAGTGCTCTGCCCTGCCATCTCAAAGCCCCCAGCCACCTGTCTACATGGAATTCCCAATGCAGTCTTGGATACTAGACCTCATTCCCTCAAGCTTCACACTCCCTGCTCCTGTTTGGGTCGCCTCTTCTGGCTTCCTGTGTCAGCTAGCATGTGTTCTGGCTTCTGATCAGGTCTGTCCTCTGAATGCTTTCCCAGACCTTCTGGGAATAAGACCCATCCCCTCTCTTTGTTCCCATCCTGAAATTCTTTTTTTTTTTTAATAGAAAATCTAGATTTATTTGTTAAACTATTACAAAGACAAAACAATTATCATCAGGAGTACTTTAAGGACCTTATCCCAGTTCGCTTGTTCTGTTACAGAAAACCTAAGAAGGCAGAAATCAAAGGATATAACCTCAGAGGCTATAACAAAGCAGACTGGAAAAAACAGGGTGGAAAGGACGGAAGCTACCCAGAAGCACTTTTTTATGGTAGGGTAGGATTTGCAATTGGGATGTTTCCCAAGAGACCGCCTAGACGGGTGTGAATTAATCTGGGCCCCAAATTAGTGAGACTCTTGCCCCTGTGGAGAATGACAGAGACTGATCCTTCCGAGACCTCTGCCTTTTCTTTTAGGGATAAGGATAAGGATATCTCTAGCCGCCCCAGCCCATCTTAACTTTATCCTATTTCTTGCCCAATTCCTGTGCATTTCTACCACACTGGCCTGCTAGCATAGACAATGCATACAGCAAAGGCAGGAATTACAGGCCTAGTCAGCAGGTTACCTAGACATAAAGTTTTAGGGTAAATGATAAACTACAAATACCCCTTGGTTAAGCTAATTCACCTTTGTTAATAAAGGTCACAGTGTCTTCCGCTGGTGACAACTTGCTGTCTCAGTATAGTTTATCTTGAGGAAGAACTGGTTTAAGTGAGTTTTGGAGAAGGAAAAAGACTTTCATCAGCCTCTCTTTAGAGGGAAGAGGCACCAAGTTCTCTCCTACAGTTACAAGCAGAACCTTAAAGCAACATAAATCATTTTCAGTGATCAACATCTGCATCCTCAAACTGTCCTGCAACTGCTGGTATAGTATCTACTTCCTTGCCATCTTCATAATCTCTTATTGAGTCTTCTGTCCGCACCCCTGCCATGTTATACTGGCTGCTCAGAGACTGGGAAAGCATTCCTTCTAGTCTCTCCAATGTGGCTTGCCCTTCTGCTGTTAAATGGGATAATCCTTCTTCATAGGTATAAAATGTGGGATATCCCCCGTCCTTGTTCATGCGCTTCCACATCATATTCTTCTCCATCATAATCATCTGAGTCTTCATCCTCAGGATCTGGGTGCAAGGCCTGGCATTCACACATTGTAGTGAACATCGCCTCCAATGCTGATTTATCACTAGGCACAAATCTAAATTCAGTAATAGGTTCAATATCATCATCACTGTCTTCCTCTTCTTCATCATCAAGAGATTCTTTTATTTCTTCTCCAAATTTAGCATTCACCATAACATACAAATGCTCTCGTGGATAGGCATTTAGGTCCCTGGAAACAGCATGTAAACTAATGGTGGGGTATTCCAGTGAGAATCCTAATCCGGAACCATCTAACCAAGACAGGCGGCTCTCCGCGATGTAAAGGGTGCCAGTGCCAAGGCTCTTCTCATTCAACACAGCCTCGGTATCTGGCTGCCGGTGTCGGAGCCCCTTGGCTGACCCCGGCGGCAGGAAAACTTCTGAGGAAGCTCATTGCAGATGGGAGCATTGAAACACAGGTTCGGAAAGAGTGAGGCCACAGCAATCACCCCCATCCTGAAATTCTTAAGTGATGGCGTGCAGACTCCATAAGGAGCCTCACACCTCAGAAAGGTGGGGACAAGCAGTATGAGTGGACCATCTCCCTGGGGAGCTCCTCGAGGTCTCACACACTATTTACAAGCACATGAGTAGGTGTGCATGTTTACAGCTCTCCCAGCATCTCCCAAACTCCACACTCAAGTAGTCAACTGACTACTCTGTATCTGCACCTGGTGCCAAGCAGGCCCAGTCCAAGTGACCAAAATCTAACTCCTAGTTTGTTTCCCAGGTTTTTCTTCCCTCCAGTTGCTTCTTCCTCTTCACCCTCACATGTAATTATGAGCAAACCACACTGACTTTTCCTCAGAATCTGTTCAGACCTAGCCCATCTGCCACCACTACTGCAAGCCCTTGTCACTGCAACAGCCTCCTAATGTGTCTGCTGCACCTTTGCCCCATCCCAGCCCACAAGGTAGCAGGAGTGATCCTACAAAAACAGTCGAGTCATGGCCCTCCTCTTGGTGAAGCCATCTCATTCAAAATAAAACCCGAGTCTCACTGTTGCTCCAAGTGCTTAAGTCTGCATCCATTTGCGAATTACAGAGGGGTACTGTGAGGCTCTGCCCAGGCCATGGAATCAGAACCTCTAGGGTTGAACCCAGTTTTGTGGGTACAGTTTGTGTCTGAAAGTCAGAAGCGAGCTGGGTGTGGTGGCACACACCTGTAATCCCAGCACTTGGAAGGCTGAGGCAGGAGGATAGCTGTGAGTTCAAGGCCAGCCTGAACTACACAGCAAGACCCTGTCTCAAAAAAGCCAAAAAGAAAAAAAAAGTGAGAACCCCTGCATGACATGTACTCCAGTTGTCCCTGAGGTCCACCTACACCACCTCCTCCTCCTCCCAGCTCTGTGTTGGCCATGGCTGCCTCCTGGCACTTCTCTAGCATGTCAGAACGCTCCCCTACCTTGGACACTCTCACTTGGATATCCACAGTGACTGGCTGTGCCCCACCATACTCTGATCTCCGTCCAAGATGCCACACATCGGTGTCACTCCCAGAATAGTCCCTGCACTGTTTCCTGCCTTTCATGCTTCATGGCCCTCACAACATCTAACATGTTATACACTCACTTATTCTGTCTCCCTGTTCAAATGCAGGGACTCTGTCCCTCTCATTCACCATTGTGTCCTTGGGACTTGGTACCATTAACTGCTCAGGAAACATGTACTCAATGGATAAATTTCACAGAACTTATTACGAGAATGTCTACAGAAAGAGTATAGAGAGAACTTTTTCATAAAATCCATACCCTCTGAGATAATTTAAGAAAAACTGGTACAGGCTGAGTGTCCATTATGTGTTTTGGATTTTTAAAAAATATTTTGGAATATTTGCATATGCATGAGACATCTAGGGGATGGGACCCAAGTCTAAGCACAAAATTCATTTCTATTCATACAAACCTCATCCACATAGCCCAAAGCTTTCTACCCCAATGTTTCTAGTACATCTGAGTTTTGAGTGTGAGGCACCATATGAGGCCAGGAATGGAATTCTCCACCTGTGGCATCATATCACCACTCAAAACGCTTTGGATTTTGAATTAGAGATATTCAACCTGCATTTAAAACACAAAGTCCAAAATACTCTAAACCACTTTGACAAACTTTTGTAAACTATTTAACAAAATCATTGATCAATCTACATTGGAAAGCTTTTTTTAGAAAATCTAACATGCTTACTTATAACATGCACCTCTTACCAAAACGTACAAGAGGATCATGGTTTTAGTTTTTTGATCTTTGGTGAAAAAATACAACATGTCCTAACAAATCCTGTCTCTTCTTTAGTCTTGTGGCTGGTTTTTCTGGAGGTGGTAATGTTTAGGTGGTAGTTGCTGGTTCTAAGGGAAAAACATGGGGAATTCCAACTGTCTATGCTGCCTTTGTGTCTTCACACAAAGTACTTTTGTCACCTTCGGTGCTGAGGTAAATTAAAAGTGAAACACGGAACCAGACTCAAGAGTTGTACTATTCTTCAGCATGAAATGAATTTTCATATATGAGCAGTGGTCAGTAAGTGCCCTGTTTTGCTAGCCTACAGAGAGACATGATGTCCCCACAGAACAGTGCTGACCACACTCTCCCTTGGGCTTCCCAATGATCTACTTATAAAACTCGAATCCTATTTACATCCTTTTGCTGCAAACATCACGCATGCTAGGAGGGGTAATAGATGGCACATCACCTGTGTGTGTTCGGAGGTGTTTCTTTAGCTGAGACACATCCATGAATTTTCGATGGCAGTGGTTACATTCCGGTAATGAGTGGCCTTGTCGCAACAATAAAAAAAGTGTCAGTGCATATATGCTCTCCCTGCATTTCTTCAGTGATTTGTGTTAAAGCACTTCCCTGAAAAATAATCACTTTAAATATGGTACTTTAACAACAACACAATTCTTTTATCAATTCAGTAACAGTTGCTATTCCCTTATGTACTTCAGCTCACTGCCTCCCTGAGGGAGCTGGGACCCTCCCAGTGGTCATAAATGGATCCCTATCCTTGAAGCACTGGTGTGACTGCCTAGTTGATCTCAAGTGATGCACCCCACCTCTTTTCATTCTTTACTCATTTGGCAGGAAGGAGAAAAGAACATGCGGTTGACCACGCTGAACCCTGGACTGATCACCATGGCAATGGTGCCTCTGTCTAGGCATCACTACCAACCAATCTGACAAAGCCCTCTTGGGCAAGTGGCATAAAAATTGAAGTCACATGGTAGTACAAGACATGACAACCCCTAATTTACACGACTTTAAGAATATTTTCCCAAAATATCCATTTATCTTCTAGAATATGAACCGAATATTTCCAAAACAATTCATATTTGCATTTTTTTCCACCAATCCAAATTTTCTCTCACTTTATGATTCTTGTACCTGTATGAACTCGGTAATGGCTCTTTAGTTGTCTTTTCTGGCTGAAATATTTTCCACACTGATCACAGGTAAAAGATTTCTGTCCTGCCAAATAAAAAATAAAATACTTAAACCATGCATAAAACTGTAGATATCTAGAATACTCACTAAAGAGGTAAATAACACAGTGGGCCCAGATTTCTATTCACTACAAAGGATACAAGTGACTTTCTACACTCCCGGAAGCCTTCAGTCAACTGCGGACACAGTAATGTGCAAAGGTATGGAAAGCAATAGGACTGGTGGAAACTGGGGTACAACTGAAGAATTCAAGTCTCCTCCAAAGGCACTCAAATTAAAATAATTTCAATTCTGGTAGTTAAAGCACCTTTGCACACTGAACTCGCATTCCAAGAGAGGTCTAGAACTATCTTTCAAAAGACACCATGTAGAAAATGATACTAGGCTAAGAAAACACCACTCAGATCCCAGAAATGCCCACCCTGGGCAGTGGGAATGTGGTGACAGGTGGCCCTCTGGTGCAGGCCAGCTACCTGAGTGCAGGCTCATGTGCTCCAGCAGCGAGTGCTTGGTGGTCAGAGCCTTGCTACACACGGTGCAGGTGTACGGCCGCTCGCCTGTGTGCATCCTGGTGTGGACCTGCAAGGAGTGCTTTTGGGCAAAGCCTTTTCCACACTCATTACACTTGAAGGGTCGTTCCCCTAGAATGAGAGGTCCAGAAGCAGGGTTAAGCACAAACTAAAATAACAGTAAAGGAATTCATTTTAAAGAGCCCACATCCAAAGGTCAAGGAATAGGAGGACAGAACATCAGCAACAAAAATTTGGGAGCTAAAACAGATTAATTCAAAACCAGCAGTGAGGAACAATGAGATATAACCTAATTTCTAAGACAGAGCCTCCAAAAGGAATTGGCAGCAGCTACAACCTCTGAAAATATGGGAGAGAAGTAAAGACCAGTTTTGTTTCAAAGGTAGTTAAGACCTCCAGAACCAGTTCCTTATTCCACACAGCCAAGAGCCTGGCCCTCTTCCAACAGAAGATGGAGCTTATTCTCCAAAGAAGGTAAAAGAAAGGGTCTCTAGATTTGAGGTTGCCAGGCACAGGTGAGTTGGCCTATTACAGGGAGACATGGTCAAAGTCTACATGAGAGATCTTCCCTTCTGCTCAGACACTGGTAGCCAGGCCTATTGCCACCAGGTAGAAGAGTAGAAGCACATTTCCTGGAAGGTAATGGGTGTGAGGTAAGAGAGCTGCAGATGCCCACACAGGCATCAGCAAGGAAGTGAGGTGCAGCCACAACTCCAATGAGGCCACTGTTTTATAGTCTCTCCTCATATCCTCAGAGCTATCAGTAGCTTTCAGTGACACACTCTTACATATAATCAAGTATGAATTTAAAAAAATCATCAGCAAAAAAAAAAAAAAGATCAGCATTCTCGGCCAGGCATGTTGGCACACACCTGTAATCCCAGCATTTTGGAGGCTGAGGCTGCAAGATCACCATGAGTTCAAGGCCAGCCTGGGATACACAGTGAGTTCAAGGCTAGCCTGGACTACACAGCGAGACTCTGTCTCAAAAAACAAAAGGCATCAGCATTTAAGGAAAATCTTTAGTAGTAATAACATGCCAAGAGAAACAAGAAGAGAAAAAGCAATGTGCAGAAAAGAGACTGCTCAAGATGAAGTAATTGTTATTATTAACATTCTCACACAAGATATTACATTATAAAATAAAAATAGCTGAGCACAGTGGCACATGCCTCTGAGGCAGGAGGATCACAAGTCTGAGGCCAGCCTAGGCAACTGAGCAACTTAGTTGAGACTGTATCTCAAAATAAAAATAAAAAACAATAAAAATACAAAAAATATTCTAATTTTTAAAAATAATTTAGAGAACAAAATGAGCTTCTAAAGTAAAGGGGAAAAAAAGAGTAGAAATAGAAAATCTAAGGGCCAAAAGATAAAGCAGGAAAGCTGTGCTTGGTGGCGCATTCAGGAGACTGAAGCAGGAGGATCAGTGAGCTCGAGGCCAATTTGGGCTTCACAGTGAGTTCAAGGACAGCCTGAATTACACAGTGAGACTCTGACTCAAACAAAACAAAACAAAATTCCCCCAAAAAGATACAGCAGGAATGTGCCAGAAGGAAAACAAACAAAATGGAAAATATGAATGAAAAGATAAGGAAGTTGGAAGTGGAGTCCACGAGGTTCAACATCCAAACAGCAGGAGTTCTGGAAAGGAAGAACAGAAAACAGATGGGAAGAAATCATCTATGAAGTAATTCAAGAGAGTTTTCTGGAACTAATCAATGTTCTAACCTATTTGTACCTGATATGGGTCAAATGGGAGAAATTGGACTAGATGATCTGAAATTTTAGCCAGAGTAATTAGGCAAGAGAAAAAAAGAAAGAAAGAAAAAAGATACGCAAACAGGAAAGAAGGAAGGCAAATTGTTCCTGTGTGTTTTTTTTTTATTTTTGGTACCGGGGATCAAACTGGACCTTGCGCTTGCAAGGCAGGTGTTGGAACCACTGAGCTAAATCCCCGGCCCTGTTCCTTTTTATAAATAATATGACTCAATACAAAGAAAATCCTAAAGACTCCACCAAAAGACTTTAGAACTAATAAACTAATTCAGTAATGCAGGAGGACACAAAATCAATCAACATATAAAAATAAGTAGCACTTCTATACATCAATTGAACTCGGTGAGAAAGAAACCAGGAAACTAATTCTATTCAGAGTAGCCCGTCCTCCCCCAAATCCTAGAAACAAACCTGTCTAAGGATGTGAAAGACCTCTACAATGAAAACTACTAAACTCTGGACTGGGGATGTGGGTCAGTGGTAGAATGCTTGCCTAGCACACAAAATGCCTGGTTCAATCTCCAGTACTGGAAACAAACACCCAAAAACAAAAACAAAGAAAGGAAAAGAAAATTATCAAACACTGAAAAAAGAAATTGAAGAAGACTCTAGAAGGCAGAATGATCTTCCGTGTTTATGGATTTAGAGAATTAATATTGGTAAAATGGCCACACTACCCAAAGCCATCTATACAGCCAATGCAACACCCACCGAAATACCAATACTAATTTTCACAGAACTAGAAAAAAACAATCCTTTCATATGGAAGCCCAAAAACCTCCAAATGGCCCAAACAATCCTAAGCTGGAAGCACAATAGTACTGAATTTAAAAACATACTACAGAGCCACAGTAATAAAAAGTGTGGTCATGAGAGAAACTCAGACATTTAGACCAACAGAACAAAACAGAGGATCCAGGAAGAAGTCCGTGCATCTTCAGCTAACTGATTCTTGACAAAGATATCAAAAACATACACTGGAGAAAGGACAGACTCTTTATCAAAGAGGGAAAACTAGACATCCACATTTAGAAGACTGAAACTAGATTCCTAACTCACTCTACACAACTCAAAATGGTTAAAGACTTTACTGTAAGACCTTTGAAACTATTAGAAGAAAACATATCGGAAACACTTGAAGGTACTAGTTCAGGCAAGAATTTCTTAGATAGGACTCCAGTAGCTCAGGAAACAAAAGAATTGACAAATGGGATTAGATCAAATTGAAAAGGTTCTGTACAGCAAAAACCAAACCAAACCAAACCAAACCAAACCAAACCAAAAACCAAAAACCATCATCAGAGTGAAGAAAATAACCCAACGAATGGGAAAAAAAAATCTTTGCAAACTATTCACTGACAGAGGATTAATATCCAGAACATATAAAGAATTCAACACAAAATAATTCAATTTAAAAATTTGCAAATGACATGAATGGGACATTTTCTAAAAAATATATGAAAAAAGTGGGCCAGGGATTTAGCTCAGTGGTTCCAACGGCTGCCTTGCAAGCGCAAGGTCCAGTTTGATCCCTGGTACCAAAAAAAAAAAAAAAAGAATGTAAGCATCTCTGCTTAAGTCTGTTACGTACTCCTAGCATTTCTTTATTAAGGTGATGTAAGTGGAAGGAAATGTCTTTGGCTAAATGACCC